>JAREIK010001208.1:600000-1115000 GCA_029783825.1 Sapria himalayana
TAACTCATACAAATCCAAAAAAGAGAAACTACTAATTAGCAACCACAAAGTTCACTCAAAGTATTAATATATATAATTATATTTTATATAATATTATAATAAATATAAAAAATATAAATAACCACATTGTTTGCATACAATAATTTATAAAAATTGAGTAAGCTGAAAAATTAAAAAAAAATAGATTATAGTTTAAATGTAAAAAATTAAAAAATATATATATACATTAAGTTTGTATGTATATATAATTTTTTCAATTAAAACAATTTTTTTATTTTTTTATTTAGGTATAAATCTAATAACCATTAAATTTTTGATCAAAGCCCTTGGACCAAAATACAACAATTGATATCATCCATTTTAAAAAAAAATTATATTATTATTTTACTAGCACTTCAATCAAACAACATTTGTTATTGTTGTCATCAATTATCAAAGGTTGACTGTTGCAAAGGCAACAAGCATTTTATAAATGAGGAGTGCACTTCACGCACCCCATTTAACATTGAATAATAAAAATAAGTGTGTAAAGCTCACATCTATTTTTAATAAACCAAGCACAGGTGGACACATGCAGTCCACATCACACACAAGCCTGTCATGCTAGTTGAGCTGAATGTGTTGTTCTATGTCATGTGTTGTGTTGTGTCTTGACATGTGAGTCATGTTGTTTCATGCATTAGCACACGAGCCAACCCAAGAAAAAGGAAAGCATTGCTCCTACCTATATCGGGCTCAAGTCAACTGACTCATTGAACACTTCTAATCCCCCGAGGCCATTCATCTAAAATTATGTCTAAAAATACTCTGAGTTAAGTGACGTCTAGCTCATCATCTTTCATAATTAAAATGTCATTCATATAAATAATAAACAAAATTATTCTATCATCATGATTCATCAGAATGATAAAGAAAAACTAATAACATATTTATGCAACTCAAATGAAATGACTACCCGTGAAAACCTCAGAAACTAAACTCTTAGTAATTACTTTAAGTCAGAATATTTTTCACAATCTACAAATTATATTTAACTATGTTGCTTAACTCATATAGATGCTCTATATACACATCATCCTCAAGGACATTGTGAAGAAATATATTCTTCATATTTAGCTAATATATCTTATAATTATTAGATGTTGCAAGAGAAATGAGAATTTATACTAAAATTGCTTTGGTTATTAGAGAATAAGTATTATGATAATACACATTAAATTCATTGGTAAATCTTTTCACTACAAGTCTCATTTTAAGGCAATTTAATTTCACATCTAGACCTAGTTTCATCATGAACACCCATGGTATTCAACAATTGGCCTTCCTAAATATCATGATAATAATTTCTAGGTCCATGAGTCTCTACTAATGATCCAAAAAAAAACTAAAAGATATGAAGAGCAATGAATTTGCGTGCAACATTAAAATTTACTC
This sequence comes from Sapria himalayana, assembly GCA_029783825.1. Lineage (NCBI taxonomy): Eukaryota > Viridiplantae > Streptophyta > Magnoliopsida > Malpighiales > Rafflesiaceae > Sapria > Sapria himalayana. The sequence continues at coordinate 601,435 of JAREIK010001208.1, forward strand.
TCTCTGGATTCATTAAGTAGAGTCCAAGTCAAAAAATAATAATATTTACACTCACTAAAATCATATCAATACTGATGAAAATAGTTGTACTCAATTTAAATATTAGAGTATAAAAAATACATCTCAAAACCCTAGATACAAACTTGCCTCGTGTAAAAGTGCAATCGATGATAAAACAAATATATTCAAAAACAATGAGATGAAAGCTTAAATAAGTTATATTCAAAATATATGATCTAAAAAAATATATGCTGGCAAGAAATAAAAGTAGGCATCCGATTGTTAAAGTAGAATATGAATAAAATCGCATATCACCTAAAATATTTTAAAATACTCTTATTGAGCAAAATTATTTAAGTTATCTAAATCATATATTTATTTTTTATTTCAGCAATCATATTCTTTTATCATATATCGGTACAAGAAATATGACATATAATCTCATGATTCATTCAATAAATTGAATTGATCTAATATATATTCTAATACATTGTCACTTCTTCATTTTTAAATATATTTATTAAATTATAGCATTTTTTTATAAAAAATTTAATATATATATATATATATATATATATATATTATCTCGAAAGAGATATATCCATGTATATCTCAAAGTCATTAATAAAAATAATCAATACTAAAATCTCTCTTTGGTCACATTTGTATTAGATCTCCATACTTCTACATATATCAAATTAAATGGGTTATATTTTTTAAAAATTTTATTAAAAAATAAAAACTAAGTTTGGATGTAGCATTAAATTATTGATGAATTATAATATATTTAGAATATATTTTTCATTAGACATCAAATGCTAATACTCTTGCACAAAAAAAATAGCTAATAAGAAATATCAATATTTTGATTGAGATGACTAGTACACTCAAATTTCATTAGAGTGTACCTAGGCATCTTTTGTGAGAATTAAGTGTTAACTATTAATTTCTCTCTCTGGGCAAAGAAAAGATGGCACCACGTATCATCATGTGTATCTTTATTTTAAAAACTCTAATATTTAAAATGGATATATATGTTACTCACCAAAAATTATGAGAGTAATTATGAGTTCTTTGTCATATTCTTCAAAGATGAGTTGTATTTTAAGGACTATTCAAGAGAACGCAGTTTCAGATATTATAGAAATAAGTTTTTTTTCATGATCAATTGTTATTCCACACAAAGAAGTAATGACTAACACTGCTCATATGTTTATCTCTGGTATGACTAATATGACTAGTTTTGAAAAGAGTAATGACATGTCTCATATGATAATATCAATATGATATGATTCAAGTATGAGTGCCCCACTAGCAAGATGATTGAATCTCTCAAAGAGAGGAAGATGAAGATTGAAAGACTTGATCTCAATTTTAAAATATTAACTAGATAAATATATGCATAGTTTGTTCCAGATGAGTTTTTTATCATATCAGTTAATCCAACTCAAAATAACAACTTATATCTTCCAATTATATTATAGAAAGAACCAAGAATATGTTCCAGATAAGTCTTGATGATCTCTAGTAAATTCTTATTCTCATTTTGACATTATATATTATAGTTTCTTATTAACACTTAATAGTTGTGAGATCTTGAATATTCTTTCGGAGGCACTTAGTTATCCAGAATGGTGACAAGCAATATTAGAAAAATTGACTACAATCATATCTAATCATATAAGAGTGATCATCCCAAAACTAATTGGTAAGCTGCTAGTATGGCATATATGATGAAGAAAAGACTCGAAAAAAAGATCAATCGACTCAGTTCAAGATTATTAGCTATAGGTTTTACATAAAGTTGTGACATTTACTAATGTGACACCTTCTCTCATATAGCCAAGATAACTAATATTAGATTGTTATTTTCTATTGCACTATCATACAAGTAAACTTTATTAGTTAGATACAAAAAATATATTTCTTCATAATGATTAAGAAGAAATATTTATGTAGCATCCACCCTAATTCACTATATTTTATAGCACATGTATGATATACAAATTGCAAAAGAGATTTTTAGTCTCAAGTAGTCTTCTAGAGTATGTTTTAGTAGATTTTTCTTGGGATTAATTATATTTAATCTTAGAAATGTGTATCAGACTATTCCTATTTTATTGATATTGATCAATAAATAAGTATGTGATACTAATTCTTTATGACGATAACAATAAATTTTAGATGTCCGAGATATTTTTTTAGTATTGAAATCGAATATTCATGAGATATAATCTTTCGTTCTGAGATAAGATACATATTAGATATTTTATCTAACATTGGTATGTCAAGAAGTGCACCCACTAACTCACTAGTCACTACTTTATACAAGTGTAAACTTGTCTATACATGTTAATTTATTAGTTAACTAGACTAGATATAAGATGATCATATAAAAACTAAACTATCTGATAATTAATTTTGATATTACTTATGTTATCATTATAGTTAATTTTTTTCTAAATCTTCTAGACATATTCATTTAGATACAATACTTAGGATTCTCTAGTATGTAAAATAAACTCTATGACACATGATTACTTTTAGAAATCATGAGTATAATCATATAAATAAATATTTTAGATTCTATTTGAGCTCCTGCAATTATAAAAAGATTCACAGGGGTTATTATAATTTTTTTCAAGTAACATTATGGCCTGGAAAAGCAAGAGACAAGTAGTCATTTTTAGATCCAATACAAAGGCAAAGATTCAGAATACAAAGCTATAACATCAACTATCTGTGAGTTTTAGTGAAACATACACTTTTTGTAAGAACTTTGTTTACCAGTTCAAAGACCGATGACACTTTATTATGATAAACAAACAGTCAAGCACATTGATACTAACTTAGTGTTTCACATGAGAACAAAATATATTAAAGTTAATTATTAGTTCATTCAATAGAAAATCCAAGAGGACGAAGTATATTGAAGTTGATTGTTAGTTCATTCCAAAATTCAGGATAGTACAACCACTACAACCTATGTATCCCTACCAATGAGCAAACTACAAATATTTTTACAAAAACTATCAGAGGTACACAAATTTTGTTCCTCTTCCAAGTTAGGGATTTATGACATATACACCTTGGTTTGAAAAGTATGTTGATTTTTATTTTTTTTTATTTTTTTTTATTATTTTGAAGCATCCAACTTGTGAGCTACATCAAACTATATACATAAGTTTATATGTTTGAAAAATAACTTTTTACTGTTAATAAAATTGATTTTCTTTTTTCCATTGATTATCCTCCCTCTCCTCTCCCTCTCGTTAACTTCTTAAAGCAAGCTCTATGAGAACTTATACAACCACAACAATATTAGTGACTCTTGACTCTATAAAAGAAATAAAAATAGCTATTAAATCTACTATCCAATAGTCTAGAGTAAGATAGTGAACAGAAAGTATAATTTGATATGATGTACATGATTTAGTGGCACCCAAAAAACAAATTATGAAATACTCCTTCCAAGCAAGTGTTCACTATCACATATACAATGAATATGATCATAGAAGAAACAATATGAGTAGGTTCGATTATCAACTGTATAACCTCTAAATCTTGAAAAAATCTATCAGTGACTCAGGGTGTAATGCACAATACATTTCCTAAGTATATCATAACTTCCCACATAAAGAATAAGTCACTATTATTTTTCTTCCTCTCAGCACACCTCTGTCAGGTCTTCTAGCTATATCATCACTACTATGTGATGAAGATGTAATAATACTATGGCTAATTATATTGATTTTACTCAATCTAAGTATAATTGTAGCCACCTGAGTCACGCTCATAATTTGCTAGAAGAAACAAAAGTATATTCTCCACAATAATTTATGTTCACAAACTAATATATTACTCTCCTAATAAATGTACATAAATAATATTATAAACATATTCGCCAAGTCTCCTCAGTGTCGTCTATCTATCAATATTGGCATCACACCAACAATCCTCTCCCACAATTATGTCCAAATCGCATAGTGAGTCGTCTCATCATATTCAATCAATATATACATCCATAACTAAATAATAATATCATATAAAAAATATATTCTTAAAAAAATACATTAAAGCAACATGTCTCAAACTATCTTACAAGTATCAAAAGAGTCACAAATATTTGATATACTAAGATCAATTGATTGTCATAGATATACTAGTAGTTGTACATCAATTTGTATTTACTTATGAGTCTCAACCTGAGGTGTATTTTTCAATAAAAGATACACATCCTTGGGGATTATAATATCAAACATGATAATTAAATTCTAAATGAAAACCAAATTCTAATACTTTGATTGTTTTTTTTTTTTGAACTTCAAAGGCCACAAAAAAACTTTAAGTCTCTGAAATATCACATTAAGAATGATTCTATACTGCAGTGAATTCCATCACCATTGTCGAATAAAAAACTAATGATTCTATAATATCAAGTTGACGACAATCTTGTACCATCACCACCATGATGGTCACCATGTCAACCACCTTGAGTTCCGCCATTGTCACTGAAACATTTTCATTCTACCTAAATCACGTAGTTGAATGATGGATTACCTCAAAATAAGAATAAATAACACAAAAAAGCCACTATACGTGATTGTTTTAGAGGTATAGTGCAATAGCACTAAGGTCGCCATCAAAGTCCTTCAGTGATCATTGGAGCTCCCACTCCCATAAGGTGCGCCATAACCCACACACCCCAGTATCGGTGCCCCCTCAAATAACTCCCTCTGATACCATGTGAAGATTACTTACCAAAAATGTTAGGGATTTGAGCCAAACAAAAAAAAATAAGAGAGAGAAAGTAAAGGAAGCATACAAAATGAAAGCTAAGTGTTATTAAAATAAAAAGATCAAGTTTTAATATAACATAAACCATATATATATATATAGTTAGGGAGAGTATGCAAGTTTAGTGCTCTCAAAAAATTAAAAAATAAACTAAAATAATAAAAAATAAACTAAAATAAAACAAAAATAAACATTTCTAATTTAATTTTAGCTTGGTTATGATATTCTCAATTCAAAGCTATTATTTTAATTGGGATTTGTATTGTATAAAATATTTATGTTATTTTGAGTTTATCATTGACTACCATAAAAATTCAAACAAAAAAAAATAAAAAAAAATTAGCAATAATATGAGTATTGACTCATGTATCACTAATCTAGTAATCTAAAATAAAAATACAAATAACAAAATTAATAATTACTGAAGAATGAGAAATATATATTATTGCCTTATAAATAAGTTTTATATACTCATCTCTAATAATTATCATAATAAATAAACCCTATGAAAACTTATTGATAACACTAGTATTTATCATATCTTTCTCAATAAACTATAGTATTCTTGATTATCTCTTTGAAAATAAATATCAACATATCTCTCTGGTATGTTTTTTCTTCCCTATAATACATAACACTATTAGAAAAATCTTTTGCATATGAATACTAATGTCATGCCAAAGCTCTCCCAATTGATACCAACAATGAGTTGATGGCACACACAAATGTCAAATGCTGACACTAACAATAAGTTGATATCACTTACAATAACTAAAATTTTGCCCCTTATCTATTTTTTTTCACGAAGGAAATGTGTGCACCTGAGCACAAATTATATACTATGAGCATATACTATCAAATATGCACGTTATACCCTCTTTGTTTAGTAGATTGGTGCATGGAGGGTTTTGGCATGCATTTTGGTATATTTTGGCAGTATGCACGTCACAAGCCTATTTTAGCATACATGTTTGCATGAGTGAGACAAAAAATAAGGAGCACTTTTTGTGTTCTCTCACTCTCTTAAAACCATCAAGCTTGCACTCCCTAGCATTTCAGCTCTAATACCATGTTAAATAATTAAGCCAAACATTTATACAAACATAATACAACTTAATAAAATAGATACATAAGATCCTCATATGTAGTAGGCAAGTTAAATTGGGGTAGCTCACAAGTTAGGTACTCTCAAACATAATACAATAAATATATATATATATATATATATATATATATATAAACACATAGTTTCGTCATGAACAACGATCAATGCCAATTCCTATTAAAAAACATTTAAACTAACAAATTACCAATATTTGTAGACTAAAGAGTGGATCATTAAAACATCAAAAAAAAACAATGATAAATGACAAATTAATATCTTAGTGATCAATCTAAATATTATTAAGAATAAAATTTGATGATTATGATAATGAAGAAATAAGACAAATAAACTAAAAATATTGAAACTAAAGGTCACGCACAAAATTATGACCCTAGATTTTCTTCTTTGGTTTGAACATTTAATCCGAGTGCTTGTATATTTGTTAGTTAGCATTTTAATTAATAATTCTAGTTTATAAATGTAAAGTGATTGTTTAAATTACAATTTATTATAAAATAATTGTTTTAATTGAACATTTAATCCAAGTGCTTGTATATTTGTTAGCCAATTAATTGTATTTTTTGCCTAGCATCATAATTTGAAGTCTTGTACAACAAAACACTTAACTTAATGCAACCTAAAACTTAAGTTGCATCACAAGTCTATAATAGCATCCAACCCACGTGAAAACAAATAAAAATAATGAAAATGAATAGTTGAAGCTCTTTGTCAGGAAATCTTTGTAAGAATCCATCACCATAAAGTCAATTGTTTCAAAATAAAAAAAAATTAAGTTACATGCAAATTATATGATCAACCAGAAAAACAAAATCCAGTTAAATTCTATGAATAAAATGCAAGAGCAAGAACCAAAAATTAACTAGAAAAATACATGGGGTTTCATTTCCATCCGTCCACCAACAATTATCAATCCTGTATCCCCATGCCGTATGGTATAATTACTAATCAAAATTCCAATCTCCCTATGGTGCGAGTTATGTGGAAAATCCTCCTGCACATGAAATGAAAAACAGAATATTAAAAAATGAAGAATACTACCTAATTAAAACAATGACGACAATATAAACCTGCATATTTGCTTCCCAAAGCTTTTTCAGATTGTGGTCGAAGCACAGGACAGACCAACCAGAAGTAACAACCACCAAGACCTGTTTAAGAAGTCGATTTTGAACATGTGTTCTATCAATGATGCCAGTAGCCATGGCAACTGCTTGTCTTCCAGATGTGACACGGATTTTATCAGGCAACAGGGAAACCTCTGCAAGCACTCTTGCTTCATTAAACCCTTCATTCCCTCGTCTAAATGCTGGTTCTAGCACCTGACATATTAAAAACCTAATGAACTTATTATCAGTAAAAATGGCAGGATTTTTACAAGATTCAATAAGTGCATACAACAAAATAGAGGCCTGCAACTTATTTTTAAATGGAGAAGAGAACATACATGATTATTCTACAAGAAAAGTTAGCGTGTTGAGAATTACTTTTTTATTTATTTAATGTCATTATTCTTCCATATGGACGAGAAAACTCAGCATGTGTATCAGGCAAGGCTGGGTAAAGCCATATTTATGGATTACCCTATCATGCCGGGGCGGGCCGTGATGGGTTGTACAGGACCATGCCGAGCCGTGGCAGGCTATACCACGCCGGGTTGTGTTGGGCCATGCCTTGCCGGATCATATCAATTTTGGTGTTGGGCAGAAAATAAAAATTTTAAAAATTTTATATATTCTAAATTTATATTTTTTATATAATTATTCATTAAAAATATTACTTAAAAAAAATAAAATAAAATAAATAATTAAAAAATTTTTGACATTCACAATCGCATTCACCTCAAATAAAAAATTTATTCCATTTCATAATTAAAAACAAAAAATAATAAATACACTAATATACATTTATAACATACAATGAAATATAAAATAACTCATAAGATAATAAATACAATAATGCATAAATCATAATAACATAAACGAGTGAAAGAAATAAAAAAATAATTTTAATATAGTATCGTATAAAAAAATTAAAAAAATTATATGAGTCATCAATCAATGTCTATGGTGTAGTAATGCAGATGCAAATGCATATCATTATCATCAAGTATGCATCTAAAGGTATAACTAGTGGTGGCACCAATATCCTCGATTTTCATATTTCATGAATCATCATCCGCTATTATCTTTTGTACTTTATCCTGAATGACAAATCTCAAATCTTCTCGTTTCTTCATACATGCAAGCATTTTTATGATACTTAGTCACAATCTTGATTTTCTATCTGAAATAATATTGACTATCACTAAAAAAATAAATGCTAATATTATGGTAGATATCGAAAAGGATCAATAAATCATATATCATCTTAAATAATATAAAATAAGTGGATTCATATGATTTTCATTAAAGAAAAATATTCGAACTCTTATTATTATCATGTGATAGAATAATACAGTAATCAATATTTAAGTATCAAGATATGTCACTCTTCTAAGATATGTCACTCTTCTAAGATATGTCACTCTTCTAAGATATGTCACTCTTCTAAGTAATCAATATTTAAGTATTCAATGGATCACCTTATTATTTGATCTCTTCTAAGTAAATAAAGAAGTCATCATCTCCAAATATAATCTTCATATTTATACTCGAAGCTTGACTATAATTACCATATTTAGTATCATGATATTTAAATAAATTAGTTATTTTTTCATAAATAAAACCTTCAGATTTATATTTTTAATTCATACGAGTGGATATGTATGTCATAATATTTTCTACTCATTCAACTTTAACCCTATGATTCATACTAGTGGCCAAGCAATACAAAGTTATAATTGAGGATTAGTATTTTAAATATTTAATTATCATTTCAACAGACATGACACTAAATATTGTGTAATCTTTATACTTACTAAACATGCTACTAATATTATATATGCACTTAAATATAATATAAGCTGTAGAAGTATACACAGATGAACACATATTTATTATATCATAATAAAATTTTAAGAATTTCATAAAAAAAATTTTATATCACAGTCTAAATCATCAATAATAAGTTTATCACTATTATGTTTGCTAGGTGTCCAAAGGAATTTTAGTGATTTTTTTATTTTATCTAATACAGTAAAAATTATTTTTATTGTTGTTTATAAAATCAGGTTAATAGTGTGACACATGTACCTAACATAAAAAATCTCATATAAGGGTCGATCTCTAATGATCCTAATAAACATATTAATAATTATTTTATTATTGATAGCATTATTGAAAATAATATTAAATATTTTATTCTGAAAATCATATTCACTAAAGAACCACATCGTATACTCATATATAACAAGGTCATCATGAGGATGAATGATCTTATAAAATCCTATAATTTTTTTATTAAATTTCTATTTTGAATCTACAAGACAGACAATGAGACATACAAATGATATATCATCGTTATTAGTCCAAATATTGAAATTCATGAACATTACTTAATTATATTTTCTAAATTATTAATTATTAATTATTTTTATAACTTATAATATATTATTATATCATTCCCACTAATGAATCTAAAAAACTTATGATAAGCATGCTAAAATTGGGTCTACATAATACTAACTACCTTATACTCTAAAATTTAATCAAAAGACTCATGTTCATAATCAATTTAGTCATGTCATCCATCCCAAAATCAATGCAGTATATGAAAGGGGATCATTAAAGTTAAACTAGTTCATATTTGAAAGATCTCTCCATTTAATTGAATTTGTCTTGAATCTAATACACAATATTTTTTGGTCTATTAATCGACATGCCTCCTAAGGTGGCTAATGTCACATACACTCTATGTATATATCTTTTAACAATATATAAATTATGTAAATTATTCTTTAACACTCTAAAATTTTTATTTTTTATTATTTTAAAGTAAGTCCATATTATTGAAATTTGTCAAATTTTTTAATTTTTATATGGTAAATGGATTCCGCAAATGGGTTTGGGTCAATTATACATCAATTTCAAATTCAAATTTATATATTTACTATTTGCTTTTTTTTATAAATAAAACTAATAAAAAACTTTAAAAAAATAAAAAATATATATATATACAATAACAACCTTTTTGTGGTAAAATACTTTACTTTGCATTACTTCTAACCTCACCTAAAATTTACATAATAAATTAAATAAAAAAATAATTAAAATTTACAAAAATAAAAATGTCAGAGAAGAAAATAGGAGTCATAAAAGATTAGAGAAAGGTTTAAAGAAATGAAAAATAATTATAATTTTTTTTATAATTAAAAAAATTAAGTTTTTTAAAAAAATTTATTTTTTTTATTTTTTTTATTTTTTTTATTTTTTTTATTTTTTTTATTTTAGTTTTTAAGCTTGAAATCCGATAGCCATCGGATTTCTGGTATGTAGCCATTGGAGACAATCCAACGGCTACTTTTTTTAAAAAATATACATTTGTTTTTTTAAGGCAACGACAATGACAGGTTCCCATTACAAGAAAACATAACATACAAGCTATGTAAGCAAGCCCCAACCTCATCAAGCAGTTACCCAATGAAGCATGACCCATGACCCACCTATGCCCAGTCACCAATCACTGTGCTGGTGGACTATGCCATCAGGCCAAACACGTGGGTGGTACCTAGCCCAGCATAAGGCTCATGGATAGTGTCTGGCCCAGCATAAGGCACATTGATGGTGCTTGATCAGGCATAAAGCACATAGGTTGTGTCTGACCCAAAACAAGGCACGTGGATTGTGTCTAGCCCAACACAAGGCATGGCCAACTCTAGCTCAGCTAGGCACGAGCCGTGCCTTGGGCTGGCACAATCAAGGTCTAGGCATGGTATGGGACTATGTCATGCTGGGCCTGACACGACTAATTTGAGTCATACCTCATGTCAATCTAGGATTGTTCAGAGCACTTGACACCTCTAAGTACATGGCACAAGCTGCATGGATACTTTTTAAAATTAGCCATTTTTAAAAGGTCGGCAGGCTCCAACAAGAACAGCAATAGGACAACACAAATCAATGTCATGTCAAAAAAAAAATAAAAATATGCTAATTTGTAAGTAGTCTAATTGCTTCTGATAGCTCATTGGTAGAAATTCAATAACTCTCGAATTTCTATCCTTAATAAATATTTTAAAAAAATTAAAAAATATATAAATACTCAATTCATATATTTGTTTTAATTGTTAATCTATAAATGTCATGGATAATTCATATATTTGTTTTTATTAATAGCTCACTAGGTAGTACCAGTGACCACCGCATGTGCACATGCGGCCATGCTCAATGGACACTATTCATTAGGCCCTTGGCTTGTGGCCAATACCCAGTGGGCAATGGGTGGACAATAGAAAAAAAAATAGGCACTGGCCAATGGAATGTAGCCAGTGGGATATGATCAATGGCTTGCATAGTCATGCCAATGTATAACTGACCCAACATGATCTATCATGCCTAGTTCAAAGAGGCATGCCATTGGACCATGTAGGGTTGAACTAAAATATGGTCATGCCAGCATAGCATGGTAGCCCGACCAAGCCACCAAAATTCGAGTCTTACCAGCACGGAACAATACATTTGACACTTACATCCAAGTACAAGTATTGACATCATATTCAAAAATAATAAATTTTTTATTCAGTTAACTAAAGACAAATGATAAGGTAATCAATCAAATATGAATTTATATATATTTTTTAAGTGAAAATCATATAAATTCATATATCTCATGCTATCTATGATATTATATGATATACTGATCCCCCTAGTATCTAGCATAGCATCAAAACTAGTGGTGTCAAACAAAAAAGGGCCGAGCTGGCCAGGCTCATTTTTTGTGAGCACGACCATGCTTTTGTGCCGGGTTAGGCACGGCACGATACAGTAACCGTGCTGGGCCAGACATGGTTTATTCAAACCAAACCCGCCAGCCCGGCAGTATAAGTACCGGGCCGGGTCTGGCCCTTACAGACTGGTTTAAAAATAAAAATTTTTTTATTTTTAAAATTTAAATTTTTGTATTAAACTATATATAAAAATTTATATTATATTATATATAGATAATATTTAAAAATTTTAAATTTATAACTTGAAAATTATTGAATATACAATATTAATAAAGTTTAAGTTTTTTTTATTAATTTTTAATAAATTTAGATTATAATTTATTAGAATTAAATTATAGAATTTAATGAAAAATTAACAAAATAAATTAAACAAAAAATTTCGTTAAAAAAAATTACAAAATCACAAAAACAAAAGCAAACTAAATGTCCAATCCAATAGACCAATAAATATCGAAACAAAGCAAATACAATGTAACGTAAATAAAAAAGTATACAATCAATACAAAATAAAATATCAAAATTAAAAATCTAAATCAATAATAACACAAATCATCAGCTATGTTCATAACCGTGAGGCATCAAAAATCAAAATAAAGTGGCAATGACAAATGGCATGTGGCGTAGCATTGACAAATGACGTCTGGCAATGGGCAGGGACAACCAGCAACCACGTCAATCGTCAATCAGCATATTATGATCATCATCAACCGCAACATAAAAATTATTATTATATGGATCATCATTATCAGCAATCAACTCCTCCACTTTCGCAACGGATGCAGTCTCTGTCTCAGGTCCAGTAAGATCATTGATGTTAAACCTCAAATCCTCTCAATCCTTCAAACAAGCCAAAGCCTCAATAAAATATGAACATAATCTCGATCTCCTATCCATAATCATGTTCACTGCAACAGAAAAAACAGACTTCAATGCTACGCTTGACAACGGAGAAGTCAGTAGATTCCGTGTCATCCAAAATAGAACGGAAAATGTAGACTCATATGATTTTCACCACTATAATATATCAAGATTCTTAGTATCAGAATATAATGGAATGAGCAGTTGTCGGTATCTAAGTATCAAAAAAGCTCAATCCTATGAAACAATCTTCCCCGTCGTTTCCCCCTCACTAACTGAATGGAAAAATCATCATATCCAAAGAAGAAATCCATGTCCATAATCACAGTTTCATTACTATTACTATCATACCTAGTATCATAATATGTGAACATATCAGTCACCTTCTCATGAATGAACCATTCAAGTGGACCTTCCAGGTTCATACATGAGAAAATATAAGTCAGAGATTTATCTATCCCTTCCACATTAACTCTAAAATCCATGCATGCAGCAAGACAATAAAGGGATAAAACAGCAGACCAATACTTTAAGTATTTGGTCCATCTCTGCAACCATATGACTAAGTATCGAGTCAACTCAATACTTCCTAAATATGATACTAATATTACATATGTACTTGAGTGTAATACAAGTCGTGAAAGTAAAAACTGAGGAACACATATTCGTCGTATTATAAAAAATCTTCAGAAATTTCATAAATAAAATTCCTGAAGCCCAGGCAGTGTCATCAAAAACAAGTTCGTCACTCTTACTATTGACGTAATCGAATATCACGTGTTCGTATCCAACACATGATTCAAATATCAGGTACGTGTAATTCTAATGGTATCTCACATCCGATTGGAATTTCTTCTTCTTAAGATTCGCAGACAAACAGAGACTACTAAATTTCTGTTATCTATGAGGAGTGCGAATATATTTTAGTGTATTACGTATATTATCCAACGTGAAGAAACATACCTTCATACTAGCTTGTACAATTAGGTTAATCACATGACACATGTATCTGACATGAGAAATCTCTCATAATGATGCGTCTCTAATATTCCTAACAAACATGTTAATTACTACTTCATTATTAGAAACATTATCGAATATGATACTAAAAATTTTATTTTGAATTTTATATTCTCTAAAGATTTTCATCATACACTCAAAAAAGGTCGGGTCATCTCGAGGATGAAGAATCTCAAAGAATATTATAATTTTTTTATTCATTATCCAGTTAGAATCTACATAGTGGCCGGTAAGACATGCGTAAAATGATTCATCGTGACTTGTCCAGATATCGAACGTCAGAGACATCACTCCATTATATGCCATAAATTCATTAATTATTTTTCATTTTTAACTTATAAAATTTTAGTATCATTCCTAGATGTAGATCTAGGAATCCTATGATAAGCAGACTAAAAAATATCTGCATGATGCACACTACCCTTTGATCTTTCAAAAATCTGATCGAAAGACTCATCAATGAGATAAGTTTGGTCATACCTTCCCTATCCAACTCGCTACGGTATATGAAAGGAATAAACTTTAAGACTAAATTCGATCCAATCTCAAAAAATACAGTGTTAAGTTGGATTTGGCTAGGATCTAATGCACCATATTTTTTGGTGCAAAATTCAGTATACCTATTAAGGTGCCCAGTCCCAAACAAATTTTTACAAGTTAAATTTCTGATATAATATTTATATTGTGTCATTTCTTCTTCCTGACCCCTAATATTTTTTTGTTTTATTATATTAAAATGAGTCTAAACTACAGAAATCCTCCTAATTTTTTGTTTTTTAGATGTTTGGATTAAGACGACTGAAGAAACCAAAATTTCAGCAATACCAGACTTATATGTAAGATTTTTATTTTTTAAATTTAAATATGTTTCATTAGTATTAGTTATTTTTTTGCATTTTTGTTAAATAGGAAGTAGAACCTATATGATAGAATTTAGATATTCAGATTAGAGAGAGGCTAGAGAGAGAGAGAAAACAAAAAAAACTTAATTTTTTTAAATAATATTTTTTATGTTAAAAGTTATAGTTCAATACTAAACAAAAATTAAAATATCCATAAAGCAATAAAGTAGATCACATGCACAATGTACCACAGTCTAGTTCAAACTTTCCAACCCAAGTTGAGTCTCGAAAAGCTAAGTCAAATAATAAAATCTCGAGTCCCGAGAGAGAGGAGAGCAAGAGTTTTGAAAGAATTATAAAAGAAAAAAAATATTTATGAAATACATAAAATTTATAGAGAGGAGGGGAGAATTTTTATAGAATAAAAGGAAAAAAAAAATTTAAGTAATTTTTATATTTTTTTTAATTTTTTATTGATTTTTAGAGGGCAAAATCATGAGGGCCGTCGGATTTTGCCCCCTAGCCGTTAGAAGCAAAATCCAATGGGTGATATTCAAATTTTATTTTTTTTTAACCATTGGGATGGATTCAGGTCGGGCGGGACCACGGGTCGGGTAGGAGTGGATTCAGACCCGTGCCTACGTGTTTTCCTGATCCGTAGGA
The DNA here is from genome assembly GCA_029783825.1 of Sapria himalayana. Classification (NCBI taxonomy): domain Eukaryota; kingdom Viridiplantae; phylum Streptophyta; class Magnoliopsida; order Malpighiales; family Rafflesiaceae; genus Sapria; species Sapria himalayana. Next base: position 616,625 of record JAREIK010001208.1, read on the forward strand.
CACTGGCAATGGGGTGGGGTGCGGGACATGCCTCGTGCTAGCGGGCCGCTAGCAAGGGCCACGGAACCGTGCCGAGTCAGGCAAGGCACAATTGGTGTCGTGGTCGGGCACGGCACGGACACGGGCACGGGCACGGCACGGGCACGGGCACGGGCTCGGCACGGGCTCGGGCACGGGCACGGGCTCGGCACGGGCTCGGGCACGGGCACGGGCTCGGCACGGGCTCGGGCACGGGCACGGGCTCGGCACGGGCTCGGGCACGGGCACGGGCTCGGCACGGGCTCGGGCACGGGCACGGGCTCGGCACGGGCTCGGGCACGGGCACGGGCTCGGCACGGGCTCGGGCACGGGCACGGGCTCGGCACGGGCTCGGCACGGGCTCGGCACGGGCTCGGCACGGGCTCGGCCACGGCACGGGCACGGGCTCGGGCACGGCACGGGCACAGGCTCAGGCACGGCACGGTCACAGGCTCGGGCACGGCACGGGCACGGGCACGGCACGGGCTCGGGCACGGCACGGGCACGGGCACGGCACGGGCTCGGGCACGGCACGGGCACGGCACGGGCTCGGGCACGGCACGGGCACGGCACGGGCTCGGGCACGGCACGGGCACGGGCACGGCACGGGCACGGCACGGGCTCGGGCACGGCACGGGCTCGGCACGGCACGGGCTCGGGCACGGCACGGGCGGGCACGGCACGGGCTCGGGCACGGCACGGGCTCGGGCACGGCACGGGCTCGGGCACGGCACGGGCTCGGGCACGGCACGGGTTCGGGCACGGCACGGGCACGGCACGGGCTCGGCACGGCACGGGCACGGCACGGGCACGGGCACGGCACGGGCACGGGCACGGCACGGGCACGGCACGGGCTCGGGCACGGCACGGGCTGGGCACGGCACGGGCTCGGGCACGGCACGGGCACGGCACGGGCTCGGGCACGGCACGGGCTCGGGCACGGCACGGGCTCGGGCACGGCACGGGCTCGGGCACGGCACGGGCTCGGGCACGGCACGGGCTCGGGCACGGCACGGGCTCGGGCACGGCACGGGCTCGGGCACGGCACGGGCCTCGGGCACGGCACGGGCTCGGGCACGGCCACGGGCTCGGTGCACGCAGGCACGGGCATCGGGCACGGCAACGGGCTCGGGCACGGGCACGGGATCCGGGCACGGCACGGGACTCGGGTCACGGCACGGGCATCGGGCACGGCACGGGCTCGGGCACGGCACGGAGCTCGGGCACGGCACGGGCTCGGGCACGGCACGGGCATCTGGGCACGCCGGGCTCGGGCAACGGCACGGGCATCGGGCCCACGGCTCGGCACAGGCACGGGCTACGGGCACGGCAACGGGCTCGGGCCGGCACGGCACGGGCATCGGCACGGGCACGGGCACGGCCGGGCTCGGGCAGGCCGGGCACGGAACGGGCTCGGGCACGGCACGGGCACGGGCACTGGGTCCTGGCACGGTCATCGGGCACGGCACGGGCATCGGGCACCGGCACGCTCGGGCACGGCACGGGCCGGGCACGGAGCTCGAGGACGGCACGGGCTCGGGCACGGCACGGGCACGAGCCTGCACGGGCTCGGGCCACGGCACGGGCACGGGGCATCGGGCACGGGCATCGGGCACGGCACGGGCTCGGGCACGGCACGGGCTCGGGCACGGCACGGGCACGGCACGGGCTCGGGCCGGCACGGCCGGCACGGGCTCGGGCACGGCACGGGCACGGGCTCGGGCACGGCACGGGCTCGGGCACGGCACGGGCACGGGCACGGGCTCGGGCACGGCACGGGCACGGGCCACGGGCTCGGGCTCGGGCACGGCACGGGCTCGGGCACGGCACGGGCACGGGCACGGCACGGGCACGGGCACGGGCACGGGCTCGGGCACGGGCACGGGCACGGGCTCGGGCACGGGCTCGGGCTCGGGCTCGGGCAAGGGCTCGGGCACGACAAATTCCCGTGCCAGGCTGACCCAGGAACAGCCAAATCGTGTTGTGCCTCGTGCTGGGTTGGGCCGGACCAGCCATTCCCAGTTGACACCTCTAATCAAAACGTATTTTTTCTTTGGCTATGAATACAATTTTAGATATGAAATCAACATTGCAATCGAATATCATAGAAGAGGATTATCATGCTTAGAAATTGATATAATTCATGAAGTAGTCTTCAAGATCTAATAAAAAAGCTATTAGTTAATGTTAATTTATGCATTATCAAAAATATCAAAGCTACCACTATGATAATGAACTAGGTTGACTGCCGCCAAAAGTCAATAAACCATGGTGAGGGGGCAAGAGCAATGTCCAGCCCAACTCAAAATGACTCAAAGCAACCCAACATGTCCTGCATGCTTGACTGAGAAAGGTAGGCAGGCTTTCAAGCCATGTCAGGCATACATCCCATGATGTCACGTCGGCACATCAGTGCCCGGTTACCTGATTCATACCATGTCTGGCTCAACATGTTGGCCCAACTGAGCAAACAAAACTTTGAATGTGTTAACCCAATATGCCTTAATTGATACCTCTAGCTAGATATCAACTTGTCCCATCACGAAAAATGATCGAGGATAAAACAAGTATATTCAAAAACTCTAGATTACAAACTAAATAACCTCTATCTAAAACATAGGATCTTAAAATATATGTGCTAAGAAAATTTTAAAAAATACATTTAATTGATAAAATAGATTATAATTAAAATTATATTTCTCTAAAAATATTTCGTAATATTATTTTAAGTTGAATTATAAGTCATCTCAATTAAATATTTAATCTTTCTTTTAGCAACTCTACTCTATTAAGATATCTCAAAATAGGAAATTAGTGTATAATTTCATAATTTATATAATAATTACTAAACTAATCTAACATATATTTTAATACTTGATTACATAATTTTTTAATACTTTTATTGATTTGAATTTTTATCATTTTATCAGACACTTAAATCTCTCTCTAGTTCTATCTTTATTAGATTTTCATATATATGAGTATATCAAATCAAATTAATCCCTACTCAAATCAGATTGACGAATAGGATGGAAAGATATAATAATATTTTCTAACTAACATATCATACTCTCTAAAATCAAATTATCAAAATAATTTTAATACTATAATAAAATATTTTCAATTTGATTAGTGATAAATAATCAAACTAATAATGCACTAGTAATAAGTTCAAAACAATCAAACATTTAAAAAATAATCTTACCATCAAAGAAAAAATATATACTTTATCCTACTCAATTTCAAATAGAATCTTTCTCAAAATCTTTTAATAATATAAATAAATATAAGTAAAAGTAAAGACAAAATCAAAATTAAATTTCTTAGAATTATAACTCACATTGAATAAATTAATAATATAATCAATAATAAATTAAATATAAAAAAAATAATGAAAAGTTAAGCTAAATAATATCATAATAATAATTTTTTAATATTTTTCATTTGCTACAATAACATTTTGTGAAAAAGAAAATAATATAGTAAATATAATATGATTACTATTCATATGAATATTCACTCTTATATAGATAATTCGTGAGTCTAAAATTATAGTACAAGTAAATAACTAGTAATACCTTTAGATAACTAAGGTAGTTCTCTTATCTCTCTCAATAATGAGAAACTTTCAACCTCATCTTCAAAAATAATATCTAATAATTATCTCTAGTGTAGCATATCCTCTTGTAATATGTATATTGAACTAGAATTTTCTTTCACCTACCTCCTTTGTGATAATCCATATTCATTCTTCTAAAAATAAAGTTATATTAAACCTTAATTTCTACCAAACTACATTATGATTTAATCTCTATTTTCTTAAAATTCTATCAAAACCCAATTAGAGTTTCTTCCCACATGTGTTGTTGCACACTACTATGCTCATCATCATATACACCACCATGCAGACCACCACACATCCACATAGCTAACACACTACTGTGCACGTGCCTATTGTGCACCCACATGCTTACCTACAAAGCACATGCATGAGCATACAAACTTTTTCTTAGATTTGTCAAAAATATTGCCCACGTAAACAACTTACTCTAATATCATGTTACATTTAACATAATCAAATAATAAAATAATGCACATCAAATATTCTTATATAATGAGCAAAAATAATTGAGACAACCTAAAAATCATATAATCACATCAAAAATATAAAAAAATCAAACTTAATAATAAGAAAATCACACTAATAATATTCATGAAATAAAAAAATAAATAATAATTACTTGTAATATGACTATTAAGTATTAATCAATGACCCAACAAATAAAAATGAGAAAAAAAATTATAACTATTATAATACATGGAAAACATGAAATATTTATTATTACCTTACAGAGAATTAAGAATACTATATAATAAGTGTCACTGTAGGAGAACTCATTAAGGACTGCTAGATTACTCGGATAGTTAGTCTACATCTTCCAATAACTTGTAGTGATTTCATCCTCCACTCTAAAAGTTATTGTCAGCACAATTCTTTAGCATGTTATTTTTATTACAATATGTACACTATAAAAAATTATTTTATGTCAGCATATGAGCAACATACTTCACATCACTTCTCCCTTGATCAATGCTAACAATGAATTGGCATCTTTAGCACACGCACACCACACTTGCACATATCACATTGCACACTACAATTTTACCCAAACACATACTTTCATTTTTAATTTTTTGTTCAACAGAATTTAGCCAAAACACATACCATACTAGACACACATCACACTATATCACCCGAACACACTTCTACCCTCTAAAAAAGTAAATTTCAAGGACATGAGAAAGTGCACAATCATGCAGACATTCTATTATAGTGGATAATGATGTTGCTCAATAGACACTACTGACAACAATGTTCCAGCAGCATATCTAACATTGAAGGCTGCAAATAGTGTCGATAACCACCGCCATCCACAGACTCTCAGTACAATAAGCTATCGCCAGCATATTGGAGATGGTGCCAGTAATAGAGAAAGAATGAGATGATGATGATGTCAATGAAGATCTAGCCAGGGCACAATAACCTTAAGCCTCTACAAACCATAAAATTTTTTTAATATAATAATACAAAAATATCACTCTAATACCATATAAAAAAATATGAAAATAAGACTCATATCTACAAATATATATACAAAAAACTAATTTAAAATGTGTACAAGAAAATCCCTTATAAATAGTCACAAGTTTAGATTTGTATAGTCCATATATTATGTGCTCAAATTTATTAAATAAAATAGACTAGAATAAAACAAAAAGAAGATAAAAGATATGCTAAATATTCTAGAACTATTTTCCTAGCGATACCAAAACTGACGCTAAGACTTCCCGTGAAGACAATGTGCATGCATAAGAAGAATAATATACCATTCAATACTTCAAACAGAAAAAAAAAATTGTCAAAAAATATGATTAAAAATATTATTTATTTGTTAAAATTTTGATATTATAAATAAATTGGAATTTGATTCTTTGTTAAATATTTATAATTTTGAAACAAATAAAAATCTTTTTTATATAAAAATAATAAATTGCAACAAGATGAGTTATCAATAAAAATATAACCATTTATTTCTCAAAATACAAATATAATTAAGACAAATAAAAACTATCATATGAGTGGGTACACATAAAAACCAGACAGATTGTTGCTATCTTACCTTTTAGTAGTAGCATCAGTCAATTCCTAGTCCACTCAATCTCAAGTAATACAAATAAATATAGCAATTAATGTATTAGAATTAATTAATAAATTCAGATGACAATTTTCCAAAGAAAAATTAACTCGAAAACTACAATTTCCTGCAGTCAAGTACATCAGCTTTCAAGAAAAGAGCAGCTAAGCAACAATTGCATTTGAATTCATAAACTTAGAAAAATAAGCAATTGAGCATGTGCAATATATCATCGGACACTCAATCAACTTATACAAATGATAGAATCTGGAATTCAATTATTGTGACTAAAGTAATGGCACATTCAACAAGCAGCAGTTAAGTTAGATTCAAAGTTGCAATGATTATAAGTTAAGACACCAATGAAATAATATGATAAAAAAGAACCTGAATTTTGGCATCATGCGTTGCAACAAGCACTTCCTTTCTTCCATCACCATTTAGATCAGAAACCAGTGGAGGAGGTAATCGATCAGCTTCAAATTTGAATGGATCCTCATCAAACAGATGAAACCACCCATCTCTAAATGAGAAATCTCCCTCATGCTATATGAATATAAACACAAAGAAATTCATAACTTAATGCCATCAATAATTCATTATTAAGAATTAATGTTAAGAATCAGAAAATGTGATAAAATGAATTTAATAATTCTTTTTCTTATATCAAACATTCACACACTTAAACTATATATATAACCGTTTACAAACTCAAAGTAAAAATTGAATTCTAGAGAATAAAACTTATTTAATACTTATTTAAACACATGACAGAACCCTAAAGGCTATAACTTGTTAAAACTTGTTCAAATATATAATATAACACTAAATACTTAGACTTATCCAAAATTTATTCAAATACATAATAAAATCTTAAAAACTATGTTTTATTCAAAGCTTATTTAAATACATAAATAATTTTAAAGATTAAGACTTATCCAAAACTTATTCAAACATAACATAACCCTAAAGACTAGGATGTATTTAAAATAATTCAAATACACATGAACTCTTCATTCTTTCCCTTGAACTTAGTATTGCAAAGTTATCAGTTTATAATAGATTTTTCACATACTACCATCAACATTCGAAAATTCTAAAAATTTAAAGTTTCAATGACTCGATCATTATGTTTGCCACCTAATATTAACTCACACAATGAACTAATTCAGTTGGATCTTCTTTTGTAAGGTCTCTTACGAAATAAAATCTCACATCAATATGCTTGTTGCATCTATGCATAATTAAATTTTTAATCAACTTGACAATTAAATTGTTATCACACATTATAGCAGTACAGTCTCCATCAAAATGTCTCATCTCCTTAAAAATTCTATTCATCCTAATTCCTTGATGAACATAAACAACTATCACAAACTCAGCTTTTATGATTAATAAAGTCGCAATAGGCAATTCTTTTGAATGTCATGAAGCAATATTTGAATTCACTAAAAATACGTTGTCATATGTGGACTTCCTATCTTTCACATCTCTAGATTAATCAGTTACCAATGAATGCTAACATCTCATCATCCCTTACTTTCTTATAATAAATTTCATAGTTTACAATCCTTTTTTAAAATATCAAAGTGCTCTATTAGTTGTTTATAGATCAATCTTCATTAGTTTTGATATATATCCATTAATGACATAAATTCACTATTATAATATGCTTCAATTTACCTAAACCAAGCTCATAAAGCTTATTTTACTCCATTTATTTCATATCTTCTTTGATGCTTAATATAAACATCTTTACCCAACTCACCATGGAAAAAAGCCAATTTAATAACCAATTAAAAAATTGTTTAATTCTTATGTGCAGCTAGAGTAATAATCACCCTTATTGTATACATCTAGAGGTGTCAAACGAGACGTGTCAGGCCAGCCGGGACTATTTTTTTTCGAGCATGTCCATGCTTTCGTGCCGGGCCAGGTACGGCAAGGTTACTATACCGTGCCGTTCCTGGCCGGGCATGGTTTATTCTAGCCAGGCCTGCTGGCCCGACAGGAATATTACCATGCCGAGTCAAGCCCATACGGGCCTGGTTTAAAAAAAATAAAAATTTGTTTTATTTTAAATTTTGATTTTTGTATATTAAAGATTAAACTATATATAAAATATATATTATAATATATATAGATAATATTTAAATTATAAATTTGTAACTTAAAAATTATTAAAGATTTAATAAATTTTAAATTTTAAATTTTTTTATTAAAAATTTAATAAATTACAAAGTGTAAATTGATAAATTAAAAATTATTAAAAATATGTAAATCAGTAAATGTAACTTGAAAATAATAATAAAGTTTAAATTTTTTTTTATTAATTTTTAATAAATTTAAATTATAATTTATTAGAATTAAATTATATAGATTTAATTTTAAAATAAAAAATTTAAACACAGATAAATTAAACAAAAAATTTCATTAAAAAAGATTACAATATCACAAAAAAAAAACAAACTAAATGTCTAATCGACCAATAGATACCGAACCAAAGCAGATACAACGTAACGTAAATAAAAAAGTATACAATTAATACAAAAGAAAATATCAAAATCAAAAAACAGAATCAAGAATAAATCACACAAATCATCAACTGTGTATGTGACCATGAGGCATCAAAAATCTAAATCCAATGACAATAATAAATGGCATGTAGCGTGGTGGCGTGGCTTGGCATGGCATTAGCAACTGGCATCTAACAACGAGCAGAAAAAACCGACAACCACGTCAATCGTCAATCAGCATATCATGAGCATCATCAACTACAATATCAAAATCATTATCATATAAATCATCATCATCAGAAATCAACTCCTCCATTTTCGTGACAAATATAATTCATGTCCCAGCTCCAACACGATTTTGGATGCTAAACCTCGAATCCTATCAATCCTTCAAACAGACAATGACCTCAATAATATATGAATATAATTTTGATCTCCTATCCAAAATCATGTTTACTACAATAGAAAAAATAAACTCTGATGCCATGCTCAACATAGGATGAGTCAGTAGATCCCATGTCATCCTAGATAGCAGAAAAAAGGTGGACTCATATAATTTTTACTACTGTAATATATCAAGATTCTTAGTATCAGAATGTGATATGATTGAACTGTAATTAATATCTAAGTACCGAGAAAGTACGCTCCTATATAATAGTCTACCCCGTCGTTTCCCCCTCGCTAACTGAATGTAAAAATCATCATCTCCAAAAAAAAATATCCATATCCGTAATCACATTCTCACTACTACTACCACCATCCCGAGTATTGTAGTATGTGAACAAGTCAGTCAACTTCTCGTAAATGAACCCTTCAGGTGGGTCTTCCAGGTTCATGCAAGAGGAAATGTAAGTCAGGGTGTTATCTACCCCTTCCACCTTAACCCTAGGGTTCATGTATGCAACGAAACAATAAAAAGATGAAACGGTAGATCAGTACTTTAAGTACTTGATTTCCATCTCTACAATTATATAGCTAAGTATTGGGTCAGCTCGATACTTTCTAAACATGCTATTAATATTACATATACACCTTAGTATAATACAAGTCGTGTGAGTATAAACCGACAAACACATATTCGTCTTATCATAAAAAATCTTCAAGAATTTTATAAATAAAATTCCTAAAACCCAGTCAGTGTCGTCAATAATAAATTCGTCACTCTTACTATTGACGTAGTCAGATATCACATGTTTGTATCCAATACATGACTCCAACATCATATATGTATAATTCTAATGGTGTCTCACATCCGATTGGAATTTCTTCTTCTTAAGATTCACTGACAAACAAAGACTATCAAACTCCTGTTGTCTGTAAAGAGTGCAAATATATTTTAGTGCATTATGTATATTATCCAAAGCAAGAAAACATACATTCATACCCGCTTGTACAATCAAGTTAATCATGTGGCACATACATCTGACATGAAAGATCTCTCCTAATGGTGTGTCTCTAATATTTCTAACAAACATGTTAATCGTTACTCCATTATTAGATACATTATCAAATATGATACTAAAAATTTTATTTTAAATTTTATATTCTCTAAAAATTTTCATCATTCACTCAAAAATGACATGGTCATCATGAGGATAGAGAATCTCAGAGAATCCTAAAATTTTTTTATTCATTGTTCAGTTAGAATCTACATAGTGGCCGGTGAGACATGCATGAGATGATTCATCATGAATTATCCAGATATCGGACGTCGCGGATACCACTTCACTATATGTCATAAATTCATTAATTATTTTTTATTTTTCTAAATTATATAATTTTAGTATGTCATTCCTAAATGTAAACCTAGGAATCCTACGATAAGTAGACTGAAAATATGTCTGCATGATGCGCACTATCTTTGGATCTTCCGAAAATCTAATCAAAAAACTCGTCAATGTGATAAGTCTGACCATATCTTTCCTACCCAACTCGCTGTGGTATATGAAATGAGTAAACTTTGAGACTGAACTCGATTCAATCTCAAAAAATACAATGCTAAGTTGGGTTTGCCTAGAATCTAATGGACCATAGTTTTTGATGCATAATTCGGTATGCCTCTTAAGGTGCCCAGTCCCAAATAAACTCTAACAAGTTAAAATTCTCATATAATATTTGTACTGTGTCATTTCTTCTCTCACTCCTAATATTTTTTTTGTTATATTATATTAAATTAAGTCCAAACTACAGAAGTCCTAGTTTTTTATTTTTTTAGAAGTTTGGGCTGAAACGACTAGAGAAACTAAAGTTTTAGAATTTTTGTTAAACAGGAAGTAGAGCCTAGATGATAGATTTTAGATTTTCAGTTTAGAGAGAAATAGAGACTAGAAAGAGAGAGAGAGAGACTAGAAAGAGAGAGAGAGAGAGAGAAAGTAATCAAAAAAACTTAAAATACCTGGTAAAGCAATGAGGTAGATCACGTGCACAGTGCACCACAGTCTAGTTCAAAATTTCAAATCTGAGTTGAGAGTCCCGAAAAGTCGAGCTGAATGACAAAATTTCGAGTCCCGAGTGAAAGAAGTGCAAGAGTATTGAAAAAGTAAGATTCGAGAATAAATATTTATAAAAAACATAAAAATTATAGAAAGGTAAAAAAATTTTATAGATTAAAGGAAAAAAAAAATTTTTAATGTATTTTTTAATATGTTATTGAATTTTAGGGGACAGAATCATGAGGGCCGTCGAATTCTGCCCTCTAGCCGTTGGAGGCATAATACAATAATTGATTTTTAAATTTTTTTTTACCATTGGGGGGGGGGGGGGATTCGGGTCGGACGAGACCGCATGCCGGGTCGGAGTGGACCTGTGCCCACGTGTTTTCCTTTTCCTATCCGAACCGAAATACCAAATGGCACTAGCTGGCATGGCTGACGATGGGGTGGGTGTGGGTTGCGGTCTTGGGGAGTGGAGACATGGGGTGCGGATCTACGGGACATTTCCCATGCCGACTAGCCATGCCACAGGCCACCTAACCATGTCGGGTCAGGCATGGCATGAAGCCTAGTTGGCCTCGGCACGGCATGCATGATTGGTGTCGTGGCCTAGCACGACACGAACCCAAGCATGAGAAATTCCTGTGTTGTGCCAATTCAGGTACAACCAAATCATTTCGTGCCTCGGGCCGGACCAGGCTGGCCCAACCCGATTGACACCTCTATATCCATCATTAGCATTAGTACAATATTTTCTGTATAGTCTTGTACTTGTCAACCTTTCCATACTTTTTGTGCAGCAAGAGTAAATATCACTTCATACTTTTGAGAGCACCATTTGGCAACAAAATGAATTTTGTACTTGTCAACCTTTCCTTGCTCCCTGTATTTTATTTTGTAGACTCACTTTAGTCATATTCTTTTGGCCCCAACTGGCAGCTCAAAGAGTGTCCATGTCTAGTTATCTATGGATGATTTCACTGTTCATAACTATTCTCCAATTTTATTTTTAACTTTATCAAAATTCAATAAATCCATTGATACTATCATTTTCATATATAAATTTCAACTTTAAATAGACTTTCAGTTTCACCAATAAAATAATTACTCATCCACGTAAAAGATTATCTCAGACGAAATTGTCTTATCTTCATCATTCTTTTTTCACCCTCATTAGAACCATCTTCCTATTTTTTTCTCTCTCATGATGAATCTCTTATACTTCATCAATATTTTCTCCAATCTCATTTTTACTCACTCATTCATTATTGTTACCTAATTCTAAATCTATTATTGTTTGTTTTTTATAATTCTCACCGCATTAATTTTCTTCTTAAAATATTATATCTCTACTCACAATAACTCTCTTAGAAACATGATTAAACAGTTTGTAATCTTTTGATTCATTATTAGCTCCCAGTAATAGTTAACACACATGTAATGCTTATATTATCAAAGTATACTCCTCTTTTCCTCTAAAATATAAATGTGAGTTATGCAACCAAGAATTCAAAATGACCTACCGATGGTATCATTCCACTTCAAACCTTCTCTGGTGTAACATTCTTAACTGTCGATGTAGGACACACCTATTTAAGACAAATAATCCAGTTCACTGCTTCTAACCAAAAAGTCATAAAATATTCTTGTCATATAACATGAAACAAATTATGTTCATCACAGTTCTATTTTTTCATTTAGCTACATTGTTCTATTGTGAAGTATAAGTAATTATAAACTACCTCTTGATCCCACTTGGCAAAAATTATTGAAATCACTTGAATTGAATTATCATTCTCTATCAATGCAGAGTAGCTTAATAAATAATATTTCTTTTTTAATCATATCTTTAAAACAATTAAAAGAGTTTAATGCCTCTGACTTCTTGATCAAAAAATACGATCATATTTTTCTACCATGATCATCAGTAAATATCAAAATATACCTCATATTTATATTAGATATAAGAGTTGTTGGACCACAAATATATGCATTAATAAATTCTAATTTCTATGTTTCTCGTGCTAAACTTAGGAATAAAACCACAGTGTTGCTTCCCACTAATACAATCAAAGTATGTCACACTTGAGGCAGAGAATTGACAAAGTTCAAGTACAATATTTTTGTGCAAGATTCTCAATTTCTTGACCCTCATATGCCCATACATTCAATGCAAAAGGTGAAATAAGTTCTAAATTCTTGTGTGAAAGCATTTGTCAAATTGTACTTAAGAAGAAGCTTGAATTTTGAGGCACAAAGAAAATTTTCATTTAACACTCTTATTGATTTGAATTAGCAAACTTTTCTCTAGATAAATTATCTTAAATATCTTTACCTTTATCAAATTTATCAAGCCTCTTTCTTGAAATTGTTCTATACTCAAGAGATCATTTCTCAACTACAAAATATAATATACCTCAATAATATCACAATTTAGTCCATTTAGTAGCAATTTTATACATTCTTTTTTCATTACATCCATCTTAGCGTTGTTCCCTAATTTTAGCAAATATCAATTTTTGATCGAGTTCATTGAACATAATTTGATCGCGACTCATATAATTAGAACATCAAGAATCAAGAAATCATGCATCTTCTCTCCTGGCCTTGTACAACTACTCATAAGACATCAGAAATATTTCTTCTTTCTCATCAAACTCTACATAATTTGCTTCTTTGTTTCAAGAACAATATTCATATTAAAAAATTTCCAAGTTTATGGCATCGATAACACTTCATAGATGCTTTGTTGAAATATGCTTGAACCACTTCTTCTTACTCTTCTATTGTAGGTATCATCTAAGAAGTACGGACACGAACACGGACAGAGACACGAGGATACAACACGATAGGATACGGGGACACGGCAAATTCTAAAAAACTAGGATACATATACGGCTAGGATACGGCATGATAAAAAAAATAAAAATAAAAATAAAAATTATTTTCTTTATAAATATTAGGTATTTTATAAAATAAAATAAATTAAATTAAAATATTTTAGATTATAAAATAAATATATATTTTTTTATTTTATATAATAAAAATATTATATTTTATTTTATAAGATAATATTTATAATTATTTTATTTTATAAAATAAAATTATAAAATTATCGCATATTATATAAAAATATATTTTTTTATTTTATAAAATAAAAATTATTTATTTTATTAAAATATTTTATTTTATTCTAGCCCCCAGCCTGCCTCCCCCCTCAATTCCCGCCCGCCCGACTCCCCCCTCAATTCCCGCCCACCCCCTGCCTCCCCCCCTCAATTCCCGCCTGCCCCCTACCTCCCCCCCCCAATTCCCGCCCGCCCCTGCCTCCCTCCCCCTCAATTCACACCCACCCCCTGCCTCCCCCCCCCCTCAATTCGTGCCCGCCCCTGCCTCCCCCACCCCTCAATTCGCACCTGTCCTCTGCCTCCCCCCTCAAATCGCGCCCGCCGCCTGCGTTGAGTGACCAACGTCGCCGCATGGGCGATGTTGGCCACATGGACGTCCGATACGCCACGTGGTGCATCGGATACTGAATTTTTCAACGATACGCCGCGTGGCGTATCGGACACGTATCCAACGCGTGTCCGTACCGTGTCACCGTGTCCACGTGTCGGACACATGGACATGTCAGTCCAGTGGCGTATCCGTGCAACATTGTGTATCATGACCATGACCTTATCCTCCTTCAGATATCACTTTCAAAGCATGTTACTCACCATTTCATTTTTGAAATTTTGTTCATGCCCTATTAATGAGCTTTATAACTCATCAACAATAAGAGCATCAATATCCTTTGATTCTTCAATAAAATATACAACATAATTAAACTTCTTGGTTAGAGAACATAGAATTTTCTCCACCATGTTAACATCTTACATATCTTCTCTATAAATTAGTATATTGTTAACCATTATCATAATCCTAGAAAAGTACTCTAACAATTTTCACCTATCCACATTTTACAAGTTTTCAATTATTTGCAAAGAGCTTAAAGATGAGATTTCTTTAAAGGTATCAACTAGTTCAAGCAACCTAAGCACAAAACAAAATGCTGCATGATTCAGTCACGGCTTCCATGACATGACACTGCCCAGTTCAGAGTCATGCATTGACCAACAACAAGCTAGTCAATGGCATAGCTTGGGTCATGTCAAGCCTAAGTTCATGGCACGAGAGACACAGCACAACATAACACAACCCAACACAATGGCCCACGTTTGCTATTTTTGGCCCAACTAGCCAAACAAGCTAGCCTCAACTAAACACATGCTAGCCTTGAATGAACTGAACTAGCTTGAAATGAATCAAGCTAGTCTTGATATAACCAGACTAGCCTAGAATGAACTGAGTAAGTCTAAAATGAACCGGGCTAACCTATAATGAACCAAAATAGCCTGAAATAAACCATGCTAGCATTAGAGGTGTCAAACGGGTCGGGCCAGTCCGGGCCGGGCCGGCCCTGCCCTTTTTTTTAGCACAGGCGTGCTTTCGTGCCGGGCTAGGCTCGGCATGGTTACTGTACAGTGTCGTGTCTGGCCTGGCACGTTTTAAAAAAGTCGGGCCCGACACGATCCGCTGGCACGGCAGGCCGTGCCGTGCCGTGCTTGGCCTGCCCGGTGCTGGCCTGGCCGTACGGGCCAAACTGAGACCACGGGTCGGGTCCAATCAAACCCGACCCGCAGTCTTTTTTGAGGGAGGGGCGAAGAGAGGGGGACACGGGATGACCCATGCCGGTGTGCTGTGCCACGGGCACCAAACCATGTCGGGCCAGGCACTGCAAGGCACGGGCCAGGCACGGCATGGCATGGGCCAGGCACGGCAAGGCTCATGCCTTGCTCGGGCACTGCACGGGCCCGGGTACGGGATTTTCCCGTGCCGGGCCGGTCCGGCCCAGTTAACACCTCTAGCTAGCATAGAATGAATAGGACTAGCCTAGAATAAACCATAATAGCCTATAATGAATTGAATTAGCCTGAAATGAACTAAACTAGCCTGTAATAAACCAAACAAACCTAGGCAATGGCCTAACCCAACATGAATGAAAAAAATTCATGCCAACGGACCTTATCAAGGCACCCATTTTTAGACTGGTACCGACATGGCACAACCAAAACAAAAGGCATACCAACAATTCATGTCGAGATACTCATTTTTAGAGCTGTGTTGGCTCGACAAGACTCATGCAAAAAACTATATCCAAACGAGCCTAAAAATATGAGTCATGTCAGTACAGCACAACCTAGTTGACACCTCTAAACTTTTTGAACCTTGCATTTTCTTAAAATTTTTTTTTCATTGAATCTCATAAATATTTGATAGTGTCTTTCTAGAAAATGGTATCAAGAGTAGTTTGATATATCACCTAGAAAATATAATTCTTCACTTTCAGATCCTTCAGCTTTAGTTCATCATTCATTCATTCATTATTATGTATCTATTTACACCAATTTACTTGTTAACTCAATATAACAAAGCTCCACCAACTCTTATATTTTCATAGAACATAGAAAAGTTTTTATCAACATGCTCCAATAATCATAATAGCCATTAAAGTGAGGAATATTTGGCAGTATAAAACTTCCTTCTGTGGTTTTTTCTATGCTGCTATAAAAACTTTAAGGACTGCTACTTTGATTTATCAGAATCAAACTTCTCTGATACCAGAATATTAAGAATTAACATTTAGAATCAAAATACGAGACATCAAGAATTCAATAATTCTTTTTTAATATCAAACATTCAATACTTATTCAAATACATAACATAATCTTAAAGACGAAGACTTATTCAATAGTTATTCAAATACTTAACAGAAAAACAAAAGGCTTGGACTTATACAATACATATTCAAATGCATAACAGAATCCTAAAAACTATGATTTATTCAAGATTTATTCAAATACATAAATAATTCTATAGAAAAGAACTTATCCAAGATTTATTCAAACATAACAAAACCCTAAAGACTATACTTATTTGAAACAACTCAAATACTCAAACTTTTTATTCATACACAAAAGAATGCGATTTTAATTAAGGAAATATAGTCAGAATAAAAATGGGTGACCTTCAATACCTGGAGAGAAAAGAAAATGGCGAAAGCAGAGAGCATGAGAATAGCTAAGTCTCGTTTTCTCATTTTTTTTTTGTTAATCTTTTTGTTGGCGCATCTCCACGCTCGATGACAAAGAAACCAAACTTGACCGGACGAACCACCCTCGAGAACTTGAGCTGTTCATCGCCGTCTCACTTCTTTATCCGATGACTAGAAAGCGGAAACTATGATTTCTCGAATTATAGTGAATTAACTAATCTAAACATATTTTTAATTAAAATGTATGATTTATATTTTATTTATAACAATGTAGAATATAATCAAATAAGTCATGATACATAAGTCACTAACAACAAATTCGACAGATTGTATGATAATTGATATTTGATTGTAATATCTGATGTAATTATTAAAAAACATCAAGATTTATAAATTATTATGATTATTATATAATTTTTAATTGTTTTCCATGTAGTTTGATAATTTTCATATGATATGTAGAATATGTACCCATATGATGTGTTTGATTGTGTATTTTTCAATAATTTTTGATTGGATGATGATCTTCAACCAATCAAATGTAATAATAATTTGATATTTATGATTTTTCATATATATTTTGATGATAATAATTTTATTTACTTGATTGGTTTTTTTTTAAACAAATGTTATAATAATCAAATGCTTCAAATTCTTTCCAAGTTATTTTAAAACTTAATTAATTTATTTTCGAATTATATTTTTCAAGGAAAATTATCTAAAGGGCCCTCAAATGAAAAATATTAAAAAAAAAAATCCCATTTCTTAATAAATATTAAGAAGAATTGAAGAAAATGGAATAATATTTATGTTTTAGTAATATAAAATGCATCAAAGCAAAAATATCCTCCCTTGCCGCATGAACAATGTTTAAAAAACTACCAAATTTCACTCATAAACATAAACACATGTTTCACTCATAAACACATATATATAACATTTTCACCATGTTCCCGTAAACACACATATATAACATTTTCACCATGTTCCCGTAAACACATATATATAACATTTTCACCATGTTCCCGTAAACACATATATCACTCAAAAAACATAAAACACAATTTTATGTTATATTTATAAACTTAAACATTGTCTTTATGTTTAAATGAGTGATAAAAAGTGTGTGAGACTATCTTTATCACTCAAGATGATCATCATATGTATTTGGCATAGGTATGAATTGTTGTTTTTAGAATTTTTTTTTGGGGGTTTTGACTTTCTTGATATCTAACTAATTGCCTAGTTTACGTGAATAGTGGTAGGTGGAAGTCAATTGTTAGGGGAATAGCCCTTCCAACGCGCCCACATCGCTCAACCATTTTGAGCACTCCTTTTGTTCATCTAAAAAAGAGAACTTACCAATTTCTTGTATTCATTTCAATACCAAGTATAATTACCTTGCATTTTTTTATTATCTAGTTTATTATGCCATTGGTGTTAATTTTTTTATATCAAATTATTGGTATTAGTTTTATTATCATAACAATATTATTATAAGTGGGATGTAGAATAATAAATTTCGTGGTTAATACATTTCTATGAAAGTTTTATTAAAAGGGTGAAAATAGTCTCAATGTAAGTAGGTTTTAAGAGTGGCCATTATAACTCCCTCGGCTTATATAAACGTGAGCTAAATAAAATTTGAAGAAAAAAATTTAATCAAGATAATTTTAGGTTATGAAGGATTGTGATACTTGAGAAAAGAAAATTACAAAGAAATAATTGATGAAATATCAAAAAAAAAAAAAAGATAAAAAGTGAGATCTAATGAATAATAATGTTACAAATTTGTATTTGGCAGTAGCAGATAAAATATTATCAAGTATATCAGAATTATAGTTAGCAAACAAAGATTTGGGATATTATGGGAAATATGTATGAAGTCAAGTCGTTATAAAATAAAATCTTTTAGAAAAAAAAATCTTTCGATTTTTTGAATGTTTCTATTTACATTAATGATCGACCCCATTAATATTTTGAAAATGTTATTCTCTTATCTATTATATATGAATCACAACAAACAAATGAAAGAACATGTTGAACTTCTTCTCCAAAATCTACTTGTTTCATGTGACAATCTTATCGTAAATATGATTAATGGTGCTATGATAATAAATTTAGTAATATTGTTCTCTTAGAAACCTAAGGCTTCATATTTCTAAAGAAAGATTGATAGAATTTGACTCTATTAAGAGTTAAAATAAGAAAATGACAAAGCCATTAAGTAAGAAGCAAGTGAAGTATTATTATTGTGAAAAGTAAAAGTATATAAAAAGAGAATATTGGCATTGTAACAAAGAGATAGGCAAAAATATTAGAAAAAAAGAATTTAAATCATCAAATACTTAAGATTATGTGGCAGACACTTTAGATGATGGTAAATTTGTATACAGCAAGGTAATAATTATTGAAGGCATACAAAATGTTTTGCTGTATGACTGATTGACTCAAGCAATATCGCATAGACTTCTCTAAGAGAATAATTTTATCAATACAAACCTATTTCAATAAGATTGCTGTATATGTAATTTGTTTTTATTTAATAATATGTTTGTATAACAAAATATTTTTTTCTATTTTAATATTTTCATGTAAGTGCAGGAAATGAAATAGTAAGAGGCTGGGGATACAGCAGCAACACAAAAATGGAGGTCCCGCTGACTAGTCAGCGGGCCGAAATTTTTAGAGCAGAGTCTGACCCATTCCATGATCTGACCCGCTCCGGTTAAATGAACTAAGAAAATTTTTAATATAAAATATTTTGTAATTTTATTTTCGGGTGGCTATTTTTGGACCTATGGAACTATTCATTTCTGTTGTGACTGTTCTCCCTCTCTTCTCTTTGCACAATTTATTGTGACTGTTCTGTATCCTGCATACTGTAAGACATTTCTGTTGATTTAATCTATAACGCATAAACATTTTCTGGTAGATGTAGCTAGTCGTACTGAGTGACTAGCAAACCACGTTATTCTTGGTGTTTGTTTCTCGTTTTTTTTTATTCTGTCATGGATGCTTGCTGGATTGGGATATATATATTGCTTGTTTTCTATGTTTCTATTGTTTCTGTATCTTAATCTCACTACCGTGAAAATGCAATTGCCTAACAATTGGTATCAGAGCCAGGTTTGGGAAATTTTTCGAGAAATTGTGCTATTAGGGTTGAGGTTTTTATGTACAAGCAATATTATGTAGAAATGGCTGGAACCCTAAACACTATGATTGATAAATTCAATGGCAGAAATGGGTTTAGTATGTGGCAAATTAAAATGCGAGCTCATTTGAAAAACTTCGATATTTGGAGTCCTTTGGTTCAAGGCTTCGGTCCACACACTGCTACTGCTCTTGGAATAATTGAGGCTAAGGCTTGGAGACGTGAAGAGAAAGCACACTCCACCATTCTGTTGAGCATGTCGGATGAAGTCATTGGTGAGGTAGCAGATGAGGAATCTGCTACAGAACTGTGGCTCAAGCTTGAGTCACTATACTTGACCAAATCATTGACGAACAAGCTTCTGTTGAAGAGAAGACTGTTCACACTGAGGATGTAAGAGGGAACCTCTTTGAAGAAGTATTTGGATGACTTAAACAGCATCCTCATGGACATTAAACGTGTGGATGCTAAGGTGGATGATGAGGATGCTGCACTTCTACTTTTAGTTTCTCTTCTTCCTTCCTATGAAAATTTTGTTGAATATCTCATTGTGGGAAAGGAGGAGATTATACAAGAGGATGTTCGGGCTGCCCTACACTCTAGAGAGATGAGGCATAAGGCTGTGGTTGAAAGACTTGAACAACATCCTGCTGGATTGGTGGTGACAAATAGGAGGCCACAACCTGTTCCATTCAAAAAGAAGAGAAATAAGGTTCAGAAGAGGTCAAAGGAGGGTGACATTTGTCACTACTGTAAACAAAAAGAGCATTGAAAAACTGAGTGCCCGAAGAAGAAAGCAAGGCTGGAACATCAAGGTCAACCTAACCCCCCACCTGCTGCTGCTGTGACTTTTGATGATCTGGATGATGGAGAAGACCTTGTGTTGGTAACCTCCACGATGATCGCAAGATCAGATTTTTGGATCCTGGATACTGGTGCTTCCTTCCATATAAGCACACACTTGGAGTGGTTCAACAAATATGACATGAAGGAAGCTGACCATGCCATGGTGGGGAATAGCCAACCATGCAAGGTGGTTGGAATCAGCACAGTCAGACTAAGAACTTAGGATGGCCGAATAGTCTCACTTTCAAATGTGAGATATGTCTCTGAGATGACAATGAATCTCATTTCTCTTGGTATTCTGGATGATCAGGGATATTCATTTAGTGGTAGAGAGGGAACACTGAATGTTCACCGAGGAGATGACATTGTACTGAAGAGGCAGAAGAATGGAATGCTATACACACTGATAGGTTCCACATTGACAAGGGCTATTGCTGTCACATACGGAGAGCCAGCATTTGAAGACAAAGCTGAACTTAACAGAATGTGGCATATGCGGCTCGCACATATGGGAGAGAAAGGTATGAAAATTCTCTCAGATTTTAATCTTCTTGTTGGTCACAGAGTCAGTAAATTAAATTTTTTTGATCATTGTGTTTTTGGTAAGAAACATAAAACTAAGTTTGGTAAGGCAATACATTATACAAATAGTATTTTGGATTATATCCATGATGACTGTTGGGGCCCTTCTAGAGTCACAACTCTTGGGGTGCTCGATTTTATTTATGTTTAGTTGCTGATTACTCTAGGATGTCCTGGGTATACATGATGAAACATAAATCCGAAACTTTTATAAAGTTTAAGCAGTGGGTTAGCTTAGTGGAAAATCTAACACAAAAAAAGGTTAAACTGATACGAACAGATAATAGTCTAGAATTTTGTTCATTTGAATTTGAGGAATTCTATAAGAACAAAGGTACAGCGAGACACAAAACTGTTAAGGACACTCCTCAGTAGAATGACATTACTGAAAGAATAAATCAAACTCTTCTAGAGAGAACTAGATGTATGCTCTCTCAATCATGCTTAGGCAAGGAGTTTTGGGCTGAAGCTGTTAATACAGCATGCCATCTGATAAACAGATTGTCACATAGTGGAATTAATTTTAAAATCCCATTTGAGGTGTGGACTAGTAAACCTGCAGATTATTCTAATCTTAAAGTGTTCGGATGTGTTGCCTACTATCATGTAAATGATGGTAAGGTTGAACCACGAGCAAGAAAATGAGTATTTGTAGGATATGGTGATGGAGTCAAGGAATTCCGTATCTGGTCACCATCTGAAAAGAGAGTGATTCTCTTTAGGAGTGTCACCTTTGATGAAAGTATCATCTTAAGACAAATACATTGTCCTATCCAGTTACCTGATGTTCCTCAAGCTGAATTTAAGGTGGAGCTAAAATCTAAATCTGTAGCTCCATGAATGATGCATGTTGTCTCTTGACAAACAATAGCTAATCATGAAAATAAGGTTAAGTCTATTACTGAACCTGATCATGAACCTACACCTGAAGAGTCTATTCCCTACTGTATTGCAAGGGATAGACAAAGGAGGGTGAATGTATGTTTTCCTCTGAGATTCGGCTTTGATGAATTTGTAGGGTTTGCCCTACAAGTTGCCGAAGAGATTGATATTCCTGAACCATCCTCCTCCAGGAATGCTGTTAGATGTCTGAATTTGAGTCATGGTTAGTTGCCATGAATGAAGAGATTGAATCTCTTCATAAGAATGGTAATTGGCATATTGTACATAAACAAAAAGGGAGAAAGATAGTTTCTTACAAATGGATTTTCAAGAAGAAAAATGATGTCTCTATAGCTAGTGGTGTAAAATTTAAGGTACGTTTAGTTGCAAGAGGGTTCAGTCAGAAAGAGGGTGTTGATTATAAAGAGATATTCTCTTGTAGTTAGACATACCTCAATCAGGGTGCTTCTAGCATTAGTGACACATCAGAACCTTGAATTTGAGCAACTAGATGTTAAAATTGCATTTCTTCATGGAGAATTGGAGGAAGAAATTTACATGAGCCAGCCTGAGGATTTTGAGGTATCAGATAAGGAAACCCATGTGTGCAAGCTTCTGAAGTCCCTTTATGGACTTAAGCAATCTTCCCGTTAGTGGTACAAGAGATTTAACTATTTCATGACTAATCATAAATACAGTAGCTGTGACCATGACTACTGTGTTTATTTCAAAATGCACAAGGATTAGTCATATATCTACTTGCTATTGTATGTAGATGATATGCTTATTGCTGCCAGAAATAAATCTGATATTCAGGAACTGAAAGATCTCAGTTCTGAATTTGATATGAAAGATCTTGGAGGAACAAAGCAAATTTTAGGTGTGGAAATATTTAGAGATAGAATTAAAAGAAAATTGTTTCTCTCACAGAAACAATATATTCAGAAACTTCTATCTAGATTTGGAATGGCTTCTTGCATGCATCTGTCCACACCATTTGCTTCTAACATCCATCTGACATTAGAATGTTGTCCTCAATCTGAATCTGACAAGGAACAAATGTCTAAGGTTCCTTATTCTAGTGCTGTCGGGAGCCTCATGTATCTCATGGTGTGCACCAGACCTGATATTTCTCATGCAGTAAGTGCAGTGAGTAAGTTTATGATAAACCATGGTCAATAGCAATGGAAAGCTATTAAGAGGATACTTAGGTACCTCAAGGGGACTTCTGATGTTGGTCTGATATTTGGTAATGAATCTGAACTCTTGTTGGCAGGATATTCTGATTCTGACTATGAAGAAGATGTTGATAGTAGATGGTCTATGACTGGTTATGTCTTCACTGTATGTGGTTCTATAGTTAGCTGGAAAGCCACACTACAATCTTCTGTTACTTTATCTTCTACTGAAGCAGAGTATATGGCTCTGACTGAAGCTGCGAAGGAAGGGATATGGCTGAAAAGTTTTCTCAAGGACCTTGCCCTTTATGAAGAGGTTGCAACAGTTTTCTATGACAACCTCAGTGCTATCTATTTAGCAAAAGACCAAGTGCACCATGAGAGAAAGCACATTGATGTGCGATATCATTTCTTTCGATTTGAGAAGAGGGTACAAGTAAAGAAGATTGCAACTTCTGATAATCCAGCTGACATGTTTACCAAACCTGTTACTCTGAATAAGTTAAGACACTGTCTTGACTTACTGAACATATCAAATCAGATGTAGTCTTTTTGGACTAACTGTTTATAGAGGGTGTCTCTCTATCCGCATGTAAAACAAATTAAGGTGGAGATTGCTATATATGTAATTTGTTTTTATTTAATAATCTGTTTGTATAACAAAATGTTTTTTCTATATTAATATTTTCATATAAGTGCAGGAAAGGAAATATTAAGAGGCCGGGGTGCAGCAGTAGCATAATAACGGAGGTCCCGCCGACCGGTCAGCGGGCCAAAATTTTTGGAGCAAAGCCTGACCCATTCCATGATCCGACCCACTCCGGTTAAATGAACAGAGAGAATTTTTAATATAAAATATTTTGTAATTTAATTTTTGGGTGGTTGTTATTGGACCCATGGAACTGTTCATCGTCTCTCTCTCTTCTCTTTGCGCAATTTATCGTAACTGTTCTATGTACTACATACTATAAGACATTTCTATTGATTTAATCTGTAATGCATAAGTATTTTCTGGTGGATGTAGCTAGTCGTACTTAGCGACTAGCGAACCATATTATTTTTGGTGTTTGTTTCTCTTTTTTTTTGATTCTGCCATGGATGCTTGCTAGATTGGGATATATATATTGCTTGTTTTCTCTGTTTCTGTAGTTTCTGTATCTTAATCTCACTACCGTGGAAGCACAATTACCCAACAAAGATTTATGTTAATGAGAGTTGATTATGCTATGTCTTAGAAATCATTGGTACTAGTGCTATCAAAATTAAAATGTATAATAATATACTACATATCATCCAAGAGGCATGAAATGTAAAGGCTCTCAATTTTTTTCTTGTCCTAGGACAAGTAGATAATGATGAGAGCAAAACTCATATTCAAAATGAGACCATAAAAAAAGTCAAATGATTGTTTGTAGTGGTTAAAGTAAAAAAGGTAGATGTAAATTTGTTTATGCTCAAAGAAGATATACAAAAAGATAAAAACACATCTATTATATTAGCAATTTTTATAGAATAATTAATAATGACACTGCATCATGGACTTGGACACATGTTAGAAATATGTCTGAAAATTCTTATTGAATTAGAGCTCCTTTCACTCAAAAAGGTGTCATTACCTTTTTATGAGCATCGTGTTATAATGGTAAAAATAAATATATCTTTGAACTACCTTATTCCAATGTTTGAGAATAACTAGTTTTATCACCGAGGGGTGCAAAATAATTTATAACTTTTATCGATAACTAATTTAGGAGATGATGGGCCTATCTAATCAAGAGGAAAACATATATTTTAATTTTTCAAAATATTTATAGCACAAGCAGAACTTAAATATGAAAAGAAGATCAAGTATATGATAATTGATAATGAATATACTAATATTAGACTTGCTAACTTACATCAATAAGAAGACATCAAAAAGTAATATGCAATGACATATACCCCACAACAAAATGGAGTAGCAAAGTAGTTGAACAAAATTTTATTAGAATTTATAAGTCATGTAAAGAATTGTGACTATGATTACTAAGTATTCAAATTATTGAATATTCTTAAATATTTTAGTATTTTTAGATGATATGTAAGCATGAGAACTAGATATAAATGGATTGATTATACTACTTTTGAGTTATTGTAGATTTTATTGAATAGTCATGAAATCAATAAACTTTTTGAGGCTTTTGGACTAATTAGTAGATTATGGATCATCAAGTAGTTTTGACATTTATTCTTTAATTAAACTCAACATAATTGGTCATGGAAATCTTTACACACTATGACCCTATGACCTCATTTGTAGTCTTTTAACTATGCAACACATTCTCTATATTTGCAATATTATCTTGGAATCATATGCATACTTATCTTACAATAATTAAATAACTATGATATTAATTTCATATCGTAATAACCAAGGATCCTACTTGTCCTAAAATTCAGAGTCACTTCATAGTACTACAACTTTATCTTTAATAAGGCTTCATAGTCTCAAGTACAAAGACAAATATTTTACAAAACCATGAATTTTGAGTAGTAGGAAATTATGAAGTCAAAACTACTCATGTAAAAGATATATAAATTATCTAGTATCATGACTCTTAGATATAAAAAGTTATAGAGAGTATTTACTCAAATACAACCATTCTCCAAGGTAGCAACTCTTATTCTCAAAAGAAAGAAAAATCATGACTTTTAGGTCTGAAGCTAATTATCAGTGTCATGGTTTTTTTGTAGCATCATGACCATATGATATGTAAGAGAGGTGAAGACCAGAATCATAGCTAGTCTCACCATCATGACTATTTGGTGCATAAGAGATACCATTTTTTATGACTGTGATCATTCCTAATGTTGAGACCATATGATTCATGTGAGAGGCTATTTCCAATGTCATGATCATTTTTAGTGTCGTGATTATATGATAATTAATGAGAGACTAATTCCAAATATGCCTTATCCATATGATGCACATCAAAGATCATTCTCAATGTCATAACCATTCTTAGCATTGCATCTAGATGATGAATAAGAAAGATAATTATTAATGCTATGACTATTCTCAATGCTAAAACTTTGTATTACAAAGACAATTGGCCCAAGGCAATGATATTTCTCAATATCATGACTTTGTGTTATAAAAAGATTGGAATACATTCAAAAGATGTAGCTAATTTTTAGAGTAATAACCTCAAACTCAAGAGATGAAGACCAAAGTCATGGCTTCCTTTTGAAAGCCACAAAAATCTATGCACCAAGTAGAAATTAAAGCATAGTAGCCAAACCCTAGGAATGCTTTTCATACTCCCTAGGAGCTCCACAAGCAAGTAAGGTAAATAAGACATAAGTTAAATCTTAGAGTTTGGGGAGTTAAATCTTAGGTAAATAAGACATAGGTAAATAACACTCTCTAGGTTAGATTCTGGAAAAATTTATCAAAATTACTTGTAGTTTATGATTTTTATAATTTTGTTTATATGATGTATAAATAGTTTTGACATTTAAAAATGTATTTAATTTATGTTATGGAATAAAAATTGATAAATGAGGTGATTAAATAGAATTTAAATTAGGAATTTGATTATTTGTAGATTTACGTGAGTTATCATGGTGAAAGATGATAGGTAAATCACAAGTCTAACTAATACATATGAGAGGAAGAAAGTAACAACCTTTTCGACCATAATACACAAGATAAACCTATATGTTAAAACTTACATGTTGGGTATGATAATTATTGTAAGTATGATACTCACGAAGTCAAAAGCATAAATAAATTTATAAGCTAATCCATTGCATGTGTCTTATAGGAACTAATTCTTGATTGAGGTTGATATTTTATAGAATATTCTTATAAGAGTTTCACCTTTAGTATGAGAGTTTCATCATTATAGAAAAACACAGTGACAAGTAATCAATGAGACATGCATGAATATATTATAACTCATAAGGTAGTGATAACCCTCTAAGTTATTTTACCTCATATGGTTCTTACCAATGAAACTTGAGGAAAATATATATTAATTATGCAGGTATGGTGCTTATGAAACCAAAAGTGTAAATACTTATAAATTATATTAATTATTAATCTTTATGATATCTAAGCCTGGAGAATAAAAATATATATACAAAACAACTATCAAGGACAATTGGCGAGTTACCTAAAAGGTATAAGCTTAGGAATGACTTTCAAGTAGAAATGATTTGTTATCTCTATAATAAAGTACTAAGTAGATAAGTATGTAGTGACTATCATTAGGAAGAGCTCAATAGTGATAATCACTTTATATACTATTAGGGAAAAGTGTCATTACACAATAACTCAATCTTCATTCAATATTCAAAACTAATATAATTTGAACTATTTGACCACTCATCATATAAATTAAATAGACAAATACTCAAATCTAAAATTCACATTGAAATCCATAAATATCTAATTTAATAGAATTGAGTTATATTATTATTGGTTAAAATTACTAATATAATTTATGTGAGATCATTATCTAGATGGAAGTTCTTTTTTATACTTATATGACCCATATACTTATAGATCTCTATTGATGAAATACTCTCACCAATAAATTTTTAGGATATTACCTAACCAATAAAATTGGATAATTTAATAAAATCAAAACAATCACCAAGTCACATTGAGCAATTGTAGTCAAGATTATATGTTTTGTGATCAACTAATCTTCATCAATTATATTTGACTTGAAGTTGTTGATGTAAATATGTACCAGTAAGCTAGCTAATTATTCTTGCTTACATTTATTTTAATTCTCATATATGTTATCTATAATACCCAAAAAATATCAAAACTTGATTCAAAATCTAAAAAATACATATTCTTGGGATATGTAGATGGTATAAAGGGATATTGCTTGTGGAATCTAATCCAACTACTCACAAACTTATCATATGCATAGATGTTAGCTTTAGCTTTAGTGAAGACATGTTACAAATTGAAGAAGTAGATAATGCAAAGGTTATAGGTTTCATCAGAAACAAATATCTAGAGCATGAATTACTAGAGTATAATGAACAAATATCAAGTGGGTCAGAGGTATTTGAGGTATGATTATTAAATTGAGAGATGAGAGACCTAATTTGGTACTTAGAGTATATTATGGAGAGAAATGATACATACTATCTACTAATAAAGAATGGAGAACCATTAAATTTTCATGAGGCTACAAAGAGCCAAGAATCTTTTTTTTTTGGATGATACCAATATAAGAAGTTTAAGCTCTCTATAGAATCAAGATATGTGATATTGTTATACTACTATAAAGAAGTGAGGCCATTAAAAATAGATGAGTCTACATGATTAAGCATAATAGTAATCATCATGTAGAGAGGTATCATGCACAACTAATAGTTAAAAGATATACTCAAAAGGACAATGTTGATTTGTTATTGGCCTAGTAGAAACACAAAGCAACATGTGAAATGTAAACTTCAAGTGAGAAATGTGAGAGGTGAAAGTCAACTATAGTTGGTAAATATTCATCTTGCCAACATTGCCCATCCATTTTTAGCACTATCTTTGCTCATCTATAAAAGAGCACTTTCTCTTCTCTTATATTCATCTCAATCCCAAGAGGACTTAAGCCTGGATATCAATCCCACATAGATTGTGTGAACAATTTGACTAACCAATAATTAACTAATAGTTACTTGAGTTGAGCATATAATCTTGAATCTATAAATTCTATTTAGACTTTATAGTTAGCTTATTAATTGTGTATGGTGAGATTTCTATATTTTTAAGGTAATATTTTGTTCGATTGTTAGATGAATGGTATATAAATGCTGAATTGACTCACTATCTTCTTAACATATAATGTAGTTATCAATCATGGACTATCACTACAAAAAATAGTTCACTCATAGTTGTGTCCTTGGTATTTTACCACTAAAATCATACATGTTCCTTTCAAGAGTTATCTACATATATACTCCTTTTATACAATAAGTCAATTGCCATTAAAAACTACTTTGAGTATAAATTTTATTCTATGACCTTTAATATCATAAAAGACATAATGTGATATTATATAATTTTATTTGTGATTTTGACTTCATGAGTATCATACTCATTTTAATTAATATACATCTTATTAATTTCACTCATGAAAATCATATAAGAGAAAGTGACTCCCATGGTTGTCACCACCTTATAAAACAACTACACTTGTATGTATCTTGTGACTTACTTGTAATTGTCCACCATGAAAAACACATGACTCTTACACTATGATAAAACTTCTAGGTTATATGGTTTACATAAACTACACATCATCTTAAGATTAGTTCTTCTAGAATATATAAAGTGGAATGATTATAAAATTCATTTGTATTTTTGGCTTCATGAGTATCATGCTTATATTAATTAAACTTACATCAAGTTAAGATTTTCACAAATAGGTTTATCTTATGAAATAAAATTATAAAGGTTCTCACTTTTTTGGGTCAAATCTCATGAGTGTGTCACGTGATATCTATCATGACTAAAATACATGAATCTAAATTAAAGTGGAACCTTAAATTGATGTTCTAGATAATATTCACTTCCATCAATATTTCCAACAATACATTACAACAAATAAAAGATTATACAAACATAATAATTATACACAAATATAATAAATTAATCCTAGATCATTATTTAATATAATATTATAAAAGAATTCATATGAGATATTTGATGGTTCATCTAATTAAACTAAGGATTCTTAGTGATAATCAACATGATGATCTAAGTCTCAAATTCTATTCCTAATCAATCACTACTTGCATTTGCCTTGAATTTCTTCCCAAGTAATGGTTGGAATTCATGCCTCCTATAGTCTAGGTTGAGGTTGCGACACTATCAAATCCCCTCCTCTTTTTTTTGGAAACAATTCTAAGTCCCCTTTTTATATGTTAGGGTCTAATTGAGATATTGTGTACCTTTTTAAGCTAGAAGTCATGACTCTATGTTGAGGTTGTAACTATGTTATTTCTTTGAATCTATTATGAAGTGCAAGAGTTGCGATGACAAGGAACACCATGACTAGTGAATTTCTTCTCTATAACACAATATCATAATAGTAAAAATACCATGATTGAGGTAATTGCTCCTTAAAACTAACAATCATGGTAACGAGAATACTCGATCAATGAACAATCTCTCAAAAGTACAAATTCATGGTAGAAATAATATAATTATTAAGATATTTACTCTATGGAACACAAAGTTACGAATATAAGAATGCCACAACTGATGATATTTCTCGCAAGAGTAAAACATAACGATAAAAAAAGTTTACTATAACTAAAAACTAATTGGTATTATATGATTTTGATTCTGTAATGAATATGCCATGATATTGGAAAATTCAATGACTTATAATATTAATGTGGTACTTAGTTATTGTGATGTAAAAAGAAAGTCATCATCAAAAATAAATTTTATTACTAATATGACATAACTCTAAGATAAAATCACAATCATGAAAAAAGTATTGCATAGTAAAAATATCAGAACAACTTTTTTTTATAAGTAATAAAATGCCCTATCAAAATTTGTATAACCTAATGAAGTTTCAAACTATTACATTCATTGTCAAATACACTATAATTTTTTGTTTTGATTTTTCTAAATATAGTTCTAGCATCATGCGAATTTCCTTTGTGTCATCCCTGGTTCTTTCTTTATAGATATAGTATATAGTTGCTACAAATGAATCTTTCCAAATAATATTCAAGGAGGAGTTAGTAGAATATTATTTTTGCATATGTTTGAAAGCAGAGGGAATTAAAATCATGCTTTGTTTGATTTTTGTCCAACTTTGAAGATTATTCCATATTTCTTTGATAAATGCACATTTAAAGAAAATGTGTTCAAATGATTCAAATACATTACATAATTCACAATTCATAATTTTTAGAATTGAAAATAACTAATCTTTAGTCACAAACTTTCCACATTTAGCAATCAATTGATATATGGCATGCCACATTTGGCATGGATACTACTTCTTTTAAGCCATCAATTTTTTAAAATTTGATATCATTGATTGAAACTAGCGAATTCTAGAAAGGAGAGTCCATCTTAGATATCTGAATAAAATGGTGTATCCATTTTATTCAAAATTCATTCTTATTTATTCTCCACAAGGTTTTAATAAATAATATTTATTTCAAATATATAAATGAAGGATACCAAGCTCTCCATGTGAGATGGGCATGCACACTTTATCCTAAGAAGCTTTGGGATGAAATCTTTCCTTTTGGGAGCCTTCCCATAAACATTTTTTACATGCACCTTCTATTGAGTTTATGATTGATGAAGGCAAGTGAAATACTAAAAATCAATAGCCTTCGGTGCCTTGTATAATAATGTGGAGTAATTCCAACATTCCAGCTATTGAGAGGATATTGTTTGTCCATTGGTGTATGGTGAATCCGATTTTAGCAACAATTATGAGAATGGGGGACCCCTAAAAAGGTGAATGATAGAGATCCTCCTACAAAACTAAAATTCTTTAAAATTTATATCTTGGCAATTTTTGAAACTCTTCCAATAAAAGATATTCAATTATGAGGAGTTAACAAATAAACTAGATGTAAATTCTCTTAATATATTTAGGATGATATTAATGGAGGAGGAATCTCCTCTAGAAAAAATAATGAGGTCATCTACATACATTTAGTGTGTTATATTTAAAGGGAAACACTTAGGATGAAAAGAAAAATATTTTAAACGTGTAGCTTTAGAGAGAAATCTCTATAAATAATTCATGAAAATTGTAAATAAATATGGAGATGGTGGGTCTCTTTGCCTTAAGCTCCTTTTCTCTCTAAAAAAAGCCATGTAATTGTTCATTAATGGAAATCAAGAAGGATGCAATGAATATACATTTATAGATTATTTCTATAAATTTAGTAGGAAAATTCAGCATGCCATGAACATCTTTCAGAAATGCCTAATCCACCATATCAAGTGTTTTTTGGATATCAATTTTTAGAAAGTATCATGGTGATATTATTTTCATTGTATATCTTTTAATTAAGCTTTATGCAAAAAGAAAATTATCTAAAATAAATCAGCGGTTGATATATGCTACTTGGGTAGAGTCGATAATATCTCCTAATATCAATTGTAGTCTTGAAGTTATAAGTTTAGAAATTAACCTATAGATCACATTACAATAAGAGATGAGTCTATCATATTTCACTAAAGAAGAATGAGAGGACTTAGGAATCAATGCATCTGTAAGCATAGTTTATTTGTTTTAGCATTTTTATAGGATGGATGAAGCTATGAATGACATGTATAATGTATTTGCCAAAATGATTCCATGAGTATTTGCAGAATTCCACTATATACACATCTGGACCATATTATTTGAATCCTCCATAATAAATAGAACTTTCTTAATTTCATATGGAGAGAAGTGTAAGGAGAGAAGATTATGACCCTTTGATTGGAGTTTCCTATCAATCAAGATTACCTATATACAAATACTCTTTCTACATTTTGTGGTTCCCAAAAGATCACTAAAGTATTTAACAAACTCTTCTTTGATCTCCTCTCGGGAGGTGGTAAAATTTTTTTCATCTTTCATCATTGTTACTATTTTCTTCCTCTATAACTTGTGTTTATTAGCACATGAAAAAATTTCATGCACGTATTGCTTTGCTTAAGATATCCAATTTCAACTCTTTGTCTAAAAAAAGATAATTTAGCTTCCTCTAGTTTTCTCATTTCTAGTTTCAATATAATTTTTTTTCTCTAAGGGTGATAGAGGTAGGAGATTGTAGGATAGTTTTCTGGAGTGAGTGAAGATCATTCATAGCATGTGATACCCATGTGCTAATGTGTGCAAGGTGCTTCTCATTTAGTTTCTTGAGAGGCTCTTTTAATAATTTGAGTTTCTTTACCAAGTGAATCATGTTGGGGCCCATCTATCCATGTGCTTCATACATTAAGAAGTATTGGAGTGAACTACTTATGTGAAAGCCACATGTTGTAGAATTTGAAAGTAACTTTATTTTCATGAGCTCCCATCTTCATGGTCATGAGTATCATATAATGATTAGAAAATATTCTCAGAGAAAAAAAAAATAGGCATGGTTGTCTAGACTTAGATTAACCCATTCTTGATTTATCAATGTCTTATCCAGCTTACTTGAAATTATTCTATTTGTCCATATGAAGAATGTGCTTGAAGAAGGAAGATCTTCTAGGCTTAAAGAGGAATAACTATTAATAAATTTGAGCACTCATAGTTGGATACAATTCAACCTCCAATTTTATCTAGTCTAGAAAGAGGGGAGTTGAAGTATCCTAAAACTACCCAAGGAGAATTCTCAGATGTCACTTCTAAGATGAGGCTATCCCAAAGTGGCCTTCTACTTACTATAGAATGAAGTCCATAGACTATTGATAGTCTAAAGCCTACTCTTTTCTCCTTATCCATAATTCAAAAGTAGATGTGTTTGGAAGTGGATGATATCATTTTAATTTATATAATTTGGTTATCCCACAAGACCATTGTTCTTCCATTCTGATGATATGAAAAATTAATTAAAAGATTTAAACCTTATAAATTTCATTCTCATTTGCCAAGCTAACTTATCAAAATTCAAGTTTGCCTCAATAATGATAAAAATATCAAAGTGATAGGCATTGAAAAAGTTGATTACCTCGTGTTTTATGAGGCAACTAAATCCTAAGATGTTCTAACTAGCTAGTTGCATATAGAAATATATGCTTCTATCCATTACTTTTCCCAAGATACCCCTCATATAATTTTGCAAGTAAGGTAATCTATTGTATTCAAATATATCCACCTTATATCTATGCCCAAGGGAGGTCCAATTAGCACATTGGGACATGACCATAACACACCAGGAACTCTCTTGTTGTATTTAGTATATAAAGGAGGCATATTATTTGTATCCAATTGAAATTTATATTGTGCCATACAAAGAATCATAATATGGAACCCATATGCATCCGAGAAAGGAAGCATATCAATATGAGATGCATAAAACTCCAATTTGCTTGATGCACATGTGAGAAGCCTAGAGCCAATATGATGTATACGACCAGAATAGAGTAGCACTTTTCAATGATTTGATACTATACTAGGCATTCATTCTCAAAAAATTAGACATTTCCATACATCTCCATGCATGCACTCCATATAACTCATTCATCAACAGCATATAACTCATCCATATAAGTAAAAACAGAATAGAACCTGTTGGGCTATGGTTAAAGAGTTGAGGGCTTCTATGGATATATTATGCAAAACCATACGGGGGATTTCCCCTAGGTTGCTTTTCCTTTATTCTACCTTTATTTCTTATGTTTAAAGAAAGGTCTTCTCTTGGAGTGGCTGATTCCTTCATCATCTTCTTTTCTTTTACTAAAGTGAAGTTGTCTATCTCCACTAAATGCATGACATTGTTCTACACTTTGGTTTTTTATGGCAGTTGACCTTCTTTAAGGGTATCATTGGTGATGTTGCCTTTTTTATTGGGTTGAGAGGAGTTAACCGATACACTAGGACTCAAGGGAGAGTATGTGTCATCTTCAGAGTCTTCCTTGTTCTTTCTTTGATATTTTCTTAAGACATCCAAAAATAGAGTAGAATTTGTAATATGAAGGGAGATACTCATATAATATTGATTGAATAATTTTTGATCCATTTGGAAATTTTAATGTGGTTTCATGTGAAAATTTCGTATTTAAATCTACTTCTACTAACACCCTAGAATAAAAAATCTTGGAGATATATGACATAAGTTTATCCATATGAAATGGCTACCAAGTATAACTTACAGCTTTACCTAACTCAATTGGATTCCATAAATAGAATGAAAAGTTGATAATTTTATCCATATCAAAATTTTTTTCCATCTCTTTCAACTTGCAATGGAAACCCACTAGAAGTGGTTTAACATATACAGGTCATATAAGGGTCTACCAAACACTAAATAGGGTCCAAATTTCAAAACTTCCTCCATTTCTTTTGTATTTTTAAATTTAAAAAATATCCATCCACTTGGATATTGCATGGCTTGAGCACTTGTTTTCTACTGCTCCATGAATTTTTTTAATAATGTCTATCCATAGTTTTTTGTTATGAATATTTTTCATCAATGCTTTTCCAACCAAATAGCATTTTCAATACTCAATACTTTGGTATAGGTCTTTTTCCTCAAAAAAAAGCATTAAAAGGCAACTCAATTGGGTAGTAAGATAGTTTGGTTGTACTAATATATGTCTTATTCCTATAAAACAAACTATTCCATAGAACTTTGTTTTTCTCAAAGATTTTGAGATGTTCAGGTGGGGCAGATTATAGATTAGAGATTGTTTGAATTAGAAATTATGAATAACTATTTTTAGAGTTTCAATGAATATTCACATTAGAGATTGTTAATCTCTAATTTTTCACTATCAAACCATTAGTGGTAGAATGCCCATCCGAGTTTAGGAGAAATCACAATCATGATTCCTACAATTTCTTCTCTATTTCAAAATTTTTTTGCATCAGTTTTTCCAAAAAAAAATTATAAGAACCCATAATATCTTGTAATTCACTCATTCATATTTTGATTATATGATAAAATCTCTTGAGAATCAAAAGAGATTTTATCATTGAAGATTTTTTGAGAATCACCATCCTCATTAATAAATTTCATTACATCATAGTCATTTTTAGAACAAACAACTAATCTTCTTCTCTGATATAGCTTTGAGAAATCACAATTTTGCTCTTGGAATTCCATGACTTGTACTTATGAATCAGAAGTGCCGCCAGTTGTTCTTTAGGTTTTCACAGGGTTTCAAGTGTTTAGATGATTTTGATGATCTCATGTAATCCATCATATATACTATTAGTTTTTGCAAACAAAGTTTTATACTCTAGAAATTATCTGCACTTCAAATCATGCTTGGTAGAAACTTTAGCAAGTATTGAATTTGGAAAAAATGGAGAGATTTGAAGATTTTAGGGAGGAGAGAGGGGAGAGGAACCAACATGCTGAATTTTTTTTTGGTGTCTTATACTTTATTTTGTAGGGCATACATTTTGAAATTATATGTTGTAGTTGTGCATAAGATTATGGCAACTTAGGTGATAAAGTAACGACAAAAAAATTATTATGACTTATTTTATAGAGAAACAATCAAGAAAGGTTGTTGTAACTACTCAATAGGCTTGTGATAGTATAACCAAGTCACAATTCAAGTAATACCAGCTTTGACAATTACCAAGTTTAGAAGTGAAATTATCAACTACAACTTCTCTTTGTAGATTTTAATGGATGTAATGAATTCAACTTCAATAATAGATAAAATAATACATTTTTGGAGTCTCAATTTTTATGATGTATATCCTCCTATATAAGTGATAAGATATGCATAAGTGGATTGATGAGTGTGTAAGTCTCTCACAATTTTAATGTCATAATAACAAACAAGAGCATGTCTCTCACACCCAAAGTAAGATTTCAGACCAAATTGTGCATGAAGGTACCTTATGATCAATTTTACAGTGCTCTAGTGTTGTTTATCATCGTTTATTTAGGAGATGACTTATGCTATAAACAAAATAACTCATGGATGACTACACAAAATCACATACATTAGTCTTTCCCTAGCTAGAAAATAAGGAACCATACTCACTTAGTTCAGTTTCGATCACTAGTAAGGCCCTAACTTGTAAGAAGAAATCTAAATAGTTTTTCAGCATTCATACTAAATCTTTTAAGAACTTGTAGAATGTATTTTTATAGAGAAAAGACCTTGTTCATTACCAGTAATGTCTGCCAAAGATATCTATTAAGTAGATATATGAGTGTCTAAATCTTCCATAATTTCAACATTAAAATAACAAACAAGTTCAATTATTTCACATTGAAAGTAAATGTGTCAAAATAGATGTTCCATGTAGATACATTAGAATCTACTTTAGGTTTACAATATTCTAGTATTATCTACCATGGGTATGCTTATGTAGCAAATGACTTACAATGTCAATGACATAAGCTAGGTATGGGTGAATGCACAACATGACATATACATCAAGCCTCTCATAGCAGAACATTAACGAATTCCACTCGTCGTAGCCCATTTTCTATCACTTGTAGGGCCCTAACTTGAGGAGAGTCTGAAATGTTTTACAAGAAGAAAGCTAAGTAGTTTTATATTATTCATATTAAATCTTTTAAGAACCTTAAAAATGTATTTTTAGTATGAATAATGTTCATTATGAATAAAAGTTTGGTTGGACTTAAATTTATTCATTTCAAATAATTGATTTAAAAAGTTCTTTTGCTTATTTATTTTTGACATATATTTTTCAACTATAAGGTATTATCCACATAAAAATGTAGAATCATAAATCACTTTCAAAAGACTGATGTATCAAAACATAATGATCAAAAGATGTTTTGCAATACCCAAGACTTTCAAATACAATTTCAAACTTCTTATACTCTTACAATAGAGTATGTTTCAGCCCATAAAGAATTTTCATCAATATGCAAACATAATTATTATTTTTTTTAACGACAAAACCTTTTGGTCTTTCCATGTATAACTCTTCCTCTAAGTCATTGTAAAATTGATATTTTTATATTCTTTTATTCTATTTCCAAGTCTAACAAACTACCAATCCTAGAACACCTAAAAACAAACATATTTTTATAACTAAAATGAATATCTTCATATCTATACCTTTTTTTTTGTTAAATCCATTAAAAACTAATTTAACTTTGTTTCTAGGTGAAAGGGACTAATCTTGATGTTTAACCTAAACAATCACTTATTGTTTAGGGCTTTTGTTCCTTTATGAAGGATGGTTAGGCCTTAGGTATCATTTTCACATTATAATTTCAATTCTTCTAACCTTCTTTGTTTATTCCTTCTTATAGTCATTTATAATAATCTCTCCATAATAAATTGATTCCCCCCCATTTGTATTCATGACATAATAATGTCAACTCTCTTGTATGAATCTTCACCCCATGCTCTTGTATGAATACAAAATGATAAAACTCCAAGATAATAAATAAATTTAAATAGTGTATACTTGGGTGTCCCTTGTAGCTCTTAGTATGCACCTTTTGCTCAAAATAGAATAAAATAGACAAAAAGAGAAGTCCAAGATATAACAATTATTGCACAACTATATAAAAAAGTGCTTCCCAAATATCATATGTTTGCTGGGTCATATAGTGGAAAGATATGTATTGAACTATAGTTCATGGTCCACAAACCAAAAAATATGGGAGTGACCTTTTTTTAAGATGAATTGATGATACAAACTCCATTAAAAAACAATGAGACCTAAAGAAAATTTTTTATGAACAAAATCATTTAAAAATCATTCCATAAAATGGTATGTACAAGGTCTTAGAGACATTCTCTTAGACTATGTGTTATGACTTTATTATGATATCTAATTTTTAGGATTAGGCAATATCTCAAAAACTTATTGGATGATGGTCTCTCATCCAATTAGTTTAACAAGTATATAAGTTGTACAAATAGTAAAGTAACTTTAATCTAAATATTGATCTCACAGAGATTGTATAAGCAATATGATCAACCAATAATAAATCAACTACTTCTTTAGTTAAAAGAATAAAACTAAATTTTTTTAGAAACACACACTTTATTAAAAACAAGCACACAACTTACAAGAGACTAAAAAGTTGGCCAATTTAGGCCAACCCATCATCCTATGCACCCTTTAGTTCTATGCTCAGAATACACATAAAATCATAAAAAAAAGAAACCTACCGCTAGAATAAAGCAGCTATCACAAGAGTTATAAAGCATACAAAATATCTAAATTATCAACGTTACTTTATAGAGAATTCATTTCTTGCCTTGCTTATATTCCGGCAATCAACCAGCACCAATCATAACACCTACAAAGCAAAACGACACATACACCAAGAACCTAATATGATAATACCAACATACTTGGGTTCTTGGCACAACCACCCTACTACATGGCAAAAAGAAAACCTGTTGCCCTGAAAAAGATGCTCAAGTAAATTGTCAGAGCACCAACCTATCATAGAGCCATCCGACTCACCTTCTCACTATTGGGTTGCGTGATTGAATTATATTCTTCACTAATGCATTGATTCGGAGAATAATCTTATTTGCCTCAAAACACTTGCCCCTAAATTTAATTTCATTCTGCTCTTTCCTTATCACTCATATTATCAATAGAGAGATGTATCTCATAATCCAAGGTAAATCAGATGAGATCTTAATGTTTGATGGATTATCCAATTTAATTGTTTTCTTGATCATTATGTACTGAGTATTTATGTTTGGAAAATATTTCCGCCAAATGCTCTGAGTGTCCTTGTAGTGTAACATCACATTTAAGCAAATCTTCTTGTTCGCATAGTTGCTATACTTATATGCCAAATAGTATCCATTCTTCTTCAGTATATCCTCCATCTGGATGAACTCATTCACTAGATGCCACCCAAAGAAGGAAATCTTAACCTGGATATGCCTATGCCAATTTCCTATGTGATCTGACGTTGGGTCGCCCCTCACACGGAACATCTCTCAAGCCGACTTAAATGTGAAAGCACCCTTGGTTGGAAGCTAAACTAGATTATCCATCATCCCTCTTCTTATTTTCTTTATTCGCTCAGCAATTTCAAGCGGCACCACCATGTTAAGCTTGTCTAAGTTCCATTGTCCCCGATGAAAAACTTTTTGACAAGAGTCTCACGGGAGCCTGCCAACTCAAACGAGCTTAGATTTTTTGAGTCCAACCACATATCATGCCAAAATGATATTTCATCGGAACCTAGCTTCCATGCATTGTATTCCTCTACTATCGCACTCTCTCTCTTAATTCTTCTTCATGCTAGTGTATCTATATATCTTTTCCTAACCTTCGGGAATCCCACTCTGCAATATCTGTCTCTAAGAAATCTATTCAATAGGTTTCTTTTGGTATGGAATTCCCACTATAATTTTACCTCCATCGCTCTTGATATATCATAGATATTCCTAAATCCTAAGCCCCCTTCTTCCATCAACTTACATAGATTCATCCATCTCATCCATCTTAGATGTTTCAACTCTTTCCCATGCCCCCATAAAAACTTTGACATGTACCTCTCCAACATCTTAATCACCATAAGAGATGGTCTCACCGCCTGCATCAAGTACGTGGGGAGGGAGGTGATGACATATTTTATCAACATGATCTTTCCTTCCTTGGATAATAGCTGGTTCGCCCATCCTTCTATATGGTATTAGAATTTAGTAAGAACATTATCATAGAATATGCTCTTGTTGACTCCCGAGTTCTGCCACCTTGTTAGGTCTAGTCTTTGCTTGGTAGTAAAAACTACTCTTTTGGTAATATGATCGACTGCCCAGAAATCCTCTTGCATCTCCAGAGCACATCCATCACCTTCTTGATAGAGCTGCTTAGCCCATTCGTAAAGATGATTGTGTCGTCCATATATGCCAGGTGGCTTACCTAGACCTGACTACTCGTAAGAAAACCAACTCCTAGTTGCACCTCATAGAGGCCATTAATGCTCCTGGTGAAGTATTCTACTGCCAATACGAATACTGCTGGTGATAGTGGGTCTCCCTAACGAATCACACGTGATGACTGGAAGAAACTCGATGCTTCTCCATTGATCATAGCTAGGAACTAATTATGTGCCCCGCAATGGTCAATCATGCCAACCCACTTGTTAGGAAAGCCATATTTCACCAGAATCCTATTCCTACCCTGGTACAATCAGTCCACCCTATCATAGGCCTTCTCCATTTCGAGCTTGATAATCAAATTCTCTTTGCTGTTCTCTTTCAAGATAAGGTGCATCATCTCTTATGCCAGGAAGATATTGTTCAAGATATTCCTCCCAGGCACAAATCTCAACTGATTCTCTGATATATACTTGTAAAGCACCATCTTCACTTTCAATGGCAGCATCTTTGAAGAATACAACTAAGTTTTTGGTCAGACTATTAGATTCTAGTATTAGTCCATTTCATCACACATGAGGGTCTTTCTAAATTTGTTTGGTAATTATTGTGTTTGGTTATAGAATAAATGTTAGATTACTATAAAAAATACTTTAATTCCCTACTAACATACAAGGTGATTATCATTATTGAGTCATCCTTAATGATGATCCTCTCATAGCTAGCTCATTATTATTTTATCATTGATATGACAAATTATTATTATTCCATGGTAATTCATAGGCTCATACCTTTTAGGAAACTCATCAATTATCCTTAATGACTATTTCACATATACATTCTTATTATCCGATTATATGTGTCATAAAGATGAGAATTGATATGATATTAAAAATATTTGTACTTTCAATTTTGTAATTACCATGCTCATTTAATTAACATACACTTTCTCTTAAATCTCATTGGTAGAAGTCAAATAAAAAGTAACTTGTAAAATTATTACAACCTTAAAAGTTACTTCCACTCATGCATGTCTCATAGCTTACCTATTACTATCAACCACTATGATATATGACTCTCAGACTAAAGGAAAAATCTATATAATAATTTTTTATAAAAATCTCAAATCAATTGAGGGTTAGTTTGTCTAAAAATATGCACCATGTATTAGCTTTTAAAAGAATTAATATTTTCAACTTCATAAGTATCATACTCATAATATATAATAGGTTTGTCTTTGCAAGCATTCATGCTTACCTCAACATCATATTTTGACCTATAAGTTTTTTATGAATATCATGATTAAAAGGATTGTCACTTCCTTTCTACCATCATGTGAGAGTATTTTGTAGCTTACATATCACCTTCTATCATGGTAATACACATAATATATAATAATAAGAGCCTGATTTCAATTCCAAATAAATATCATATTTATTAGTAACCAAACCACAACAAACTAAACATTAAATTCATTATTTATATATTCATCTAATAAAATTAAATACATCATTCCTAGACCTCAATTTTGTCTGATATTAGAGAGAAATTAACATAAGATAATTTACAACATATCTCATAAAATTTCAAGTTCCCAATGAAATTCCTCAACAGTATCTAATAATCAAACCCTACACTTATAATTTTTATTCATGCACCTATAATTTACCTCTAGGTGAGAGTCAAAATTTATGCCCCCCATGGTTTATGAATGTGTCTTGAAGTCTTTTCTCATGAATCTTTTTTAGGTTTGGGTGAATTTGTGCTCCCCAAACCTTATCTTTTTCATCATTTTTGTGCCCCAACTCCTCTCTCATTTTCTCCCCAAATTTGCACTTTTATACTCAAATGATTAAGTGTGCTTTTAAGTGGAAAGTCATGGTGTTGGAGAATGACAGCTTTAGATTTTCCATTTTGTAACAAAGTAATGATTAGAGAATTATTCATGAATTTGGCCTCTTTCTTGCTTTAAATTACCATGGTATTGAGAATATCCATGACTTGCATATTTCATTTCTATAACTCAAAGTCATTGTGTTGGGAATGAGTCTTGGCTTTGGTCTCTCCTTTGTATAATATTATCTTGGTATTGGGAATAGTCACAACTCATATATTTTGTCTCTATAAAAAGAAGTCATGGTGTTGAGAATGGCTAAGGTTTATACATTTTTTTTTTATGTAACCCAAAGTTGCAGCACTGTATGATGACCATGACTTTAGTCATTATTTTAGAGCAAAAAAGTCAAAGCCCTTATTATGACTATGACCCGATTAAATTCTATCTAAAACATACTTTAGCTAAAAGTCATGGTACAAAGAAGCACTATGGTTTTTTCCTTTGTATTTGTAGCTTTGTAATGAGAAAGTCATGAAGCTGGAAGATGTGACTTTTAGAATCAATTGGGTACTTAGTTATTGTGATATAAAATTAATGTTATAGTCAGAAAAAATATAATGAAATAGTATGATTATAACTCAACAAATTTTGAAAAAAAAATAGCTACATATTGAAATTTTTGTATTAGTGAGGTGGTTGAGTCATAACATATGAAGATTGCTATGATTATTTGTATAAAGATTTAGCCAGTAATGGATACCAAAATTTTCCTATAAGCTTATGGAAGTGTAACAAACTATTAGCATAAAAAATGTTGAATTTATATGACTTATTCATTCCCTTCACATTCAACAAATCTACCAAGTATCACATTTCATAGAAAACTAACTAATTTCACAAAAAAATTTATAATCATCAAAAATACAATTTAATTAAATAGTTCTAATTAAAGTCATTTTCTTTACAAATATATCATGCATAATAAAAAAAATTAACTAGTATTATTTGATATCTAGCATACCAAAGAATATTAAAATTATTATTCAACCCCAAGCAATTAGTCCCATCTATAAAAAAATATTTTTCCATCCATCACAAATAACATCAACGCAATAAATTTACAGTAGTGTTGTGACTTAGTAAATCTACATATTATATTAGTTATATGATGTCCGAAAAGCTCATTAATAAAAGTATCTCATCAATAGAGATCTTTAAGTGCATAGGTTATATAAGTAATAAAGAAAATTTCATCTATGCATCAATCCCATAGAGATTGTATCAATAGTTCAGTTATTTAATGGTAAAATAACTTATTTCTAGAAAAATAGATATTTGGATTGTGAGACAATCTTAGATCCATGAGTTTATTTATTTAATTTAAGTAATGCATGCTTAAATTAGGATGAATTATATATTTAGACATTGAATAAATGTTTGAGTGTTGTGGAATGACTTC
Organism: Sapria himalayana; assembly: GCA_029783825.1. Classification (NCBI taxonomy): domain Eukaryota; kingdom Viridiplantae; phylum Streptophyta; class Magnoliopsida; order Malpighiales; family Rafflesiaceae; genus Sapria; species Sapria himalayana. Next base: position 660,816 of record JAREIK010001208.1, read on the forward strand.
TTTCCCTAATAATATACAATGTAGTTATCATTTTTGAGCCTATTTCAATGGTGGTCCCATCATAGTTTTCCCCATTGTATGTTATCACCATGATAACAAAGTATTCCTAATAGAGAGTCATTCACAATCTCATAACTATTAGACAATATCATCAACTGCCCTTGATGATTATTTTATGTGCATACTCTTATTCTCTAGCCTTATGTATCATAAATACTAAGGATTAGCATGGTTTGTATACATTCATACTTATAGCTTCGTGAGTATCATACTTATACAATTTACATATGTTTCTTTCAAGTTTCACTAATTAGAATCATTCGAGTCAAAGTAATTTATAAGGGCTATCATGCCTTTATGAGTCATAACATACTTGCGCATTTCCTGAGAAATTACCTAATCATTTTCTTCATTACTGATGAATTGACTTCCACTAAAGGAGAAACCCTTAAGAGATTATTTTATATAATATCAATCTCAATTGAGAATTAGTTCTTGTAAGATATGTATAATGGATTAGTGAGTAAAAAAGTTTGCACTTATGGCTTAGTAATAAGCACCACATTCTCAAGGATTAATATACCCAAATTTTAAGTTTTAATGTAAAGGTTTATTTCACACATCACAATTAGAAAGGTTATCACTTCCTTCCTATCATATGCATGAGTGAATCTTAGGATCTACTAGTTACCATCCAACATGATAATCTTGCACAAATCTAATAATATTTAAAATCTTAGTTCATGTTCTATTTAATCAACTATCCATCAATATCTATAATATAATATAAACCAAACACATTCATTAATAAAAAAATTATTGTCATATCACATAAATCAAATTACACAAATCATATATCACACATTATTTTGATACAAATATTTGAATCTATCTTAGAGAGAGGGGGTATGAGAGCCATGCCTCATAACTTTAGGAATTAACATTAAGTCTTGCATTCCTTGCTTTTTTGTGGAGCTCCTTGATAATTCAAAAATTTTTTCTAGTGCTTCATAGATACGCCAAGATTTTGCTTGTTACATGGAAAGAGAAGAAGAAAAATGAGATATTTTTTGGGATTTCTATTTCTTTGAATTTTATACTCAAGTAATTATATATTACTCTAGGTAGGAAGTCATATCTTATAGAATAAAAGTTATAACTTTAACTTTTATCTCTTAAGTTTGAGGTCATGATTTTGAAATTCATCTCAATATTTTGATAACACAAAGTCACAGCATTAGGTAATGTCATGATTTGGGCCTAATATTTTTATAATATAAAGTTATAATACTATGAAGTAGATATAGTTTTGTGTATTTGTCTTCATATTCTTCATAAAAAGTTATGACACCAGGGAAATTCATGGCATAATGAAGGGCCCCTCACATTGTTATCTTGCCACGATGTTGTGAAATAATCATGACATTGGCATTAATCTTTCTTGATTGTTATATGACCATGACACTGGAAAATAGTCATGACACTAAGAAGTTCTTTCATGCATATCTTATGGTCATGAATGCTAGAAAATGTCTGTAGCACAAAAATTGTCTTTTATAATTCTAAGTGTTCTAAGCATTATGAGTGGTTACGATGTTAGCTTTCACTTATCTTATATATCATGTTATCATGGTACTACAAAGATTTCATGATACTAGCAATTAGCGCACATATAAAAATTATGACTTTGCCTTCCTTTGAGGACAAGAATTTTAGCATTGGGGAATGGTCATACTTAAGTAATGACCTCTATAATATATAATTTTTTAAAAGTCATAGCACCAAATAATTATTGAGACATTGGCCTGAGTTATTTTAGCTCTATAATTTCTATAGCTCAAAAATCATAACTTTGTAAAAATATAAAACTCTAACTTGAAATTATTGAGCCATATTAAAAATAAAGTCATGGAATTTGACTCGGTCGCAAACTTTAGTATTGGTATAGTACTTGGTTATCATGACATAAAAATATAATATCGTAGCTTTTAAAATTTTATAAGATAAATATGATTATGATTCCATGATAATATCACAATCATATATAATGTGTCACATAGTAGAAAAATTATATAAATGGGTTGGTAAGGTCATGATGTACAAAGATTATCAAGACCAATTATATAGAGTTTTAGCCAAGAATAGACTTCGAAACTATGCAAGATTTTATATTCTATCCCCTCCGCTAAATACCTCCAGAAATATATTAATTTCATGACTATTTATCAAGACCCACTAAACTAAAACATCATGAAATTAATTCATAATTACTCTATTTTTATGCTTATACGTCATCACAAATTATCAAAATATATAAGAATATTTGATAGTTTGAACACTGAATAAACTTCTATACTAAATTAATTAATCATCACCAAGTAATAACTTCTACCTCCATAATAAAAGTTCTTCAATATCTTTAACACATTTTAAATATGCTTAAAACTTTGAGTATTGTATGGTTTAAAAATAGTGGAGCAACTTCAAACAAACATATTGATAGTCATGGTGGGTGTGAGTTACATGACTATACTTGTAGGTCATTAGATATGTATATTAATTTATGTGATGTGTATATGTATATATTATATCATACTTGTGGAAAAAAAAGTTCTCGAGTTACCTCCCAAGAAGTCGTATGTTTAACTTCCATTGCTATATCATCGAAACTTTCTTTCCTCCACCAGAGATCTCTAATGTTCATGCTAGCTTATAAGTATATTGTTTTACCTCTTTCTTATTTGTTTCTTTCTTCAATATTGCTTTAGTTTCACTCGTTCCTTAGGTCATTTCTTTTTTTGATATTGCAACTTTACTAAATGCCATGGCTTTATCTTCTATGCTATCATGTTCTTATTTCATTTAGATCCTTAAAGTCATGAAGTTGAGTATCACATTGACTGTGCCCTAAAGTTCTTTCCATTTTTTTCTTAGATCCCCAAAGTCATAGTTTTGAGTATTATTGTAGCATTTTCTTGAAGCTTTTCTTTACTCTTTTCATTTTGTAACTCCAAAGGCATGGTGCTATGTATAGCAATGACTTTTTCTTCAAGCTTCTGATGAACTAAATTATTTCGTATCCCCAAATTCATAGTGATGGGCATAAATATGGCTTTGTTTTCAAGTTTTTCTTTGTCATTTTCATGATCTAATACTAAAGTTGTGGTATTATGTATAGCCATAATTTTGATTTTAAGTTTTTCTTTATCATTTTCATTATGCAATATTAAAGTCATAATATTGGGCATAGTCATGGTATTGTCTTTGATTGACTCCTTCATAATTTCTATCTTAGTCTTGTCTTTCTCTTTTGTTTGCTCAATTTTCTTAGAGTTGTCAACATAAGATTCCTACAAAATCTCGATTTTGAAGAATACTATGATCTCATAATAGTCATTTCTCTATTTACTTTTTTCCCATCCCCAAAATAATTTTTTTTTTGTTTTTCTCATTTTCATCTTTATGAAAATTCAAAAGCTTTTCTTCTACTTTATCTTATTCATCTTCATCTGACCAGTAGTCTTCTACAAATTCCTTCCATCAGAAATTTACTTTTTTATATTGTGGTATAAAAAAGTCATCTTCATAAGCCACGATAAAAATTAAACCTTACTTATTCCTCATCAACACATAGAGTGAACTTCCCTTTTTTGATAAAAGGCACCAAAAATAGTCATCCCAATAGTAATGATGCATAGTTGTCCTCCTTCATATCCAATACAATGAAACTCGCCTTAACTAATACATCTTTGATAATTCTATATGGGCACTTGATAGTCAAATCTATCATTTAGAGTAAGATAGTCGGATTAATTTTTCTAAGATTGAATTTTCATTGAATTTACAAGGGTATCAAATTGGTACTTGATCCCAAATTACATAAAGATTTCTGAAAAATATGATCTATAATAGTGTAAGGTATAGTAAAACTTGTGGAATTATTTAATTTCCTTAGACATTTTCTTTGAATGATTGCACTATGTTTTTTGGTTATATTTATAGTTTCATATCTCTCTAATTTCCTCCTACTACTTATTATACCATTCATAAATTTTATGTAGTTGAACATTTTGGGCTACAAAATCACTAAATAATATTTTCACTTATAACTTCCAAAATTTATTAAAAAACTTCTCAAATTATTCATCTAATTTTTCTTTTTCTAAATCATTATGGAAAAAAAAGATTCATCAAAAAATTACTCATAGCATTATTCTGATTCATATCTTTATCTCTATATCTTTAGGTAACCTCCATTCACTCCCCTATTTTTTTTGTTTTACTTTTCTGCATCTTTAGGTAAAATTTGGGCTTGTCTTATTTTCAATAGTCACAACTTTGATAATTGTCACAATATCATATCCTTTATTCTTCTAGTTCTCTTTCATGGGAGTTATGGCTGCGTGTAAAATTTCTATTGGAGCCATGACTTTTAGGAAAGTCATTGTGCTATAACTCTCAAAAGTTCTAGATTACTCTTGTTTTAAAACCCATTATAGCTTTTTCTTATGTTTAACCAATATAGAGGAGCAATTCTTTAGATTTACTTTAGTATCATTTGATGGTTCATTTACTCATCTTCCCTTTTATGGATAATACTATTTGTCTAATTTAATTCTCTATAGTTTTCATTATTGAACTCATTTGATACATTCTCACTTCAAGCACCCCAATCCAATTTTCATGTGTATACTTCTTCTTTCTCAATTCTACTAAGGTAGCATATATATCTTTATCCAAATTTGAATTCTTTTTTTCATGGTGGCTGAAAATTATTGTTGCTCACATCATTGTTTCCAATATTTCTTGAAGATTTTCCAAAATATTGCTACCTACTCACATAGCTTTTATACAAAAAATTCTTATGATTTCTCATGTCTGAAAGATAAAGCACTAGGACATTGTTATTTGGTCAAAACACATACTATTTATGTTTGGTTGGCTTTTTCTATTTATATGATCCAAATCTATTGATTCATGCAGATATAAAAAGGTGATTTTTACGGATACTCTTCTCATTTTCTCTTGGATATCAAACTTTCATAAAAGAGATTCCATTTTAAATTATGGTAAACTGATCTAAATCTAATATTTCAGTTTGTCTTCTCCCGAATAAATGATTTATTAGAGTTTTATAGTTATTTTTTGCTAGCTCCTCAAATAAATAATATGTCTTCTCTATGGATTTATTCATAATTGACCTAATGGCTACATCTATTGTACACATTATCATATAGTTTAACCTATTATAGAAGGTTTTAACTTGAATCTATAACTCAAATCTATGTCGAGGATATCTTCTCATCAATAACTCCTTAAAATAATTCTAAATATCATATATTATTTATTGCTCATCATGCCAGAATTAGCTTATCTCACTCTATAATTGAGATTTAATTTGAGGTGAGAAGCATTTAGCAAGAAAAGTCTTTACTAGTTCATCCTAATGTTCAATGGAGCCCAAGTTAAATATTAGAACTAAATCTATGCCTTATAACTTAATGAAAGCAAAATTAAACATAATATTATTGTATCATAACTGACACCATTTAGTTTTATCAGGTCATATAACTCTAAAAATATTATGTCATTTCCATTAAGATACTTTGATGCCCTTTCGAAGTAATAGTGTTGCTGAATCATTACTATAATATTAATTTTCAACTCAAAGTATTTTGGTTTTCGTTGGTTACAATCAAATACCTAATTAAATATTTTTTATCCCGGGCCTCCATTAGTATCCCGAAATATGGTGGTTGATGGATTATTGGATAGCTTTTCAATTACCACCTTAAGGGTCTCTATTACTATCAATGTCCTCCACGAGATCTTTATTAGCTCTTTGTTTGATAATCACTCATCTAGTTCTTTTGATTTCTAGAACCATAGGGGTCAGCTCAATCCTAAAGCTTTAGCTCATAAAGGGGTGGTAAAAAAAATTAAAAAGATAGATGTAAAGAATAAAATACAATGATCTACTTTTCAAACAAGTTAACAATAATTAGCATCCATATTTTAAAAAATTTATCAAATTTAATATTATCTAAACTACTAAAAAAGAATTATTCTTTAATAAGGATAATTATATTAACTCACATTAACAAACCAAACTAAACAATCTCTAGTAATAGCGCCAAAAACTTATTACGACTTTATTATGTCACATTATTTTATTTTAGGTAATATCTCAAATGGTCATTAATGAGTGTATCTCATTAATAAAGATCTACAAGTATACGAGTCATATAAGTAATAAAGTTGACTTTCATCTAGATATTAATCTCATAAAGATTGTTTTAGTAGCTTGGTTATTTAATAGGAAGATAACTCATATATAGTAAAATGGATATTCAATTTGTGGAATAATCTTAGATGCATGGGTTTATTCATTTAATTTATGTGTATGTTTATTTACAAAATGAAAGATGTGATATTGTGCAATTAGCTCAATTTATATTATATTTGGACACAAAATGAAAGATGCGATATTGTGCAATGATTTTTTTTCTCTAATGACATTCAATGTGGTTTTTACCATTAAGCTAATCCCAATGGTAGTCCCTCTCATAATTGTCATATTGGTATGCTGCTACCGAGATAAGAAATCTCATACCCTTTAGATAACTTCACCAACTACTCTTGGCATTTACTTTATATGCACACTCTTATTCTCTGGCCTAATGTATTATAAAAACCAAGAATTGATATAGTTTATAACTTGGAAATTAATTAATATGCACACTCTTATTCTCTAGCCTAAGGTGTCATAAAGATCAAGAATTGATATAGTTTATAAACATTTATATATTTAGCTTCGTAAGTACCATACTCGCATAATTAATATATGTTTCACTCTAGTTTTATCGATAATAGTCATACGAATTAAAGCAACTCAAAATGGTTGTTACAACCTTGTGATTCACAACATGCTCATACATGTTTTGAGTATTACTTATCCTTTTTTTTCATCTTAATATGACTCCCAGACTAAAGGTAAAACCTTCAGAATAATATTATATATAATGTATATCCTAATTGAAAACTAGTTTTTTAAGATGTGATGATGACTTAGCATGTATAACCTTTAGAATAATATAAAAGTTATCATAGTTAGAAGGGTTATCACTTTCTTTCTATCATATATATGAGTGAGCCTCATGATTTAGCTATCACCATCCATCATGATAATCTCACGCAAATATATCAATAATTATGAGTAGAAAAAGTTATGAGTAGTTTTTTGGGCTGAACACAAAAATCAATATGATTTTAGTGTTCAGCTTTTCCTTTTTCAAAAAAAAAAATGTTAACTTAAAGCTGAATTTTTTTAAAAAAATTGAGTAGAAAAAATTAAAATATTTGACATTTTTTATTCAAAAAAAATTATTTTTCATCAAAATAATAAAAAAATCATTATTACCTAATAAAAAGGAGAGCTGATAATACTCACGATAATGGATAATAATGAGAAGTTTGGGATGTGATACTTCATTTCGACCTGACTTTTTTATTTTTTTTAAAGTTTGTTATTAAATATTATTCAGCATTAAGCTCATAAAGTTCTATTTAGTAATAAGTAAAAAAAAAAAAAAACAAACACCACCTTAGGTTCAGGTTGATGATTGGTCAAGTTCAGGCTAGGTTTGACTTGAGTTAAAAATTTTGAACCCAAATTAAGTTAAAGTTGGATTCGGATTGAAATCAACAACCCAAAACAAACTCAAACCCGAGGAAAAAAAAAGATAAAAAAAAACCCAAGAAAAATTTAATCCAAAAAAAAAAATCAATAATATACAAATACCATTGTTAGTTAGATATGATAATTCAATGATATTAAATCTCATCAAGTATCATTAAATTTGGCTAAGAATCACAAAAAAAATTAAAATAACTCAAAAAATTCTATCATCAAAATCAAAATATGATCAAATTAAATAACAATTCACCAAAAAAAAAAAAAACACTAAGAATTTTTTTTTTACTACAAAATTAACTTTAACCATCAATTACTACCCGTTTCCTAAGTACAACCTGACATACTTAAAAAATTAATTTTCATAAGCATTTGGTTGACTAATTTAAATATAAGATTTATCAAAAATATATTCTTGATACATAAAAAAACTAAATTTTATTATTAAAGTAAGCCAATATACAGCTAAAATACTCATCAAAGGCACGACTTTTTTTTTTTTTTTTCTAATCTAGGGTTCATTACACTTTTGTTTTTAAAAAACAAGTTTTGTTCACCAACAACATGATGGCCTCGATGCTCTCACCCTGAGATCATGAGTTGGATCCATGGTTTGGTGGAGTGGAGGTCGTACATACTCCAAGCCTGAGGCCCTGAGGAGGCAGGTAGGGATAAAACATGCAATTTTTGTTCCATTGCTAAATATATTAATGAATTCATTGTAATAAACACACACAATAAAAAAAAAAAAAATTGTTTCGAGCTATGAGACGTGGCTAGCTTTATTCCCAAACATGCGCTTCTTCTTAGTTTCAAGGTGCAAGGATAGTTGATAAGACTTCCTCTTAGCTTGCTCCAATTCTCTCTCTAGACCTTCGATCTGAGTAAACAAACGATATACGCAAGCATTAAACCAGGCTCAGGCCCACAAATTGAGCTGTCCAGGGTTTTTTCAGTCGGGCCATTTGGAGCCGCCCAAATCAACAGCTTGAGCTGGACTCTCTCTTTCTCTCCAGCTTTGCCAAATTGGAGCATACTCAATTTTTAGTGTCCAATGGGTTATGTTAGATTGGCATGCTGGGCAAAATCAAACATACCGGGTCATATGAGCCAGCCAGACAGCTGTGCTGGGCATTATCGGGCCTGGGGATGTGTCACGAGTCACGACCTGAGTGGGGCCGCACACAGGCCACCCAATCAAGCCCAGCTGGAAGCCCAGCCCAACAGACACCTTGATTGTTCAAGAGAATATAACAATACCGTTTTTTGGAACTCTTTTTCGTCGTGTGCATGTTCCTCACACCTGTCTTGCATCAAAAATATATCAAATAGCAAAATTATTAATTGAGTTAATTTATCTTTTTATTTTTATTTTTTTCTTTTTACGAAATTATGAGAATATAACAATACTCTATTTAAACCATCAAAAAAAGAAAAAAAAAACATTATTTTAATTTTAAAAAATTAAAAAAATAGCAGCACTATTTTTCTTTTTTTAATATTATTAAATATAATTCTCTAAAAAAAGACCATGCTTAATACACAAGATTTCTTATTAACTATCCCTTAATTGTCTAATGAGACTGTCTGATGAGGCTCGAACCCGAGTACTACTATCCCTTAACGAATGTGCTGACAATCACACCAAGACATGATCTCCATATTAAATATATAAGCAATTAAATATTAATAAATAATTGAACCGGGTGTTCTGGGCCGTGCTTTCTTGGATTGGGCTCCAAGTTCAAGCCCATGTAAAAGATGGAGACAGCAGCAGAGCAGAAAAAAAAAAAAAGAGCGCACCTCATAAAAAGTTGGATGTTCTCATCTCGAATCTGCTCAATAAGTTGAGAACTCGGAGAATCTTTCAACGGGGTTTCATGACACGATGAATTCTGCAATAAATATTGCATTCATTTTTCAAGGCCATAATTTTATGGCCTTGGGAATCTACTACTTTCAATGTTTTCATAATCCAATCAAATAAAAAATTAATTATTGAATTGCAACTTTTTTTAAAAAAAAAATTATTATAACCAACTAGTATCTTATTTGATTCATAGTTGATATTTAGCTTTTTTTTGTTTATTATTTATTTTATTTTATTTTTCATATTTTGAAATCACCCAACATATAAGCTGCCCCAAATCATATATATATATATATAATATGTTGTATTCTAAAATATTTTATTTATTTTAATATATATTTTTCTCTTCTATATTTCTTCTTCTTCCTGAAAATGTTGGGCTGTTAGACAATGTGACGGATATGATAGTGCCAATGTGCTATAATAGTGAAATACCCAAGTACAATGGATATTTTAGTTTTTTCTTAGTTTTCCTTGGGTGGCTAGCAAGAAGGCACTGATACAAAAGTTCTTTTGTGGGTATTTACGTAAATCTCTATCCTAGATTTGTTTTAATTCTAGTTGATATTATATGAATGCATGTTGTGTCGTGAGATGAAAAAAAGAAAAAAAAAAAATTTAGAATCAATGTGAGACCATTAAGAATAACCCAATAGAAATCAAGGATAGATACATATTTCATTTGGGCTATGCTAGCAGAGATGTAGTTTGTGGCTCAAGAATTCATGAGTCACTTAATTGAAAAACACTCCAAGTGTACCTATGCCGAGCGTGTTCCACTCTTATAATACTTGAAAGAGAGTTCAAGATTTAGATGCTCACTTGGAAATTTATCAGATAGTTACTCAGACATCAACAATTGTGCCTCAATTAAGTGGAGTTGGTATGATCTGCCATAACATTACAACATCTTCATCACATTGTAGTTGTGAGGGAGGTAAGAGAGGTAGCAAGAATATTCCGAGAGGCAGTAATAGTTTATTTTTACAATAGGAGATTGAGACATACTTAAGAAAGATTTGTCTTGAGCATGACAGTCTTGTCATACTAATGTATATATTAGATCATTTTATGATCTAATATATATACATTAGTATATATACATTAGAGAGGTACGATCTTAGCTGATAACATCATTTTATGAGCTAGACGGCATGACAATATCAATGCTGATCGTTTATTTGACTCATATTTTATATCAAAAACCTAGATTATATAAGCACATATCTTAAATTTAGAATTATTTAAATATAATTAAAAAATATTAAAAGAATAAAAGTAAATTTAGCATATTATATATATTATAAAAAATTATATAATTACAAAATTATTGACGACACTAAACATCTTAAGAGACACATAAAATAATGATATAAAAAAAGATATATTAGATTTTAAGCAAACTTAACTTGACAGTAAAATCTAAAATTATTAAATTTTGATCAATTTCATGTTTTATGACCTAGTTTCTTTATCACCATAAACTTACTAGAAAAGATATCGTTAGGTTGGTTGCTGGTATGAGTATTCTATTTTAATTTGTAGAAAATCTAAGACTAATTCATTATATGTAATAAATACATTCAAATCAAATTATCATAAAATTATTAGGTTAACATATAGGAACGATATAATAAAAAATTATAAATTTAAAAATTAAGGAAAGATTATCAAATAGAATAGATGAGGGTCGATAATTACTTGAAAATATGAGTCAAAAAACTAATTTCCATCAAGTGCCAATTATATTTAATTTTCCAAAAATAACCTTTACGCGCTACTTATAACAATCTCCAAGTAACAAATTCACAGGAGTTCATGACAAGCTTCTGTAGCTCTTCATGAGCTACTGCAGCTCTTCACATGCTATTGTAGCACTTCACAAACTCCTACTAGTTCGTTATGTGTAGATCATTATTGGTAGTGGCTAAAAGTTATTTTTGGAATATTGAATATAATTAATACCTTAGAGAAATTATTTTTTAAACCCTCGCACTTCTAAATAATTAACAACTCTGGCCTACTAGTTTTAATAAATTTTTTAAAAATAATTAATAATTAATAAACTTACAATATATACTAAAGTGATATCAGTGATATCTAATATTTGTACTAGTCATGATGATATTCCTTTCGCATGCGATACTTTCTATTATATAGATTTAAGTGGGGACTAAATAAAAGAAAATTAAAGTTTTGTGATATATACTATTCTCCCGATGAAACACCATATAATTTAGGAGTCTATGATAAATAAGTAGTATAAAATACAAAATAAAATATATAATATAATATTTGATAATACTTTAAATAATGATGTTGATGTGAATATATTTATAAGAACAATGAGAGGCAATCCCTAGCTTAGATTTTTTCATATTAGATGTACGAGTCACAAATAAACCTAAAAGTACAAATAAGCTTAAAAATAATGTTTTCATTATTAGAACAAATTAAGAAATATTTAAAATATTATAGAAAATCGAGTAAACTATAAAAATTTTATAATTTACACAAGTCTATTGCCTAAATTGCACATACAAATAAGCTTAAAAATTTTCACTGGATATTAGACACCATAGGAATTCAACATACTAAGTGCTATTCATGTATTGGTCACAACATATTATATTCGACTTCTTTAATCAAGGAAACACGGACACGGCTCCTTACAGCCGTGTCCACGTGTCTGATACCTGGACACGACACAAACACGGCACGGATACGTGTCCGATACGCCACGTGGCGTATCATTGCACAATCTGTATCCGATACGCCACGTGGCGTATCAGATAGTTGCGTCGACAGCCGTATCCACATCTATAGTGCCCGACGTCCGACGACGTCGAGTGGCCAACGTTGTAGCATGGGCGATGTTGGCCACTGGCAGGGGGCGAGCGTAGATGTGTCAACCGGGCTGGCCCGGCCCGGCCAGGCCCAGGAAAATTCCGTGCCGTGCCGTGCCTGCCCGGCACGGCTCGGCCCGTGGCACGGCACACTGGCACGGGTTCGTCCCGTATCGGGTGTCCCTTGAGCCCGACCCCACGATGTCCCCTCCCGCAAAAAAAGACCACGGGTCGGGTTTGATTCGACCCAACCATCGGTCCCCCGAATTCCGAACCGTTCGAACATCCAGCCCGAGCAGGCCAAGCAAGGCACGGCACGGCCTGCCGTGCTTGCGGGCCGTGCCCGACTATTTTAAACCATGCCGGGCCGGGACGGCCCGGCCTGTTTGACACCTCTAGGCGAGCGTGATTTGAGGAAGAGGCAGGAGCGGGCACGATTTGAGAGGAGAGACAGGGGCGGGCATGCTTGAGGGGAGAGGCAGGGGCGGGCGGGCGTGATTGAGGGGAGAGGCAAGGGCGGGCGTGCTTGAGGGGAGAGGCAGGGGCATAAAATAAAATATTTTTATAATATAAAATAAAAAATATATATTTTTATATAATATAATTATAAAATATTATTTTATAAAATAAAATAATTATAAATATTATCTTATAAAATAAAATAAAATAAAATATTTTTATTTTATAAGATAAATAATATATATTTATTTTATATAATAAAATAATTTAATTTAATTTAATTTAATTTAATAAATTTTATAAAATACCTAATATTTATAATTAATAATTTTTATTTTTATTTTTTTATCATGCCGTATCCTAGTTTTTTAGAATTTTCCATGTCTCTGTATCCTGCCGTGTCAATAGCAAAATTGATACAATAATAAATTAATAAATAAGATTGAAATATAATTTTTTTTAAAAAATTCATAAAATTTTTTTATGATATGATAAATATGTGTTCATCTACATATATTCTCATATCTTGCATTACACTAAGTTACATATATAATATGAGTAATATATTTAACCAATATAGAAAAACACATATTTTGATACCATGACTATTAAAATAAAAATAAAAAATTTAAATAATGAATTACCATTTCATTTTTTTTATTACTTAGCTGCCTATATTAATTATTAACCATAAAATTAAGATCAAATGAGTAAAAAATATAATGAAATTCATATTTTATTATATTAATCAAACACAAATTTTTAAAAATAAAATTTACAAATAATTAAAAAACTTGAGGCTGCAAAGAGTTTTCAAGATAAAGCCCAATCCATATGTTTTAGTTTTTACCTTTTTACAACTTTACCATTTATCATATTTTCTATTTTTTTCATTTTTGAAAATTATATTATTATTGATAGATTTTATTTTGCAAGTGTCCTAGAATAGTGTGTATGTTTATTATTTATTTTATTTTGCCTAGCTTATGCAATATTTTTTTAATAAATTTTAATTTACATTCCAATTTTAAATTAAATAAAATTTTTAAATACTTTTAAAAATCTTTTTTTAATTCATAATTTTAAATTTCATATACAGTAGGAATATATGTATAGACACTAGGTATATACATATATATTACATATATACATTGTGTATATATACATAACATCATTCTATAAGCATTGTGTATATAGGCATATATACATTGTGTTTATACGTATATATTTAATATATTTCTATGAATATACATTGGATATATGTATATGCTTAATATATACACATTGTATATACATAACATTCTACATACATTGTGTATATATATTTATACATTATGCATATTGTATATACAAAGTGTATATACATATTAATATATACATTATACTCTGTATATATTACGTGTACATGTAGATACACAATAAATAGTGTGTATATACAGTGTATATAAATTGTATTGCATGTGCGTTCGATAAACATTGTGTATATAGGTATACACAGTAAATGTCTATAATATATATACACTGTATATACATACACACGATGTATATACTAAGAATATATACACATTGTATATATGTAACATTATAGATATATATTGTGTATACATATATACTTAGCATAAACATCATGCATATATGCATGCAGTGTATATACTTAGTGTACATATATAATGCCCAATAGGCATTATATATATAATGCCTATGGGCGGATCATGCCCATTTTTCCAGAATTACCCGACCAAACGAGGCAGGCATGACCCAATTTGAAACCAGGAAGCATGCTGATTAAGGCCACTAAGTTTTTCTCTCATGCCAACATGATCAATTTGCTACCTCTATTTTTGGATGTAATTGTATTTTTCTCAATCATTCTTCAGGAGGTGACAAGATAGTATTTACGGCATAGAGCACTACTTTTCTTGGATACACTATCAAAAGAACATAAAAATATTTCTTATTATAAACTGAAAATTTTAAAGAGTGAATTTAATTTTTTTAGATTGTGGGTTATTTTTTAATAAGCACAGGTATGACATGAATCCAAATATTACAAATGAATCTATTATCCTTCCTCATTTATCTAATCCTTCCTGGACCACCAGCAAATGAAAAAAATCACCTAGAGACTATATCTGAATAGAGGTGTCCAAAAGGGCAGGTGACCCACATGATTCAAGTTTGGTCGAAGTTTTTGGTCCATGTGCTGCAAAAGATGATTCATGGCATTGCCAAGCACTCAAGCTTCCTCATTTACCTCAAATGAACCAGATTAGTCTGAAAAGAACACAAGCTAGCCTTGGGCTTAGTGAGCAAAACAAACCTATGCTAACCTTGTGCCCAGCGCACAAAACAAACACAAGCTAGCCTCATGCCTAGTGCGCATGTGTGTCAGGGTCTGGCCTGGCCAGACTCAGCCCAACATGACCCAGGTAGTCAACTGGCCAGGCAAGGATGCCATTTTTTAGGGCACAACCTGCATAGTGGCTCAACTGTCCCTAAAAGAGTAGGTCATGCCAGTCCGACATGGTCTATTGAACACCTCTACATCTTGACATTTTGGTATTTAATATGATATTACTTACATATCCCATTCAGACCCAGATGACTTAGTAATTTATAAGTCTTAATCAATACATACTCATATTAAGCAGACAACTAGAAGACTTGATCAACTATAATTTGAGTTTATACCAAAAAATAAAGATATGCATAGCTTATCAAGGAGCCAAATGATTCTATAATTAGTCAATCTTATTTTGATATTCGGATCGCTCTTTCAAAGAAACAACTGGGAATTATACTCAACACCCGATTTCATAATTTATTTCATATTTTTGTCATGCTTATTCTTTTACTTTTTATTATTTTTCTTGACGGTATTAAAATACTTATGTATCAGAAATATTATCTCATCTAATATGAGATCAACACATTATAAAAGAGATGTATACCAACCATTTTAATAGGACATAAGAACTAGCACCCAATTTTCATAGAGGACTGTTGTCAGTTTCATGTGAGTATTCACTGTGAAGACAGATTCACATCGAAAAGATACATCCTCTTAAGGTGAGGCTTATAGAGAGTCATATAGTCTCTAATTTAGTATTTACTAGCAGACAAAATACTTAAAAGTGAATGATAACTTTACCAAAAAAAAATCCAAGATGAAACTATTATTACAACATGCATTCATAAATCAAATGCAACCAGTAAATATCTTTACAAAAATATTAAAGGGTATTATTTTATCTTTCTTTCCTCTAAGTTGAATATTGTAGATTTATATGTACTAGTTTGACGAAGAATCATACAGTTTTTATTTATTTTATTAAGTTTTTATTTTATTTTTTATTTTCGATGTATCTCACTCATGAGCGTGACTTGTGCACACATTATCATCATTAAGTGTTATTATTTTTTTTATTTTATATCCCTAAAGTTTAATGACAAACACACACACATAATAGTTCAACTAGTATGATGTTGTATATATAATTTGTTTTTAATAATCTGTTGGTATAACCAAATATTTTTGTTTTAATATTTTCATGTAAGTACAAGAAAGAGAATATTAAGAGGCCGGTAATGTAGCAGTAGCACAATAATGAATGTCCCACTGTCCGGTTAATGGGCCAAAAATTTTGGAGCAGAGCCTGACCCGTCCTATGATCCGACCCGCTCCGATTAAATGAATCGAGAGAATATTTATTATAAATATTTTGTAATTTTTATTTTCGGGGTTGGTATTTTTCGGACTTAGGAACTGTTCATCGTCATTACTCTCTCTCTCTCTCTGCGCGATTTATCATGATTGTCTCTGTGCTGCACATACTATAAGCAAATTTTAGTTTAATCTGTAACGTATAAGCATTTTCTGGTAGATGTAACTAGTCGAACTGAGCGACTAATGAACCACGTTATTTCTGATGTTCTGTTTCTCATTTTTTAATTCTATCATGGTTGGATTATGAATTAGATATATATATATTATTTGTTGGTCTGTTGTTCCTGTTGTATTCCGTATCTTAAAATCACCATCGTAGACGTGCAATTGCCCAACATATGATTTAGAAAAGTAATTTACATGTTATGCATATACAAGTCTCAATTTTTCTAAACTTGAAAAATAGTTCTCAAATGTCAACATAGTCAAACCCAAATTTGCCAGTTGAACCACAACATACAACCCAATAACAAAAAATTATTATGAAAAGAAATAGTTTTTGAAAGACTCACAGTTTCAAGATCAACAAAGGACTGCTCCCTAGGAAATCTAGGATTGCCACCACTAGAAAGGTGTCTGTTGGATGTAACATGCGATGAATTATCCTGAATATCATGCGGTTCAAGACGGAGAGGTGGATCAGAAATCAAGTGACGGTTTCTCCTCCTGTGAGGAAGAAAAAACATGAATACTTTGATTTTAAGTCAAAAATCAGGAATACACAATAAAATACAACTAAAATACAAATGGCATCGTATTATAACAATAAAAGATGTTTCAGTTTGTATTTTAAATATTTTTTATTTATAAATAATATGTATTTTTCTCAATTTAAATGCGACAAAATGAGCTACACAAAATGGACTAGGCTGCAAACTAACCATGTCAGGTCATCTCAAGCTCAACCCATTTTGTCACTTCTCTATAAGAGTTGGATCAAGTGAGATGACCCACGAACCAATCATTCTAGCTTGGCATAAATCTGATACACTTCATCACTTCTACACAAGAATATTTCAATTAATATATATTTTTAATGGGTAATTATACAAATATTAACATACCAGATCTTATAAAAATTTATTGAAATTAAATATAATTGTGCTAGAATAGTATTGAGATATCTAATCACTTGAGAAATCTTTATATCACATGTATATATTGAAACTCATGCCTTAGTGTGATGATAAGTACATTTGTCGAAGGATAATAAGTCTTGAGCACGTGACTTATCAGATACCATCACAATCTTTCTAATTTTTGGGAGTAAAACTTTCAAGATATTAACCTCTCTCAGAACCCACATAAAATCGATAACCTTCTATACAAGGTACAATATTCATCTATAATTTTTAATTTACAAGTACATTGATCCACATAGACATAAAAAAATGAGATTGAGACTACTCATAACTCATAACCCACCTAATATATTTTACCTCTTCTATCTAAAATTATTTCTAAATTTTTTTTATTTATAAATATTTTATATTTAATATCATGTAGGGATGAAATGATACATTAATTAGAATATTAATATTTATTGTTGCATCTTATAGATAAAGTCATATGTTAATTAGATATAACAAATACATTCCACCTAGATGATCTCAAGAAAGACAGTTTTGAAAATGAACTCATTCGATACGATATTCTTTATTATATGAGAATTTAATAAAAATATGATAAAAAAAACTGAATCACATTTTTGTTTGAAAATTACTTGAGATATATATGAATATATTTTTTCCATCATCAATCATATATTTTTTCTATTTTTCAGATATTTTACAAAATTATATAAAATTAATTTGATAAAAAATATTTAAAAATAAAAAATAATAATATTTTAAAATATATATCTGATAAATTTAATACTTAATATATGAATCATAGAATTATATACAAAATTTTATGTGTCAACTCACCTCAAAAAAAATGAGATTACTAAAATGAATAATTAACATCTTATTGAGACATCTCAAATACTTCTATTTAGAAAGAGTAGGCAAAAATATTTTAAAGGAAATATGATTTAACCATAATCTACTTTATTAATTAGATATTCTTTTCTCTCATTTCTTAGCATATACCCTTTCATATCTTACATCTTGGAGAGAAACCACCTAATTTGTCAATCATAATTCTAGGATAAACTAATCTTATCCTCAATCTATCTCCAAGATAGAATAAATTGATATTAAGTATATTCCATTAAATACTCTAGCACTCAAAGATGATAGAAATATTTTTATGAAATACTATTAGAATTTTAGTGAGCGTAGATATTATTTTTATTAACCAAATATTTTAATGAGTCAAGAAATAATATGAGTTCAAAAATTATATATGAATATATTACTTTTTTTTCCTTGGTTATAGTCTAACCTGACTTACCAATTAGTAAATATAGTCACTCATTAACTACGTCTGAATATATTGGTACTTAATATGATATTACTTTCATTGAGTGTAAAATTTTCTGATAATAGAGATCGCTTTCAAGCCTAGATGACACAATAATATATGAGTCATTCCTAGTATAAGCTCATATTGAATTCATATCTAGGAAACTTGACCACTTAGAATCTAGAGTATATAAAAGAAAAGAGACATACCTAACCTTCTCAAATTAGAGACAAGCTTACCAAACAGTTAAATGATCACAAAGCCAACCTCTTTGATTTTGACATTCTAATCGATTTCCAAAAAAGACTCGATATATATTTGAAATCCAATTTTATAAGCTTTGTCATACTTCAGTGGTCAAAATGATTTTAATTCGAATTTTATTTCTCTTGCTATATTCCATAGTTAAATAATTAGAAATGAAAAATATATTTCTTTATAATAACCTTGAAGAGAAGATATATGAAATAGTCACATGAGTTTTGTGCAATACAATCAAATATAAATTATAGATTATAAAAGATATTATATAGATTATAACCTAAAGCATTCACTAATAATTTAGTTTATAAGATTTTTACAGATAATCATCTCATTTTAGTTACATAAGTGAGTTATATATTTATTTTATTTTTTAAAAGAGCTCTAATTACAAAATAATTCAACTGATTATTTACCTGGATGACATTCTAATTACAAGAGATTAAAGTTGAGAATCATCCACTTCATAGTATCTTCAAGCATAATTTCATATAAATGATTTTAAAACACTTTACTATTTTCTTGGTATAAATTGAATTTATTTTATGAGAAATATTAACTTATCACAAATGAGATAAATGTTTGATAATCTTATAAAAAATAGTCTTTTGAGCTATACTCTAACATATATTCCTATTGATCAAAGTAATAACTTTACTTCTGATATAACTCCTAATTAACTCAACTACTTATAATAAAATACTAGAAAAGAATAATTATCAAATTAAAATTAGATTAGATATAGTATATACAATCATTATAATTAGTTGTTAACTAATTTGTTTTTCCATAAGTTTACCTTGACATAGCTCTTTATATATTAAGATTAAGATATGTGAATACGTCTTCAAGACTCGTGATCTCTTTCAGTGATCATAGGCATTTGCCGTTGGATAGGTAGCTAGATTTCAGTTCGACATCAACATGCACTAGGAATAAGTCTATGATAAGATTTTATGCTTCTTTGAAATAATCTTTACTTGAAAAAATAAAAGACAATTATTTTAAAAATTAATACAACAACAAAGTTTACTGTGATGATAATAATTCCTATGAGATACTTTGAATGCGTCATCTATCCAAAGAGATTATTTACTTTCTTCTCTCATTACTCTTTACTCTGATAATCAAGCAGCAAGATATATCACCTCATATTTGATATTTCATGAACAAACATAACACATAAAGATAAACTATCTTTTCTTTAGAGAGAAGCTTTATGGGGAGACCATTGATATAATATATATTCATATTAAAGAGTATTTATCAAACATCTCCACGAAAGACTTAAAGATGCTTCATCTTATCTTTCTTTTCTCAAAGCTTTGTGTTTTGAACGTATACGCAATAATTTTATAAGGAGTATTATAGTTTTCTGCTTTATTATTATTATTTTATTTTTTTTTTATTTTTATGCTCATGAAAGCACCCAACTTATATGCTATCCCAATAGGATTTTCCTATTATATAAGGATCTTATTTGTATGAGTTTTATTTAACGAGTATAACTTCAATTTATTTCCTATTGTGTGGCCTAGAATTTTACATATTTATACAAACATATGCGCACCTCATAGGGCTACTAAGTGATGAATTTTCAAAATTTTTAATTCATTTATACTCTTTTTTTTCATTGTACCACAATTTATTTGCTTAAAAAAACCAAAATTTTTCTCTATTTTTATGTGATTTCATAAATTGTTTAAAACAAGATTTAGTAATAATATACAAAATTTAAGGAGCAATCACATTTTCAAATATATATTTTAAATCATATTCCATATCAATTATTAAATCAAAAACTTACCATCATGTCTATTCATGTGCATGCATTATGTTCATGATGCATGCGCATGAATATATAGTAAGATAACATGTCATACTTTCCTTTGAATTAACAAATAATCATTAATGATGATGTGACTTTCTTTGTGAGCGGAACATTCTTCAATGATTCACCCCATAATGAAAATCTAATATGGACCCTTAACTTTCCTTGTGCTGAGTGCTAGTAGAATTTTATTAAATTTTATTTTTTATTAGACTTGTAGCCTATAGGTAGTTGAGATAAATTGCTAATGTAATGAGATAAATCAAACAAAGCATTATCTCACAAAAAGTGATACACATGTACTTGTTAGGAAGAAACTGACAAGCTAGATCAATTGCTAATGTACCGAAATAAGGCATGGTTGATAAAATTTGGGTGATTGACTTGAAATCATGTACCTAGACCTCTTGAAAAGCCTATGATAAAATGAAAACGTATGTTCCATATAAATATTGATCTTCTTAGAAAATTGTAATAAAATAGTATCCTCAAATTTATGATGTTGATTATTAAAATAATTTTTTTCTAATGATCGCATATTCTTTGATTACCCACTTCTTTTACTTTTCCCAAAATAATCTAGAATAAGAAATGTATATAGAGTTCTAAAGATTGTTATTTTAGTGTGACTTATTCAGGTGGTGGTACCAAAATTTGAAAGAAGAGGTATATCTTGCCTATTTTCTCAAAGTTTTAAACTTTTAGATTATATACCAATTGAAACTCCTTGAGATCTTGATATAGAATTTACTTTTGATAGTAATATAATTGTAGATTTTACTAGATATAAAATAATCATAAGAACATTTAATTATTTAATAATTAATAAACATGATATTATGAATATTATCAATATATTTAATTATTTTTTAAATTTTATTAAATAATAAATATATATTTCTTCAAATTCTCAAAACACACGAAAACAATACAATAACTTGATATTTTCTTTAGAGAATATGAAAATTCTCAACTAGTCAAATATATTGACATGAATTAGACATGTACTGTAAGAGAGAAAAGATAGACATATAAATTTTTATCTTTTGAAGGAGATAACTTTGTATCATGAAAAATAAAGACATACTATTATTTTCAAACTTGTGCAAATACAACAGAATTTGTAATTTCTACCACTTGTTATTTCCATTTAGTATCCTATCCTTTTTTTTTGACAAAAGGCTTTGCAACACATTACTCATAAGCTAGCTATTCACAAGTAGACAAAACATATTAAAATTGTTTATTATTACATTATTTGAAAGAAAAATTAGGACAATTTCATCATTACAAACCACACGCTCCTTAGAAATTAATTAGCTAACATGTTCACGAAAACTATGTTAGAGATTGGTATTTAAGATTGTCAAGACACAAAGTAACCTTTTCTCCTCCAAACTCGATGCTCAAGATTACTAAAATATTTCATAAATATTACACATTATTAGTATTTAGATAATTGATCACCTAAAACATTTTTATGTTATATGCATCTGTTGGAGGTCATGCATTTAGGTGATGACAAGTACATTCGTAAGACTATAGACATATTAATCTCTCTCAAACCTCATGCTAAAACGAAAGACTTGTATATTGAGTATAATCTTCATCTCCATTACACATTATTACAGGAAAAATAAATTTAATTCATTTCATGCAAAATTATAATCTCAATATAATTAAAAAATACTAAGCATGAGAAAAGCTAGCTGAAGTATATTCATGCACACATTGGAGGATCGTATATCAAAAATTTATCATCCAAACATATTATTCGAAATTATTGAAACAATTCATAAATATCACACGTAGACAAAACATATTGAGATTCATCATTGCCTTAATTGAAAAAAAAAAAAAAAATAATTTCATCATTACAACCTACATGCTCTTAAAAATTTAATTAGCAAAAATATTCACAAAAATTGTGTTAGAAGTTTGATGTTCATTTTTGTCAAGACAAAAAGTAATCTTTTCTCTTTTAAACTCGATGTTGAAGATTGCTAAAATATTTTATGAATATTAAATATTATTAGTATTTGAATGACTGCTCACTTGAGAAGTGCTTGTGTAATATGTATCTGTTAGAAGATATATTTTGATGTGATGACAAGTATTTTCGTCCAAAGATAGTAAACTTCGAGTTCGAAACACATCAAATTCAGCCTCTCTAATTTTTCGAGACCAAAATATCAAGATATTAACATATTATAAACCTCAAGCTAAAGTGGTAGCCTTGTATATTACGTATGATTTCCATCTCCTTTACACATTATTGTAGGAAAAATAAATTTTATTCATTTCAAACAAAACATACAATTTTGATATAATTAAAAAATTATAAGCATGAGAAAAGCAAGTTTAAATAAACTCATGGACACACCGTGGGGATTGTATATCAAATAGATCCTCATGTTAAGTTCTCATATGTTTGAATGTATCATATCAAATGAATTTTCAATTAAGCCAGATTAACGTATAGGATATGAAATTTTGATAAGTTTTTTAGTTGATATGCATCACACTCAACGATCAAAATATCCTTAAGACCTAGGATAAAATATTCTCAATTTAGTCAATTTTAAGTAACCAAAATGAAAATACACAAGTGCCGAGTTGAAAACACTCAAACATCTAGAGTGAGATCTTACCTTCGATGACAAAATATAAAATCTAGTCAACTCAATCTCATATAAAGTCAGTCTCAAAATCTCTCAATACAATTAATATATATCAATGTCGGTAAAGAAAAAATCAAAATTTAAATGTCTAAAAAAATAATTCATAAAAAATAAATTAATAAAATAATCAAAAATAAATATGATACAAAAAAATTATAAGAATTCAAACTAAATAATACGCATATCCAATAACTTTTGAGCATTTAAAACAAAAAAATATTTTTAAAACAAAAAAATTATAAGAATCCAATAACTATTGACTACAATAATATTTTTAAAACAAAAAAATAACATAGATAATATGATATGATTACCAATGATGCAAATGTCTTTCCTGTTTGGATAATCCAAGAGTCTCAAGAGAGAATATAAGTAAAACAAACAATAATATTTGAAAGAATATAAAAGAATTTACAACTACTTGCTTAGAGAAAAGTTATGTATACTCATAACTCTAGTAAATATCATAATGAATGAACTCTGTGAGGATCATTACATAACTCTGGTAGTCAACTTGTCTTTCTCACTACTATATAAAACTCTCAATTTTCTCTCTAAAAATAATATCTAATATATATTTCTAATATACCTTATCATTCTACAATAAGCACATTGAACTAAAATTCTTTTCTATCTTTCCTTGCTACAATTATCCATGCTGATTCCTCCAAAAAATAAAGTTATACCAAACTCTAATTTTTTTTAACCAAATTAGAATTTAATCTCTCGCACTTTTTTTTACTTTTATCAAAAAAAAAAATAGTCAGTTAAGGTTTAACCTCATGACACCACAAGCACCACCATGCTCACTACCATGTGCACCACTGTACTTGTCGATGTGCACACCACCGTGCTCTCCACTATGTGCAACACTGCACTCCTTGCCACATGGACGATCACATTTTCCACCACCACGCACACCACTACACATACTACTATGATCCTTTGCACTAGCAAATTAATGCATACGCTAAACACACTACCACTATACACACCAATCGCCCTAATACCAGACTAGAATTTAAAATGTGCAAAAAAAAATCAATGAAAATAATATACAATCTAAGCTCTTATATAATGAGCAAATATAATTGGTATATCACACATATGAATGTACTCCTATCAAAAAAATAAAAAAAAAATAATATTAAAATAACAATATAATAATATTAAAATAAAAAAACTACAACATCCACAATAATGAATCAAATTCTAAAACTCATTTGCCTTCATCATATGTCTAAGAATACAAATAATATTATATATATATATATATATATGAATTTGCTTAGAAAAATTTATAAAATAATTAATTATACTTACAATATATATGATATCAAATCTATTAACTATCATATAATTATATTATATTTATTATAATTAACTATTGCACATGTATCAAAAATAAAATCTGATTTACATTAAAAATAAAATTTATTGGTGAACAACCTATTAATCTAAATTTTGATCAAATATCCAAGACATAATATACCAGTTTAATGAGAGATATTTAAATTATTATGTTTATCAATTGTATGTTTATTTTTATGAAATATTATGATACCGCAGGCTAGTATGTGGGTGCTTCAATAGCATTCTAGTTATTTAATTGTATCATGACAGGTGTATTAATTAGAATTAAATTTTATGTTCATTTATTTAATTTTAGCATCTTCAAATTTAACAGAATCAAACCAAAATTCTGCAGTCATCTGTTTCAGCTTAGATTCCAGCCTGGCAAACAGTGGTGATCTCTCAAAGCCTTGCTTATCATGAGCTGGTTCAATAAAATTTGCTTCAAGGAGTCCTATAATTCACATAGTAAACTTATAAATCATCAAAACATTGAAAAACAAAATGACTAGAAAAATAATAAATGGACAAAAAAAAAAAATACCTACTACACCATTCCCAACTGAACTTCCTTCAGAAGTAACTTTCCAAAAAGGCTGCAACGCAATTGTAAGGACATTAGCTTCTAATATTAATAATGCCAAAGACTAATTTATTAAATTTATGATGTTACAGTTTATAAATTAATATTTTTTATTTAATTTTTATTTTTCTTTCTGTGATTCATTATTATATTAAGGATGAAAAGACAACAAATATACTGTCCTAATCTGATTAGCTTATTATATAAGGATTTCCTTTGCA
Source organism: Sapria himalayana (assembly GCA_029783825.1). Taxonomy (NCBI): domain Eukaryota; kingdom Viridiplantae; phylum Streptophyta; class Magnoliopsida; order Malpighiales; family Rafflesiaceae; genus Sapria; species Sapria himalayana. The sequence continues at coordinate 686,750 of JAREIK010001208.1, forward strand.
CATTGTACATGCCATTGTACATGCATGCACACAAGTGTAATGGGGCATTTGTTAACACTATAAATGCAAAGACCGTAAGCACACACACATGGGCTTTCGGCTTATCCCACCACGTTGACATGTATGGTGTACTGTGTGTGCAATGATGATGCATGTGTGTGGTAGGTGTGTGCAGTGTGCATGAAACCTAATTGTGCATAATAAGTATAATATTGGTGTACGATGGGTGCATTATTTGTGAGCAGTGGGTGCAATGCTGGTGCAAAGTTACTGCATAGCGAGCATAATTGAGAAAACTGGACCGGATCAGTTGGTTAGACTGGTTCGGCTGTCAATTGGTCCCGGACCAGTCTATTTTAACCAATTGGATTGGTATCCCATCAAACTGGGATCCAACCGGTGGAACTGGCAATAAAACTGATGAATCAGCCGAACCAAGTGGTTTCGAGGAAACCAACCCATTCCTCACATGGCCAGCTTAATAATTAATTCGGCGATGAGAATCGAACCCTTAGGCTGAGGGTTGAAAAACAACCTCATTACCACCTAGGATACTCGGCACTTGTTTAATATCCTTACACAATAATTTTTTATAAACTACATTCATATTAAAATAATATTTTTTAAAACTAATTAATTATAATTATTTTATTTTTAAATTTATTTAATTAATTACAAAAATATACAAACTATCATTATAATATTTCAAAAAAAATCTTCCTTTATATTGTTTATATGATACTTAAATATAAAAAATATAAATATTAAAAAAATCACACACACACATATCATTTATTTATATTATTGAATGTATTAAAATTAAATAACTTATACGTCAATCACACTTACAAAATAATATTACATATATTTTATTTATTTTATTATTTTTTATAGTTTTTTCAAGTATTTTCATGAGTTTGAAATCATTTTCATATTTTTTTTTAATATTTTTTTTAATATTTTATTGATATTAAAGACATATTCATAAAATTCAAGTATTATATATTTATATTTAATAATATTTAGAAGGATAAATATATATATATATATATATATATATATATTAAAAAATATTATTAATTTTAATAATGTATAAAATATATTTATGATACCACCATGTTGATAGCATTTTGACTGCTAGTCTAACCAAAAAAATCATGAATTGTTAACTCTTCATGTTCTGTGATGTTTGCTCTGTGTGTGGAGTAACTTGGTTTGCTCTGTGACGTTTTGCATCTTTATATGGAGGAAGACAAAATTTTGGTAGTATTATTTATGCAGATCTGAACACATGAATTACTTATAATAAACTTTAAGAATTCAACCGACTGTATAGTAGTTTGATTGAGAAAGGAGTAAGACCACCTAACCTGGAGACACGAGTTCGGTCCCCATAGATGCTGAATATGTGACACAGGATATCCTTTCCAAGTGCTCAACTCATACTATTGAGATGAGGGTCTTGCATACTCTGATCCGGGATCTCAAAGCAATTTTTTGATTGATATGTAACAATCAAATGAGTTAGAATTAGTATCAGTTTTCAAATTCTTTATTTCATGCAAGATACTAAGAAAGTTAGCAGTATCATTATATTTTACCCAAATGATAAAGATATACATTACAATTTCATAATGTATGAGTTTGAAACTAGAGAAGCCTACAATACTTGAATAGGTTATGACTCGCTATATATATTTCACTTAGTTTGCTACCTATGGTTGATGTGTCCGAGATAGTGAAATAAATATAATAACTTTTTGGTATGATATTTCTATATTCACAACAATATAGTTTCTCAAGAGTTTGCAACAAAGCCCTGAATGATCAAACATTTTCTATTAGAGTAAAATCATATTACCGATCAATTCAGTATATAAAAAGCTGATTGAGATCTACCAAAGAGATATTTCATTCAATGTATATTAGCAATCGTGAGAGTACCAATCATAATAATATTTTCAAAAATAAAAAAGTCTCAATTCAATACTATAAATATAAAAGAATGAACAATACTAAAAAGAATAATTTGAAACTATTTATAAAGAGAATACCATGAGTACTAAAAATAGTTAAAAGAATAAACTAACTACCAAAGTCATCTAAGAGTTGCATTTTTAGCCAACTCATAAAATTTTAACTCCATGACCATTATTGCAGATGAATATTTCCAATAAGGCAACTACAAATAATCAGATTGCAAATAATCAATCATTTTTTCAATATATTTTTTGATGTTCATTGAATGTTGTAATAGCAAATAATATATCATCCAAATCACAAGTTACAAAAATATTTAACTTGATTCCTTATAATTTTTACTTGTCTATGTATTCATGATAGCACACTTAACCTTCTTTCTGTGAGTTGCTTTTTTATACAACTCAATATTGATATTATTAAATATTTAACTAATATTTATTTGCAAAATTGAAAAACTTCGTTTTATATCACCTTTTTGATTGTGGATGATAACCTATATAATCTTATTTCTATAGTAAGATACCTCACTAAATATTTGAGTAATATTGATCAACTATTTGTCTATTATTGACTCGGTCACTTATCACTAGTCAAACTAATAATATTAAATTCTACCCACCTAATTTTTGTGAGCAATGACCTATTTAGTCGGATACAATCATATATACATGAGGACTTAACGAAGATAAACCTAAGATAAATTTAGATATTTTGTTATATTTTATTAATGTCTATACATATTTTATTTGTAAGATTTTTTTTTATTTTAGATCAAAATTTTAAAAATTTTTAAATCATTTCATAAAAAAATATAAAATAAGTTTATTAAAAATAAAAAAAAAGTTAAAAAAAATACAATAAAATATATATCAGATATTATCAATACTTACTATACTGATATTATGATCATATACAATAATTATAATGTTAATATACACTTATAAAATGAGATTGCAAAAAAAAAAATGTTTGGATGAGACTCTGAGGTATTTCATATTGATAGGAGTGTTTTAAAATATTTTTTGAAAGGTTCAATATTAAATACAAACAAACTCATTAATTAGACATTTTTTTCTATACTTTTCATCAAGTACCCTTTCAGATTATGCGTATTGAAGACAAATTTAGCCTACTTCCAAGAGTTTTTATGAATAATTACTTTGTTCATGATCTCTTCTCAAATCAATATAAGATCACAACTTGGAATTTGAAGTATAATTTTCTTAATTATTTTAATACATAAAAAGATAGAAATATTTTTTACTAAAATCTAGCATAGTATTAGTAAGTAGTAACATTATATTTTTTGATCATGATTTAATTTTCAGCGAGCCTATGAATAATAAAAGTCTAAAAGATATATCTAGATTTATTACTTTTTCTCACTCACATACATTCCTTCTTTGGTTTTCAATCAAGAGAGAAAATAATCCATCAATTATATCCAAAATTTTTTCTATATTATAACGAAACTTCCATGACATCATCAAATATACCAAAAATTTAGAATAAATTGACTGTAAAGAATAATGAGAATTTTCATTAGATGAAATCTACCTCTAGTCCAAATGATCTGGTAGTCCACGAGTCTACTCCTAAATTAGGATGAACCAGAAATTGAGAAATTTAACCACTCATAACTAGAGTCTATATAAAAAGAAAAGGACATACATTGATACATATTTATAATGAAATAGTGTCTCCAAAGAAACTAGATGATCCTTCAACTTCTTTTAATCTTGATCTTCAATCACTTTTTAGAAGAAACATATGAGAAGTATTGAACATCTCATTTCATAATTATTGTTGTACTCATATATTCTCTTTTTTTACTACTATTAATACTGACATCTCATTCTAAGGCATACACATTCAGGTTAATGTTAGATCATGTTGAAAAAGGTAAATATTCATTATTCCAATGAGACTTGAGAACTAATATAGTGAGTTTCAGAAAAGCTTGTCATTCCAAAATCAATTTGAAACACTATACAAAAGTATATAAGTTATCACAATCAAGTATTTATTCTTCCTTTTAGTTATCTCATTTTGTTGGAGTGCACCAGAACAATAAGTCTAGTGTATAATCTCATGAGCGAACATATATTTTTATAAATTATTATTTCTTATTTTTAAATTCTTTTATCGAATTAAATTTTTATTAATTTTTGAAAATTTTAAAAAATAGAAAGAACATGTGATCTAACACAAAGAAAATATATTCATGTATATTTCGAGCAGTTATAAACAAAAATAATGAACCAACATCATGGTAGTGTAGTTGACAAAGAAAATAGATGCTCTTACTCTATGGTTATAAATTTGATGCTTAGGGATGCCAGATACACTATCCAACGTGTTAATTCACTATATCAAGTTGTTGGGATGGACCTTACTTGCTTAGATTCAGGCACCATGAGGCTCATATATAGGTTGAGGTATAGTAAGGAAGAGGTTTGAGGTAAAGAGGGATAAAAAAAAATCAACAAATATGATAAGATACTTAAATTTCTCACTATTCACATCTCTACTAGGTTCTCATATATATGAGTATATCGATCAAATGAGTTTATAATCAAAGCAAATAGATATGTAGGATAGGAAACTCTAGTAAGTTTTCTAACTCATATGTCACATAGTCTAGAATCAAAATATCCCTAAAACTAGAATAAATATTCTCAACCTGCTAGTAATTAGCAATGAATTCAAAGGCGTTTTCCAGGCGTGCCTTGATGCGCGCCTCAGGGCGAGGCGTGGTAAAAACGCCTTGAGGCATCGGAAGAAAAGCATAACATTATGAATCACTTCTCCAGCTTGAATCGATCGACCGTTGCGACGTCGGCAACCAGTTTGAATCACTTCTCCAGCGGCGATCTCGTCTCGGCTCCATCTCCAGGTATGTCTTCTCTCCCGAATTCCCCTTCTTCATCTCGATCAGTGTCGTCGACCTCCCGATCTGTGTCGTCGACCCCCCCCCCCCCCCCCCCGCTGAAAATGCCGATTCTTCCCCCCCTCGGCGACCTCCCGATCTCCCTCCTTCGAAATCCCGATCCCCCCCCTTCGAAATCCCGATCCCCCCCCCTTCGAAATTCCGATCCCCCCACACCCGGCAACCTCCTGTGCCCCCTTTCCACCTTTCCTCTAAAAAAATATTGGCTTTTTAAAATTTAAACCAATTAAATTCTGAATTTCATTTTTAAATTCATTTCAATTATGTCTTGTTATTATTTTTTAGTCAATTATATTGTTATATAGAAATGTGAATATTATTATTGGTGTTTTTTTTAGAATGAGTTCCTCCAATTCAAAAAATTCAAGAAGAGATTTTGTATGGAAATATGTTATTAAAGTTTCTGGGGAGCAATATTTGAGATGTAAATTTTGCAATCAAAGATGTGCGGGAGGGGAGAATAGACTCAAGCATCACTTAGCCAGAACTTATCATGGTATGAAACCGTGCCCCAAAGTTAGTGAAGATGTTAGATTAGAATGCAAAGAAGCATTAGCCAATTTTAAGGATCAAAAAATTAAAAGAAATGAATTGCTCCAAGAAATTGGTATGGGTCCAACTTCAATGCATTAGAGTGCTTTGTCCAAAACAATAGGTGCCTTAAGGAGTGAAAGTGGGAGTGGGAGTGGAGAACCTATTCCTAGGGGACCCATGGATAAATTTACCACTTCACAACCTCATCAAAGTACTTTGAATTCAAGGTGAAAACAAGAATAAAGGAAGGAAGTGTGTAGAAAAATTGGTAGGTTTATGTATTCAAAAGGTCTCCCATTCAACACTGTGAATGACCCTTATTGGATTCCTATGATGGATGCAGTTGAAAATTTTGAGCCCGGGTTTAAGCCTCCATCTATGCACGAATTGAGGACATGGATTCTTAAAGAAGAAGTGAATGACCTAAGTATCATTATGGAAGATCACAATAAATCTTGGAAACAATATGGATGTTCAATTATGTCTGATGGTTGAACAGATGGAAGAGTAGATGTCTTATCAATTTTTTGGTGAATAGTCATGCTGGCACTTGGTTTATGAAATCAATTGATGCTTCTGATATAATAAAAAATAGGAAATTGATGTTCAAATATCTTGATGACGTGGTTGAAGAAATTGGGGAGGAAAATATTGTGCAAGTCATTACTGATAATGCCTCTAATTATGTAAATGCTGGAATGAGGCTTATGGAAAAAAGGAGAAAATTATGGTGGACTCCTTGTGCTGCACATTGTATTGATTTGATGTTGGAGGATATTGGAAAGGTAAATGTTCATGCTACTACACTTGCTCGGGCTAGGCAAGTAGTGAAGTTCATATATGGGCATACTTGGGTTATTAGCTTGATGAGAACATTTACAAAAAATCATGAACTTTTTCGTCCATCAATTACACGGTTTGCTACTTTATTTCTTACTCTCCAAAGCCTTTATAAGCAAAAGCAAGCTCTTATAACAATGTTTTCCTCAGAAAAATAGTGTTCAAGCAAATGGGCTAAAAAGGTAGAAGGTGTGAAAGCTCGAAGTACAGTGTTGTTTGATCCAAATTTTTTGTCTCATGTTGCTTTTTGCATAAAAACTACTGTTCCATTAGTTAGTGTCTTGAGAGATGTTGATTCAGAGGAAAGACCAACCATAGGTTATATTTATGAGCTAATGGATTCGGCTAAGGAGAAGATTACATTTAATTGTGGGGAAGTGGAGAGAAAATATGGTTCAATTTGGAGGAAAATTGATACAAGATGGACTCCGCAACTTCATCGACCTTTACATGCAGCAGGTTACTATCTTAATCCTCAATTATGGTATGGGGATAAGTTCTCCAATGTTGATGAGGTGAGGAAGAGATTATTTGAATACATGGATAAGATGTTGGATTATCAAGAACGTTTAAAAGCTAACATTCAATTAGACTCATTTGATCAAGCAATGAGTGAATTTGGGAGTCGTATTGCAATTGATTCTAGAACATTAAGAAGTCCTACAAATTGGTGGATGCGTTTTGGTTGTTCAACACCAAAGTTGCAAAAGTTTGCTATTCGAGTCCTTAGCCTTACTTGTAGTGCTTCGGGATGTGAAAGAAATTGGAGTACGTTTGAATCGGTAATATTTCTATTTTTGTAAACTTTTATACATATATTTCTATTTCAATGTTAGAGAACTTTATTTCATTTTAACATATAAATTTTTTTATTTTATTATTTGTAGATACATACAAAAAAAAAGAAATAGACTTGAACATCAAAGGTTGAATGCTCTAGTGTATGTAAGGTACAATACTAGATTGAGAGAACGAAGTCTACAAAGGAAGCAAAATGTTGATCCGATTTTGGTAGAGGAGATTGATTCGGATGATGAATAGATTGCGGAGAAAGAAGATCCCCTCCTCCCCCTTGATCTTTGCTGGCTTCAAGATGATGAGTTATTCAATGTCGATGCTATTAGAGTTGTGTCATCCAACTCCCAACAGACTCAAGCATCATCGGATCACATGATTTCTTCACATTCCTACAAAAGAAAACATAACGAAGTACCAAGTAAGTACTCAAAAATTGAAGTCATAAATTTGATTAAATTTAATAAAAAAACTTATAATATTTATACCTCATTAATAATTTATACTAGGTACAAGTGGAGGCAAAGGCAAAGAAAAAGAGTTCAATTTGACACAAATTGATGAAGATGAAGATTTACATGAAATGGGATTACATGATAGTGGATATTCTCCTACTTTTGATAATTGGATGAGGATGATGATGACCTTTGAAAGGAGGATTTAAATTGAAAAAATTTACTCTACTTCTTATTTCATGACTTGGTTATGTCTTTTTGTTAAAGTTTGAAGCTATTACTATAGTTGAATCCATTTTATATTTTATGACTTTGTTATGGTTTTTTGTGAAAATAGTGAACTAGTATGCTTTTTTTTAAATAATCCTAATGAATTGTTTTCATGTTTTTATTTATGCTATTTTATTTTATTTTATATATTTTAAAATATTAATTAATTATATATTGTGAGGTTCAAAAAGCTTTACGCCTCAACGCCTCGAGGCTTACGCCTTGCCTCACAAATATAAAAACACCTCGCCTTATGCTTTTGCCTTTTAAAACTTTGGTAACTAGTGAGCAAATTGAGAATGTACAGGTAATAGGACCAAAATACTCAATATTTAGAAAGAGATTTTATCATTAAAAAAACATACAATTCACCCGCTCAATCTCAAATAGAGTCTTCCTCAAAGTCTCAGGATACTATAGACAACTATCGATAAAAAACAAATAAAACAAACTTGAATTATCAAAAAATGTAACTCATATAATAAAATAACAAAATAATTAAGAATATATAAGACATGATAAAATAATAACTAATTAAGTTGGATAATAACAAATACCCTAGATTTACGAATATTTTTTATTTACGATTATAATATTTCCAAAACATAAAAAACATATTTTACTAATGATGTAATAGTTTACTCTCATGTCGATACTTCATAAATCCGTAATCAAAGTGCATGTAAAATAATTAATGATATCTGAAAGAATGAAATGATTTGTTATTAACACAGAGAAGTATTTTGTATATTTCTCTCAAATAAATAATAGGATGGATGAATAATGTAAAGACTCTAGGATAGTTATGGTAATCAGTCTCTTTCACTACTAGGTAATGCTCTCAATCTCCTTTCTATTAATATTCAATGACTATTTCCTGTGTGACTGTACCTAATACAATGATTACACTAGATTGAGGCTCTCTTTATTCTATCTCTATTATAAAAATCAAAAGAGATGAATGCCTGTGAAAAATTCACAAACTAGACTCTCAATGGTTACTTCTAGTCATAGAATATTATCCATAATTTACCAATTATATCTGATTATGTTACTCAAAATCTACATGATTGCTGTATAAATAATATACCTCTTCCTCTAGATCATAGTGAAGAAGCACAATTTTCAGGTCTATCTAGTATATCCTCCAACTATGTGATTTTGTAGGTGAAAAAATAATTAGCACCAAAGTTATCTTGACTACTAGAAAGTAAGAGCAACTCCAATGGGAGTTGCTATAAAGGGTGTCATCTCCATAACCACTAAAATAACACCCAAACAATAAAAAAAATTTGCTCCAATGAAGTTGGTATAAGAGGTGGCAAAATACCATCAAATATCTTGGGGTGCCATATTTGACAACCTTGGAGAGAGAATATATAGGATGCAAAATAGCAGTTATGGCTATTGTGCATTTCAAATGATCTTTCTCATATGTTGAAAAAAAAAATTTAATTAAAAAAATATTTAATAAATAAAATAGCACCTTATTTTGACACCTACCATTGGAGTAAAAATTTGTTTAGGAGTCCCAAAAATACTGTTCAAGTTTGCAAAATAATATTTGGCACCCCTTTTTTTAGTATTTCCCATCGGAGTTGCTCTAAGTATTCTCGTAGCTATACTAAATACTTGAGCGAATCCACTCACTATAAGTCTCACCTTAAGATGATCTACCTCACCATTTGAATATTTATTTACAATAATCAACTATCCACAATTGACAACAAATTTTCCTAAAGGTCATAGTAATAATTCTCATTTCTTATTAGAATAAAAAACTTATATCACTTTAATCATAATCTAACATCATCTTGAATGAGATAAAAATATAGAAAAAGACTTGAATATTCAAGTATCATCAAGGGAAAAAAAAAAATAAATAAATAAGATAAGAGTATGACAAAATTTATAAAATCGAATATTGAGTATAATTTCTTTATTACTTCTAGTGAGAGAATGAAAGATTAAGATCAGAGAAATTGACTATAAGATCATCTAACTTAGAGGTGTCAAACGGGCCGGCCCAGCACGGCACGGCTCATTTTTCACGTGCCCGGCCGTGCTACCGTGCGGTGCTGAGCACGGCACGGTGAGACAAAGGCGGGCACGGCACGGCCCGTGGGCACGGCAAGGCCGTGCCGTGCCGTGCCCAGCCCGCTCGGGCACGCCTTGGCTTGGCCAGGCGGCACGGGCGGAAGGCAGGCCCCGGATGGGTCACAAAGCGTGACCGCGTGAGTCGTGACTCACGACTCACGCCACGGCACGCGTGGCACGCCGCCAGTGCCACGCGTGCCTGCGTGAACCGGCACGGGATGGACCCGTGCCGGCGTGCCGTGCCAAGGCACGGCACGGCACGGCACGGCAAGCAATTTTTTAACCCGGGCACGGCACGGGCCCGGGTTAAGAACGTGCCGGGCCGGCCCGGCACTTTTGACACCTCTAATCTAACTCTTAATCTTATCACTGGCCTGAGTATGTTATGTCATTGCCAAGGCAAGTAATTCTTGCCAGTTATGTTTACATAAAAGACAATTGAGAGGAAGGCAAAAGTATAATTTAAAAAAATAAATAATGCATCAAGCTCACGTAGACCAAGCCAACAAGCCACACACGTATGTCATGACTGACTCAGCACGATTGGCTCAAGCCAAGCACTACATGAGCCATACCACAAACAGACACAAACATGGTCTAGGCATGATTCTGGATCAGGTTGTGCAAGACCTGATAGCTATTTTAGGTTGTGCCTCATGTCGTGCCCATGCCACCTGACCCACTTAACACAATATATGAGAGGAAGAGTAGAGGTGTCAAATGAAACAAGCTGGGCTAGCTCGGTAATAGGTGGCCCAATTGGCCGCCAAGCAATGAATGTCGGGAATGACATGGTATAGTAACCGTATAGTACTTGGCCCGACAGGACTTCATCACAGCTTGCCAGGCACAGCCCATTGGCCCAGCTGTGAAGAACCTGTGGTGGGTCAGGCCTGGACAAGCTAGTTTTGACCCATCCAAGACGGGTATGATGCTAGGTTTTACCCTTTGGCCTAGGTTTGGGATGGGTTTGGGCCTAGTTCGGACCATTTTAAATATTTTTAATTATTTTAATCCATAATATTAAAAATATTATAAAATTTAAATTTAAATTATCTAATATTTAATTACAAAGATAATTAATTGTTAATTATTAAATTAAAAATAAATAAATAATTTTAAAATTTTTATTTTATTGAATTAAATAAAATATTAAGTTTATTATAATAAATAATTAAAATTTTAAAATTAACAGTCTCTGAATAAATAAAACTACAATATTAATACAAACCAATACAAATTTAAAAAAAAATTAATATTCAAGAATTAAACATCAAACTCAAAGTAATATTATAAAAAAATAAAGATACTATAAATCCAAAAAAAAAATGAAAATGAAAAATATCTATTAGTAGGCAACATTACAGCATATGATCAATAATAATATAGAATAAGTATCAATTTCTCAATACATCAATCATCATTAGTAGTCAAATCATCATCAATATTAGACAGATCATCAACAACCAAATTATTAATTTTTGCTACAATCCCAACAAGATCCTGGGTGTTTGAGCTTGAATCTTCTCAATCCTTTAAGTATGTTAATATCAAACAATATTTGGCTATAATATGAATCTCTTATCCAAAATCACATTCACTACAACATAAAAAATAAATTTTAATATTATATTTAACATCAGATAAGACAGTAGATCCCGTGTAATTTTATATAGTACGGGAGAGGTGGACTCATAATTTTCATCACTATAAAATATCAAAATTTTTATTATCAAAATTATATAGGATTAAATAGTAATCAGTATTTAAGTACTGAGATAGTTCACTTCTATTTGATAATCCACTCTGTCGTTTCTCTCTTACTACCTGAAGGAAAAAATTATCATCTTCGAGTATGATATTCATGTCCATATTCGGAGCCTCATTACTATTACCATCATACCTAATATGGTAGTATATAAAAAGTTTGGTTGACTTCTCGTGAATAAACCCTTTAGGTGGGTCTTCCCGATTCATGCACGAGAATATGTATATCAAAACTAGAGGTATCAAACGGGCTAGACCACCCGGGCTCGGCCCAAGGCATGGCCTGACTCAGGTGTGCCTGGTTCAGCACAGCACAGGAAAGACTCGTGCCCATGCTTGTGCCATGCCTATGCCAACCGAGCAACGTGCAGGGCTAGGCAGGGCCCAATAACATGGCACGTGGACACGATTTCTCGGCACGAGTCGAGCATTGCTCCGACATAGCCCCACGGCCCAACCCGAAGCCAGATGCCCGACGAATTCGAATTTCCATCGAGTCCATAACCCAATCCACGATCTCCTTTCCACAAGCCCTGACTTGACCCAACCCCCATCTTCCTAGAAGCTGAGGCTTCTGAAATTTTGGACCATTCGAGTAGGTTCGATGTTGATTGTTGAACCGACCCTAATGGTCCAAAAAAAATTTTAAAAATTCAAATCTAAGCCATTAGATTTCACATCCAATAGCTATAGAGCAAAATCTGACAGCCCTAAGAATTCTACCCATTTTTTAATTAAAAAAAAATTAAAACTATTTTTTTTAATATATTTTATTAATCTATAACCCCCGCCCGGCACGATCGGACTAGCTAAAAATGGGTCAGGCCAGCCCGGCACATCCCGTTTGACACATCTAAGGCTACCAAAACTTTAGCTTTTCTGATTGTATCGACCCAAATATTTAAAAAACAAAAAAGTAGAAGAATATCAGTAGTTTGGACTTGCTTTAATATAATAAAATAAAAAAAATTAGAGAAGCTAGAGAATAATTGGCATATAACAAATATTATAAGAAAATTTTAAGCTGTAAGAATTCCTGTGGAAATGAGTATTTTAAGAGACATATAAAACTATACACAAAAAATATAGTGCATTAGATCCTAGGCAAATTCAACTCAGCGATGAGTTTTTTGAGACTTGATCCAGTTCAGTTTTAAAGTTTACACTCTTTATATACCGTAATGAGTTAGGAGGGGAAAACATGGGTCAAATTGATCACCACGATGAATCTTCCGATTAGGTTTACAGAGTATCAAAGGATAGTCAGTATTATGCAGATATATTGTTAACCTGTATATCATAGGATTCCTAGATTTACATTTAGGAATAACATACTAAAATATTAAGTTAGAAAAATAAATAATAATTAATAAATATAAGAAATATAGTAGAGTGGTATAAATGATATTTGATACCGGACTAGTTACAATAATACATCTTATGCATGCTTCATCACCCATTATGTAGATTCTAAATGGGCAATAAATAAAAAATATTATGATTCTTTGAGATTCTCCATCCTCAAGATGGTCCGGCCATTTTTAAGTATATTATGAAAATTTTTAGAGAATATAAAATTTAAAATAAAATATTTAGTATCGCATTCGATAATGTATCTAATAATAAAGTAGCAATTAAAATATATGTTAGGAGTATTAGAGATGGACCATTAAAAAAGATTTTCAACGTTAAATACATGTGCAACATCATTAACCTAATAGTACAAGCGGAGATGAAAGTATGTACTCTCTATTTAGAAAACATATGTAACTCACTAAAACATATTTGCACGGCTCACAAACAAAAAGAATTTAGTAGTCTTTGATTGTCTAAGGGTTTAATATAAAAAAAAATTCTAATCGGATGTGAGACACCATTTAAATTACACGTACCTTATGTTGGAATCATGTGTTGGATATGAATATGTGATATTCGACTATATCAATAGTATAATTGACAAATTTATTATTAATGATAATAAATGAGATATAAGAATTTGATTTATGAAATTCCTAAAATTTTTTTGACATAACGAACATGTGTTCGCCAGTTTATAATCCTATAACTTATATTGCACTCAGGTATATATGTAACATTAGTCACATATTTAGGAAGTTTTAATATATCTCGACACTTAGCGATATGATTCTAGAAATAAAAAATAAAAAACTTAAAATACTGATTCACTATTCCATCTATTTATTGTCTGGCAACCTGGATGGACCATATGATTAAAGTGAAACGTATAAAGAATATTTTGACATATATTTCCTTGTGCATGAATCAGGAAGACAAAGAATTCATTCACGAGAAGATTACCACGCTCTTTACATACTACGATACTATGTATGGTGGTAGTATTAGTGAGACTCCAAAAAAAAATATTGAATTATATTTGGAGAATATGACTTTTCTATTCATGTAACGAGAAAAAAATGATGGGGTAGATCGTCGAATAAGAGTGAGCCATTTCAATACGAAAATACTAATTACTGCTTAATCTTATCACATTCCATTAATAAGAATCTTATTATATTACAGTAGTAAAAATCATATAAATCTACATATCTCATACTATCTAAGATGACACAGAATTTACTGACTCATTCTATGTCAAGAGTAGTATCAGAATCTACTTTTTCTATTATAAAGAATGTAATTTCGGCTAGGAAATCTAGATTATGATCAGATAATATTGAGGCAATAGCATACATGAAGGATTGGAAAGATTCAAGCTTGGACTTTTAGATTCATATTGTGACTATAACAAAAGTGAAGGAGTTGATTACTGATGATAATGATTCATATGATATTAATATTGATAATAATTTGATAATTAATGATGTTGATGATTGACGGATTGAGATACTAATATCTGATAATGGATTTATATTTACTCATTTATATTGTCTTTTATTTATTTATTTTTTATTTGTGGTATTGTTATATTACTTTGGAACTTGGGTTTGAGGCTTAATCTTGATGCTTGAATATTAATTTTTAGTTATTTACAATTTGCATTGGTTTGTATTAATATTTAAAGTTTATATTTATTAATTTATTGTTTATTTTATTATAATAAAGAAACTTTATGTTTTATTAAATTTTAAAGATTAATTATTTATTTTAATTAAAAATTTATCAATTAATTAATAAGTATTAACTAAAAACTATTTAAGCATTTAATATTATAATTATATATTAATTTTTAAATTTTATAATATTTTTAATATTCTGAATTTAAATAATAAAAAAATTTAAAATTGACCCGAACTAGGCCCAAACCTAGCCCAGATGGGCATGCAGTGATGAAGCCGTGCCAAGCCATGCACGGTGGCCCTGTTGGGCCACCCAAAACTTGGATGGGTCGGCCCGGCGTATTTGACACCTCTTGTCAAAATGTTCTCTACTCCTTTGACCTTAACCCAATGATCCATACAAGCAACCAGACAATAAAGATATAGAATAGTTGACTAGTACTTTAAGTACTTGGTTTCTATCTATACAATCATATCGCTAAGTGTTGGGTAATCTTAAAATCTTTAAAAATTTTATAAATAAATTTATGTAGCCCAGTCAGTATCATCAATAATAAGTTTAATACTTTTACTATTAACATAATTGGATATCATATATTCGTATTCAACACATGACCCTAACATAGGATATGTGTAATTCTAACAATATCTGATATCTGATTAGAATTTCTTTTTATGTTAGACCCATAGACAAACAGAGACTACTGAACACATGTTATTTGTGAGACGTGTGAATATATTTTAGTGAGTTACGTATATTTTCTAAACTGGAGGCACACACCATTATCTCTACTTGTACTATCATGTTAATAACATGACACATGCATCTAACCTTGAAAATATCTCCTAATGATTCATCTATATTACTCCTAACAAACATATTAATCGTTATTATATTATAAGATGCATTATCGAATGTGATACAAAATATTTTATTTTGATTTTTATATTTTATAAGAATGTTTATCATGCACTCAAAAATAATCGGGTCATCATGAAAATTGAGAATATCAAAGAATCCTAATATTTTTTATTTAGTATCCATTTAGAATTTAAATAATATGTGGTGAGGCATGTATAAAATACATCATTGTGACTAATCTAGATATCGGACTTCATGAATATCACTACATTATAATTCCTAAATTTATTAATTATTATTTTTATTTCTAACTTATAATATTTTAGTTTATCCTTCCTAGATATTGGACTAGGAATCTTATGATATACACACTGAAAATATGTCTACATGATAGTGACCATTTGATCCTTTGAAAACCTAATCACAAGAACAATCATAGTGATCGGTTTTATCATGTCTTCCCTCCCTAACTCATTGTAATATATGAAGGGAATCAACTTTGAGGTTGAACTATATCTAACCTCAAAGAACCCACTATTGAGTTGGGTTTGCCAATGATCAAATGCACTATGTTTTTTAGTATATAATTCAGCATACCTCTTAAGGTACTTAATCACATACGAACTCTTACAGTTTAAAATATATTGACAATATTTATATTGTGTCGATTCTTCTTTGGCACCCCTAATATTATTTTATTTTTATATATTAAAGTGAGTCTAAATTAATAATGTTCTTCAATTTTTTTATTTTTTAGATATTTGGGTCGATGCGACAAGGAAAACCAAAGTTTTGACTGCCTCGGACATTTCCTAATTATTTTCATTATCTAAATTATAATTAATTTCATTTTCATAATTAAAATTAATATTTATCATTTTTATTTTTTATTTTTAGATCGGACTTAGGAGTTAGGATAAGGAGAAGAAAATAAAATTTAAACTTAAAAAACTAATAAATAAAAAAAATACATAAATCATAATGCGTAAACTTTAACTTTTTGATGTCCACACCGCACGCGCACCACAATTCACCCCGCACCCAAGTCCCAAAAGGCAAAACCGAAAGCAAGAGTTTGAGAGAGAAAATATGAGAGATAAAGAGATTTATGTTTTGAAAATATAAATATTTGAATGAGGGGAAAGAAAGTTTTACAGATTTAAAAAGTTATTTTTAAAGAAAAAAAAATATTTTTTTAGATTTTTAAAATTTTTTTAAATAAAAAATCAGGCTAAATCTTTAGGACTGTCAGATTCTACCTAATAGCCATTTGGGCTTAAATTTGAAATTATTATTTATTTTTTTTGACCGTTAGGTCGGTTCGATCATCAAACTGACCCAAACAATTATTGGTTCTAGTAGCTTTAGCTCCTAGAACCATCGGGCTCGGGCTGGAAGGCTAAGAAAAAAAGACTACAAGTCGGGTTGGTCAGGTTATAACCCGATGGAATTTCGAATCCGACAGGCTAGGGGTCAAGCGTTGGAGCATCGAGTTTTGGAGTGGGGCGGGATCAAGGCGAGGTTAGGGCACGGTTTGGTTTGTGCTGAAATTGCGTGTCCACGGGCCTTCGTACCAGGTGATGCCTGTCCCGGCATGTGGCATGGTTGACCTAGGCACAGCACGGCACGAGCCATGTCATCAACAGGCCAGGCACGGGCACTGGCATGGGCACGAGTTTGGACAGTGCAGTGTCGTGCCATGCACGACCGAGTCGGGTCGTACCTCGAGCTAGGCCTAGGCCACTCAACCCTTTTGACACCTCTAAGGAAGAGTAAAAGATCCAAAAATAATATTTGAATTCATACACTTGCTAAACTTGTAAAAAAATAAGTCATAATTAAAAAAGATAATATTCATACTTATTAAAATTCTACTAGTCTCTAATAAAAAATATTTATATATCCCCTTTAAGTATTAGAGAGCCAAAGGTATACATATCTCAATATACTAGATGCCAAATTGACCTATTTTGAAGAGCAATTGAAGACAAAACAAACATCTAGAAGCTCTGTGAGACGAGTTAAATAACATCTTTTTTGTATATAGGATTTGAAATGGTATACGCTGAGAAATTACATAAAAAAGTATCTAATTAATTGGATCAATTATTATTTAAATTACATTTCTTTAAAAATATTTTGAAATACAATTTAAGTAGGAATATACGAGTTGACTCAATGAAATATCTATTCTTCCTTTTTGCATCTCTATTCTATTAAGGTTAGCACAAGAAATTTGATAAATAATCTTAAGATCCATACAAAAAGTGTTAAATTGTTTTGACACATATTTTAATACATTATTACTTTTTAATTTTTAATATTTTTATCAAATATATTTATCTTTTTTATGATAAATCTAAAAATAGAAAAACCATGTATTTTATTTTAATAAAGATATATCCAAATATATTTCGAACAGTCATCAATAAAAATGATCATATATCTAAATCCTTCTCAAGTCACATCTCTAGTTAGCCCCTATACATCTATTTTATAAGATTAAATGAGTATCTACTCAAGACAGACCAACATGTGAGATAAAATAAAATATTCTCAACTTAACAAGTAATGATTGACTAAGCTGAGAAAGCATAAGTAAAATATCAAAAACACTCAGAAAACTATAAAAATAAATCTTACTATCGAAAATAAAAAACATAATCTACCATACTAGATCCTAAATAGTCTATCATTCAAAATCTCCTAATCTTATAAATATATATTAATAGAAACAAAAACAAAGTCAAACTTAAGTAATAAGATGATCATGAATAAGCAACATACAAAAAAATAACAAATACTCAAGTTGAAACTAATGACTTTCAAATATTTATCATTTGCCGCAATAATATTTTTTGAATAAAAAAAATATAATGAATGTAATAGAATTATTAGTAATATGAGTATTAACTCATATGTTAAAAAATCTGAAGATTAAAGTGAATGTATAAATAAAATAATCAATGATACCTAAAAAAAATCTATTATTATCTTAGAATTTTTTTTATATTATTTTATAATAATTATAAGTGACATGAATAATGAATGATGTGAGGTCTCTTAGATAGTTCCAATAGTAAGCCCATCTCTCTTGAGTGAACTTTGTAAAACTCTCGATTTCTTCTTTATATATTATAATATCTAATAGTTATCTCTAGTATAACTCATCCTCCAATAATAGGTACATTAAATTGAGATTCTTTTATATTTATCTATGTTGTGATAATCTCTCTATATTCTATTTTATAAAATCCTGACTCCTCCAAACAAAAAAAAACAACATCAAATTAAATTTTTTACCAATTCTAATTTTGTTTTTTATAATTCAATCAAAATCATAATTATTCTTCTCATAACTCCAATGCATGCCTAGGCATGCCATCGTGTGCATCTCCTACCCCTCAACCACGCACACTTGCTTCTACCAACTACGTGCATCTTTGATGCCACCAGCACAACTGCCCACAACTACCACTACATGTGCCTACTTCCACTTACATTGCAAAAAAATACGAATGTATAAAATTTCTGGACCACACATCCACACATACAATCCACGAACCTAGAAAACATTTAAATCTTCATTAGGATAGCCTTGATACCATATTACAAAATAATACTAAAAAATAAATACAATAATACTAATATATTAAATATCCTTGTATAATAAATAAAAATGATTAGGATAGTCCATCAGGTTGAATGCTCCAATCAAAAATATAAAAAAACAATAAATAAAACAATAAGAATACTAGAACTAATCCATTCCACCTCGTATAATATTAAGAAAAAGATATAAATGTTCCCAGAGGGTGTTTCAGTTGCCAAGAGCAAACTTAGAATTGTGTTTCATACTGAGAGGACCAGAATTCAATTCCTATCTCTAGATTGGGAGTATCACTGGCCTGGTATTACCTGGAGATAAAATTAAGAAGGAAAAGCAAGCTCCACTATGATTTAATTAGGTGAAATCCAAATAACTGACTCATCAAATCAAATTATGTAAAAAATAAATAAAAACCCAGCTTTTATGAGCAATAAGAAACCAACCCTTATAAGACGATTTCTATGATATACGTTATATCCAGAAATTGAAACTGAAGGAGCATCTTTGATGAAACCAATGGTCACTTCCACATGAACCTGGAACATTAACCAAGAAAAAGAAACAATAAACAAAAAAAGCAGTAATTGAGAGAGCTCATGTGATTATGATTGTAATAATGGCATGCAATAAATGGAATGTTCTGGATATATTTCAGTGTGCACAAGATTGCAGATTTACTACATTTAATGTGGTGCTTTCTAGAGCACCACCAGGTGCTATGTATTATTGTTGTAGTATGTAAGGACTGCTTCTATGAGTTTTTTGCGCTCTTATTGAGGTCTTACCTAGCACACAAGATTCTTATTTAACACAAAATCAATGATATGTTAGTATCTTGACATCCTTATTCCCAAAAATTAAAGATTATATCGAATTATCAATGAATCTAGAACTCAAGACCTATCACTCTTTGACGAAATAATTTATCATTGTACCAAAGCTTAATATCTAATACTTACAAGCAATATGAGGACTTCCGAGGTGAGTACTAATCACAGTATTATTTTTGTTCAAATATTTTAAACTTCAAAATTATTATTAAATTTAATGTGTTGACATTATGTAATTGCACACAATCTATTGTGCTTTTATAAATATTTTTATTTCATATTTATTTTTATCTTTTTACTTATATGATATGAAAATAATTATTATTTAATATTATATTGTATTAATAAAAGTCTAATGACACGATCATAGTTTCTTTGACCAACTTAGGACCAAAGGCATGATCATGCTGATAATTTTATCTAAATAAATAAGATGCATATTTTCTACATTTTTTAAGATATGAAATAAAAATTATTTTATTAATTTTATCCGAGGATATAATTTAATCAGAAGACTTATCATGATTATCAGTTTGGTCATTCATTCCCTTCATAACTTATTGACGTATATGAAGGAGGTCAACATTGAGGCTGAACTACGTTCAGCCTTAAAAAATTGACTACTAAGTTGGGTTTGCCTAAAATATAATAAAGAATATTTTTTGATTCATTGTTCGGTATGTCTCTCAAAGTGTTCAATCCTACATGAACTCTTACAGGTTGATATTTTTTTATAATATTTATATTATGATGATTCTTTTTCGTTATCCTTAACATTTTTATCTTATATTATATTAAAGTAAATCTAAACTATTGATAATTTTCTAATTTATATTTTTTCAATATTCTGATCGAGGTGACCGGAGAAACCAAAATTTCAGCAATTTCAAACCTTTCCATAGAATTTTCATTATTCATATTATAATTTTCTATATTTACGTTTAAATTAATTTCATTATCATAATTTAAATTACTATTTGTCATTTTAATTTTTTATTAGTTTTTTTAGAGGTGTCAAACGGGCCGGGCCAGGTCCGGCACGGTTACCGTACCGTATCGTGTCTGGCTAAGCACGATTTAAAATAACTGGGCCCGGCACGACCCCCAGGCACGGCCTGCCGCGCCGTGCCTGTCCTGGCCCGCTCGGGCTGGCCTGTCCGTACGGTTTGGGATTCGGGGGACTGCGGGTCGGGTCGAATCAGACCCGACCCGCAGTCTTTTTTACGGAAGGGGCCATCGCGGGGTTGGGCTCAAGGGACACCCGGCACTGGACGAACCCGTGCCGGTGTGCCGTGCCACGAGCCGAACCGTGGCGGGTCAGGCACGACACGGCACAGGCCAGGCACGGCACAGCTTGTGCCTAACCCGGGCACGACATGGGCCCGGGCATGAAATTTTCCCGTGCCGGGCCGGCCCGATTGACACCTCTAAGTTTTTTATATATATAACAATTAATGTTTTTAAAATTATACATTAATTAATATTAAAACTAAACTCTTAAAGTTTGAAGTTAATTAAAATAAAAAATTAATACTTAATTAAACAAAATTTAAAAATTAATACCCATAGCCATAATGCATAAAAATCTCATTTGCCTTTTGAGATCCACATCACAATTAACAGGTAGCACTACACAAGCGAGTCCCGAAAGTCAAAACAAAATGAGAGATCAAGAGAGAGAGAGAAAGAAAGAGGAATAGATAAGAGTCGAGAGGAGACGGAGAAAAAAATATGAAAGAGAGAAAGAGATAAATTATAAATTATGAATGAGGAGGGGTATTTTATAGATTTGAACAATATTTTTTATATCAATTTTTTTATGATTTTTTGAATTTTTTAATTATATTTAAGGGGCAAAATCCCTAGAGCCATTGGATTCAACCTCCTAGTCGTTGGGGCCAAACTCCAATTGCTTAAATAAAAAACATGATTTTTTGGACCGTCAAATTTCTAACCATATAAATTAAAAAAATAAAAATTAATAAAAATTAAAAAATATAATTTTATACAAAAAATTTATAAATAAAAAATAAAAATTTGTTAAATAATAATTTCTATTTCTCTGATTTTCTTCTTTCTAGTTCAACTCTTTATTTTCTTCTCATATTCTTCTTTTGTTCTTCACTCTCTCCTATTTCTCAGATTTCTGGCCATATAAAATTAAATAAATTTAAAAATTAAAAATCTAAAAATTAAAAAAATTAAAAAAATAAAAAAATAAAAAAATATATAATTTTTTAATAAATACAAATTTTATAAATAAAAAATAAAAATTTCTTAAATTTTATTTCATATTTCATTGATTTTCTTCTTTCTTGCTCCACTCTCTCCTATTTTTCCTTATATGCTTCTATTATTATGATTTTTATTATATTGTTGTCTTTGACAATTACTTTGAATATATATTTTTATTTTCTACCCTCTAATTATCTTAAAGAAGTGAAATAATATGATGCTAAAAAGTTTGTACTTACGACTTCATGACATACACGTAATAATCAATATATATACTTTCATAAATGTTATCTATAAAATCATACAAGAAAAAAATATTTGTAGGGTTGACACCACCATAATAGTCTCCAACACTTAGGTGTATCATGTGACACACATTTCACTGTTCATCATATCCAAGACATACCTCACACAATATAGTGAAAAACCTAAATTAGATGTTCTAGTTAATCCTCATATTAATTGAAAGTTAGTTCTTTTTAAAAAACATAAATAGATTAATATTAAATACATTCTTGATTCCAATATCATAAATATAATAAATATCATACTCGTAACGATTAAACTTACTTCAACTTTGTGTCATCTCAAATTAATTTATTTCACGTATTAAGATTAGAATAAATATTACTTCCTTCTAACTATACCAAATGGGTTTGTCTCATAATTTACTTATCATCATCCGTCATGACTGACATGCATAAGTCTATCAATTCATACAAATTTAAGTTTCAATTTTAATTGGTATTTATATTCATTAACAATCAAATAAAAATATAAATACAAAAATAAACTCATTAATTAATTAATCATCACAACACAAATATATTCACCTACCCTAAATCTCTATTTTTCGGATATTTGAAAGAAAACCACATTACATGTGTTGAGAGACGATCTTATGGATTCAAGGGTTCTTGACATGTAAGGTTTGTATTTTCCCCTATTTTCTCTATCTTTTTCTTCAATTCTTTGAAGTGTCACTTTTATACTTCAAAAATTCATGTTATATTTTAAGTTGAAAGTTAAGAAAGACTTGAGGTGGTGACTTTAATATCACTTCAAATCTTCTCTGGACTCTAGAGCATTGATATTGTGATGCCAAAATAGCCGCAATAAATACATTTACTCTATAAAAGACATGGTCCTAGAATATATTATGAATTTGATCTTAACTTTCTGAAGCAAAGTATCATAGCACTAGATTTATAACAACCAAAACAATAATTCACTATAACAAAGCTACTAGAGTTCTTAGCTTGCGTGGTGTGTATTTTCTCTCATTATTTCTCTTTTTCTTTAATTTTTATGTGTCATTTATATACTTTGAAAATTTATATGATATTTTAAATTAGAATTCATAGCATAGATTTGAGGTTGCAATGTTAGTTTGAGAACTGATATCGCAAATCTTAGGAATGGCCATAGCAAATGCTTTTACTCTCTATGAGAGAAAGTTGAGGTGCTGAAATTGATCACAACTTTGATCTTGATTTTCTTAACAAAATATCATAATGTAAGAATTATAACGAGTGAGATAATTGCTCTTTGCAATACAATGTCAAGATGCTGGAATTAATCGTGGCTTTGATTCTTTGTCTATGAAGCACAAAATCATGGTGCTGGAAAAGCTATAACTAGAGTAAATATTCATAAAATAAAAAATAATAAAAAAAATAATATCACAACTCAAAATACATGACATTTGGCTTTGCATTAAATAAGACGTGGCTCTGAAACTTATTGTCATTATTCATACCAATGAGATAATTTGCTACCACGACCAAAAAATGATGACGTAATCATTAAGTATTTTAAAGATAACGCAAGCACAACTGTAAGAAAATGTCGCAACCATGATTGTTTTGCAAAATGAATCATTGTGTCAACTCACTGGAAGAGTCTAGAGGTGTCAAACAGATAGTGTTATGCCGCACGGCCAATTTTTTTGTGGTCCAATCAGGCCACCATATCGTGTCTGGCATGACTCAATAAGATAGTCATGTCGTGCTAGGCACGACCCAATAAAGTTGTCATGTCTTGTCAGGCACGACCTAATATGGTAGACGTGTCATGTCAGGCACGACCTGATATGGTAGTCATGTCATGCCAGGCACTGCATGATTTGATTAATGTTGGCCCAGCACAACATGATTGGCCCAATTAGGAATAGATTCAAGGCAAATCGTGCTAGGTCATCATCTATTTCTATGTTGCATGGACACGGATACGGACACGGGAATACGACACGGCAAGATACGGGAATACGATAAATTCTAAAAAACTAGGATACGGATACGGCTAGGATTCGTCATGATAAAAAAATAAAAATTATTAATTATAAATATTATATATTTTAAAATAATTAAAAATACTGTATTTTAAAATAATTAAAAAAACTGTATTTTAAAATAATCTAAAATTCTGTATTTTAAAATAATATAAAAAAAATTTAAACCCTCTAACATCCTCCCCTTCCCGAACCTTCCCTCCCTCCCGAACCTTTCCCCCTCTCTAACTTTACAATTAAATGCTATTAAACAAAGCTAAATAAAAAATAATACAAAACCTAATTTATACCTTATGGATAGGAGAGAGAAGAAAAATCACAGCACAAATCTGATAAGTTGGGTATTAAAATTGAAATACAAACAACTACATCAACCAAATCTCCACTCTACGTATAAGTCTTTAAGCTTTAAAAAAATATTCTAAATCTAAAAAATCTAGCTTTAGAGTTCAGAAAGAGAGAGAACCAAGTTCAAGAGAAAAGAGAGAGAGATAAAAGAGAGTAAGAGAGAAGTTGAGAGATTTGAATGAAAAACTCTAATTTCATATTTTATTTATATAGAATTTTTTAAAATATATATTTTTTATTTTTTAATATTTTTTATATAATTAATAGTACAAAAACCTGATAGCCATCAAATTTTCTACTCTAATTGTTGGAACTGTATCCAACAACATTGACCAAAATTAAATTTATATATATTTTATTGGATTAGTAGGCGTTAGAAGCCGAAGCTTATAAATGGTCCAAATGCTTCGGCTACATGGGGCTTGAGAGAGCATCCACGAGCGAAAAGGGTATGCCACGAGGACGCGCTCAGCCAACCACATGGCGGGCAAATTAAAAAAAATCTGCCACATATACCAAGTGGGGTGGGGTGAATTTTTTTAATATTTTTTTATTTTTTTATTTAAAACTATCAAGCAAATCAATCATGGTCCAACCCAAAGTCCTGGGTCATGGGACCCATGTAAAGGGGTCAAGTGGGTGGGATAGCCTAAGCACTGCCCAGTTTAGCAGTGCCATGCCCAGGATGACATGGTCAAAAACTATGCATTGGGATGGGCCAGGCCACCCCATGGCATTTTTCATGTTGTGCTGGGCCGACATGAACTATGTCTCATTCCGGTCAAGCACAACTTGTCTACCTGGGCCAACAGCATGGTAAACAAGCCTGGGTGACTGTCCAACGTAGTGCCCATCAGGAGGTCACTCAAGCCATCAAATTAAAAAAAAAATCGGCCGCTCTGTCACGGGATAATCCATTTTTTTAAAACAATCAACCACGTGACTGATTGTAATTGATCAGTCTATAAATCGGCCACCCGTTGCCCTCATAACCATGCACTTGAGGCCGTGACACTGTCCGCCATTGGGTAATGGCAAAGATGCACAACCCATGCATCTTCGTAGTTAGGCACGGTTGAGCATGGTTCGGCAAGATCGTGCCTTGACAAAACAGGTCGTGCTAGCATGGCACGAACCATTTGACACCTCTAGACCTATGTCGCTTGACCGTGCCTACAGGCCAGGCACCCGAGTCTTACCTAGCCCATCACAAAGCCCAACACCCCCTATCTCAGCATGGCACAAGTCATTCCTCGGACCAGCAGGACACAAGTCCAAGCATGGTTCTAGATTGTTTCGGGTTATGCCTCATGTTGTGCCCAAGCTACCGGACTCATTTACCATCTCTAATAGAATCGTGATATACAAAGAATGATATGATTTTTTTGGTAGAATTAAGAACAAGAAAAGATATCACAAATACTTAAGAAATATTGTGCAAAGTATAACCAAATCATGATAAGGAATTTGTCATGACTATCTATTTATTGTCTACCCACAAAGCACACGTTCCACTGAATATACAAATTCCACTCAAAAGTACCACAATTTCACTCATATTTGTCAAATTCTCTTCAAAAAAAATTTAGTAAATTCTCTCCAATAAATATTAAAATAAATATAAACCCACAAAGATGCACTCACCAAAATACCCAAAAAAAACAGTACTTAGAGTATCGAATACTTACTCAGTGGAGAGCATGATCCCACCTATCCACTCTATCATTATGATGATTACTCAAGATAGTTCTTGAAGCATAAGTAGCCAACCCCAATGATGCAAGATATGAAAATATAGATAGTGAGCCAAAATAAAAGATGAGTATCTTAATCATCTCAACTAAAATTTATATTCTTTCTTTCTACGATCTCATTCGATAAGAGTAGTCTAGCATAGCAAGTATGTTATATGATTATATGATCAATACATTAAATGATGAAGCTATCACATATACTCTTTGATGCATTGTCGTTTCTAATAGTTTTAATATTTTTATTAAACTAATTTATAATTTTTTTATTAAATCATTAAAAATAAAAAAAAATTACTAAATAAAAAACTAGCAAAATAAAACATGTATTATCAAAAATAAATAAGACAAAATATATAAATTCATCACATGTCTCATTTCTAGGAGAACCTTATATGAATGAGTAATTCATATATGTTACAATTTGTATCTATTTTTTTTACTCTTTTTTATGAGAGCACACAATTTATGAGCTACTCCAATTATATTTGTCCATTAGATAAGAGCATGAATTTTACATTATTTATCATTGAGTATTATAATTATTATTTTACATTTGTTATATTTAAGATAGTATTAGATCAAGGTTTGTAAACCCTAAATTGGCAAATCACCCATCATTTTTTTGTTTGCAGTAAATACTTCAAGAAAGTATGCAAAATTTATTTTGCAAGAGTTGCACACCCACAATTCATGACTAAAAGTATACATAGGTGCCCCGGCATGAGGTGTTGAGCATGGTGGAGCATAATGGTGCACACAATTGTGCATGAAGTGATGCACATGGTGGAACAAGTGATGGAGAGCATGGTGATGTGCATTGGTGTGCATGATGATGTGTTTTATGAAGAACAATGGTGCATGGTGAGAAGCATGGTAATGTATGGTGGTGAGCACGATGGTACGTGGTTGTCAGCACAATGATGCATGAAAGTGAGCATGGTGTTTCGTGGTAGCGAGTATAATTGTGTACATTGTGGCTTGAGTCATAATCCCTAATTCGGTATGCTTTTTCAGTTTGACAAATTCAGTAAAAAAAAAAGAGAGATCAAACCTTAATTTGATTTGACAAATTAAAATATGATACAATTTTATTTATTGAAAGAACTAACATTGGATATAGCAGCATAGGCAAACACAGTTGAGTCTCAATAAAGTGTACTCATTTCAAGAAAATAGATCATATCAGAAATGGTTATTCAAAATTTAGTTTTGAAAAAGTCAAGAGCATTACAGAGTAATGAGAAAGACAAGTTGATTGTCAATTTCAGTAAAGGATCATCATATAATTCATTTATTATGATACTTATTAATATATATATATATATATATATATATATATAATTTCTCTCTAAAACAGCTATACAACTTTTCCTCCTTACAGATATCATTGGGTTACTATAAATATACAAGAGAGCAAACATCAAATCACTGGTAATCATATCAAATTATCTTATTTTTTTAATTCTAAAAATATTATTATAGTTAATAGCAAATACTTGAAAATCATTAGATATGATAATATTCAACTTAAATTCTAATTATTTTTCTATTTCAAACTTATTCAAGATTGTCTTATTAGTTTATTTTTTATGAATTATATTCTAGACAACTCAATTCTAACATTATCTTTATTTTCAAAAATATTTATTTATATGATTGAAAAATTCTGAAAAAAATATTATTAAAAATTTCCCTCTATACTTGAATATTTTGGACTCTTTACTTGAATCTGTTTTCCACCAAGATAATATATCTAAATCAATTGATCTAAGCAAGATATGTTCTTTCAACGTTAATTGAAAAAGTAACAATCTCTAACCTCCGGGAATCAACAATAGCAGTACTACAAACAAACATATCAAAACATGCTAAATAATCTTTAGCCCTCAATTTTTGTCCAACAACAGCACCACTAATCATTTCAAACTAAAAAAATGAAGTGAAAGATTGACTAATATTCCCACATGAATAAAACATTTGCATATATTTTTCAACCAACTCATTATACATTTAATGAACCTTTTCAATTTCAAGCATTGAATATTCATTTTCAAAAATTTTAATAAAATAAAACTCAATCAACTTTATCTTAAATCTTTGAATCCAACACGATTGTAATAGCCAATAGATTATGAATTTCATCCCAATATTTATTAAACATTTCAATCATATTTATGACAATCAATCTAATCTCAACATAGGAAGATCTAATCTAATTACATATTGATAATTTTATTTCATAAATATTTAGGAAATAAAAATTAGATATTGAATAATTGGTTTTATAAAAAATTTCAGTAGCTTCATAAAACAACTCCAGCCTTTTACAAATCTGTTTGGTCAAATTTTAATCTAAATCATTAGGAACATATTTATATTTAGGTTATCTATTAATTAGATGAGAAATAATAACTTTTTAATTAATGACAATGCGAAGCATCAAGATTGTTAAATTTCATCTAGTCTTGCAATCAAGAACTAATTTCATATCACAATAAATACTCTCCCAGGTGTAGCTGTTCGATCTAGTCTTGCAATCAAGAATAACTCCAACCTTTCGCAAATCTTTTTGTTCAAATTTCAATCTAATCATTAGGAATGTATTTATATTCAATTAACAAACAATTTTGACAAGATTCTCTAATCTTTTAGGTGTAGCTGTTCAAAAATAAATATTCTCTCAAATTATGTCAACATTCTCCTTAATTACTAGCAATCCTTCTTTTATTATCAAATTTAAAATTTGTACACATCGCATGTGAAAAAAAATTTATTTCAATATAAGAGAGCTACTATATAGTTTGCCTAAAAGAATATGACAAACATTATTAGTTGTGCAATTATCAATAGTTAAAGATGACAATTTGCGATTAACATTTCAATCAAATAATTAAGAATAAAATAACAAGTCTTTTTTTTTTTAGAATTCCATATGTTAGTGATAATTGCAATTATGTTTCTATTATCACCCAACAAATCAATTATTCTTGATTTCTCATAATCATAAATATTTAATATATCAATCTTGATAGCATTTCAAAAAATTATTTTAAACAATGGCTGAAGAGCATTAAAATATTGTCTGAAACCAACATAATAAGCCATCGAATAAGATATTCAAATAGAATAATGATACTTGCAAAATCCTTCCTAGCATATTCTTGATCAAAAAAATATGTATCAAGTAATAACTTTTCACTACTTTCTTTTATAAGATTTATTAGTGATCGTTTAATATTTCTTTGCTTTCAAAATATACATATATCAAAATAATCATATAGATATTTTATCTCATTTTTACTTTCACCACTAAATTTTTTCTCACAATAATTACAAATTATCTTGCCTACCCCATCAATCATTTATTTCCTATAACAATTTCATATTATAGAAGTTAATTTTTTTTCCAACTCTAACTTGGTCAAAACAAAAATTTACAAAAAGAAGAGTTTCGTTTGATTTACCAGATTTGTTAAGTTTTCAAAATTTATACTATCATGCTCTTGCATAGTTCCAACTGAAGGAAGATTAATTGATGCATCTCCAAACTTACTTAAATCTAAAAAATAATTAAATGCAAAAGGATTACAATAATGATTATAAGAATAAAACTATAAAGCTTAAAAACTAAAATATAAATTCATAATTACCTACAATTAAAGAAAAAACAATGAAAACCTAAATACCTAAAATTAACAAATTACTTTTATATTTAATCACAACAACAAATACACATATAAATATATGATTCCTATGTTATGTTAGGCATGGGAATGTCATTACATGCGTAAATACCTAAATTTATAATAACCTACTATTAAATGCCAAAATTGTAGGCGTAAATTCATAATAACCTAAATAACTTAAATGCCTAAATTCATAACCTACAATTAAATGTCACTATGCCATGACAGCACGATATGATTCTTGTGCCTTCCTGGCATGGCACGAAAACCAATTGGACGGCCTTGCATGGCACGGTGGTATGGCCAAGTGTAGGACCATATCATACCATCTCTATAAGAACTCATTGCGTGAAAATACATCAGATGATCATCTTATGTGGCCGACCAATTGTAATCATCCATGTAAGCAAGATTCAATTTACGTGATTAGATTAAAAAAAAAATAACCCGCCCCTTCGGACAATCACCCAACGAGACATGACCTATGACACATAGCTAGTTCTGGGTCCCCTAGCCGGTGAAGTGTGTCACCGAGCCAAGCACATGAGTAGTGCCTAGCTTGACACAAGGCACGACTCATTTAGTCCAACATGGCTCATTCTGGCCCAGCACGGCATGATCCATCCCGTGGGGCAGCACAATCCAAAACTATGACTAGTCCCAAATCAGAAATGATTAAACCATGTAATATCACAAACCAAGCCCAGACCGCTCAGCCCAATTAGCACATCAATGAGACAATTATTATAGCACACATTTAGATGATAGAGCAACCAACGAACATCTTCATGAATATCTTGAAGAGACCCTCAATTTACATTTCTTTCATCTAAGTTGGGTGTTATAGACAAAAATGGACTAGTTTAATAAGAGATATAATTTTATTCAAACATTTTTCAATTTTTTTTTCTCTTTTTAATAGGAGAATCCAATATGTAAACTACCTAATCATATTTGTTCATATATGAGGAGATGAGTTGTACATTATTTATTATCAAGTGTTAATAGTTTTATTTTATGTATATTAAGTTTAACAAGAATGAATAGCTCCTTGTTCATAAATAACCTAGCAGATAAGATAAAAAAATCTGAAATATTTTTTTAACATATCTCATACTATAGTATATAGATATCTCAAATATCAATATTCAATATTTTAACATAACCAATATTGAGTGACCAAGTACATAGCTATTTGAAATACAATATGCACTAGGGTGCAAAAAATTGTTTGAAACCTTAAGGCACAATTAAGCCACGATAAACTCTACCTAATATATATATATATATATATATATATATATATATATATATATATATATATTATATATTTTTACTAAAAATTATTTATAATGTTTATGTATTAATAAAATACAATCAAGTAAAAAACATCATATATAAAAATTAAACATCATTAGGAATGGTATAATTTGTGGGAAGAAAACTTTATGAATAATTAATTTTTGAGAGGGAGACTTAAGAAATAATTGACTTATGAGAGGAGAGACTTCAGAAATAATATGATTTGTGAAGGGGGGGGTACTTGAAGTGTGGTGAGGCAAGACATTTTTGCCTGGGCAAGGTGGTTTCTGAGTTTTAGACAAGCCTTATGCATACCTTTGATAACTATAACCATGTATATCCTATTCAAAATCAAAATAATTTTTTCTCAAAATCCTTTGATCATATAAATAATTATCAGTAAAAAAAATAAAATCAAGATTAAGATAAATAGAAATACAACTCACAAGAAAATGAAAAAATTAAATATGAATAAGCATATGAATAAGCATCATAACTAGGACTTTAGATACATAGGCATCTTTAGATACATAGGAATCTTTAGATAATAAAAAAAATAAATAAATAATTAAATATCATCATAACTAGGACTTTTGATGATTTATCATTAATTATTATAATATTCAATAAATAAAAAATAATGAAAAAAATGATTGGATGTGATATAATTATTAGCTCATACATCAATAATCTAGAAATTCAGAAAAATAAAATGACTCAAAAAGCATTTTATATCTAAAGACCAAGGAATTTTTATTACAACCTTACTGGTAATGAATTCTATATATTTCTCTTTAGTAAGAATTATGAAAAGAAATCTTTATAAAGATTCCTATATGACTCTAGTAGTCTATCTATCACCCACAATAATTTGTAGTGCTCTCAGTTTCTTCTCCAAAAATAATTATCAAAAATCTCTTTGATATGACCTATTTTTCTATAGTATGTGCACTAAACTAAGAGTCTCATGTCTCAACCTTTATCATAGTTAGTACACCCTTAGTTCGAATACATGTTGAATAAAGTACCTCTCTAATAGGTATTAATCTGCCTAGTATATATCAAATTGACCAGTGATACAACTCTGATCTAGTAAAAAATAATTGATCGCCCTAAATTTAATTATAAAAAAATAAAAAATTATCTGACAATGAATGTTAAGAAGTTCTTCTATCTTTTTTACTCTCGCATATGCATTAATCTCTACTAGTAAAACCTCCAAGAGCTACATAACTAGCAGAGTGAAATGTATAAAGTGGACGATGACTTACCTCAGCTCTCTAAACTCCTAAAATCTCAATCTCACAAGTTAAAAAATAACATCACATCTATGTCATCTAGGATAAATATTATGATACGGCTAATTATTATAAAATCTGACATATATTTTCCGTGCTCATGCCCGTGTCGTGCCTGTTCACGGCACGAACCATGCCGGGCCTAGCCCGCCATGGGCCCTCGGCACGACCCGAGAAATCACCCCAGTGGCAGAAGTTAAGCCTGATGATTCTGGAAATCGCCCAGGCCCAACTTATCACCTTGATGGATCTTCCGATCAGATTTTCGGAAGATTCAAAGATAGTGAACATCATGAAGACATATTTTTAGCCTACTTATTGTAGGATTCCTAGGTAAACATCTAGAAACGACATACTAAAATTTTATAAGTGAGAAAAATAAATAATAATTAATAAATTTATGGCATATACCTGAGTAGTGTTCGTGACGTCCGATATCTGAACTATCACGATGATTCATCTTATGCATGTCTCACTGCCCACTATGTAGGTTCAAAATGAACTATAAATAAAAAAATTTTACGATTCTTTGAGATTCTTCATCCTTATGATGATCAAGTCATTTTTGAGTGTATGATGAAGAACTTTAGAGAATATAAAATTCAAAATAAAATTTTTTGGTATCACATTCGATAACGCATCTAATAATAGAGTAGCGATTAACATATTTATTAGTAATATTAGAGATGCTCTATTAAGAGATATTTTTCATGTTAGATACATATATCATGTGATTAACTTGATTGTATCAGAGGAAATGAATGTGTTCTCTCACTTTGGATAACATACGTAATTCACTAAAATATATTCACACACCTCACAGAAAATAGGAGTTCGGTGATCTATGTTTATCTGCGAATCTTAAGAAGAAAAAATTTTAATCGGATGTAAAATACTATTGAAATTACACATACCTAATGTTGGAGTCATGTATTGAATACGAACATATAATATCTAACTACGTCAATAATAAGAGTGATAAACTTTTTATTGACGACACTGACTGGACTATGAGAATTTTATTTATAAAATTCCTGAAGATTTTTTACGACACGACGAACATGTGTTCGTCTGTTTATACTCCCTCGACTTGCATTGCACTCAGGTGCATATGTAACATTAGTAGCATATTTAGGAAATATCGAGATGACCCAACACTTAACCATATGGTTGCAAAGATGAAAATCATGTACTAAAAATACTGGTTCACCTTTCCAACTCTTTATTGTCTCGATGCATGCATTGATCCTAGTGTTAAGGTGAAAGTAGTAGATAATATTTTAACTTATATTTTCTCGTGCATAAACCTAGAAGACCCACCTGAATGATTCATTCACGAGAAGTTGACTGACCTTTTCACATACTACGATACTGGATATAGTGGTGGTGGTAGTGAGACTGTGAGTACAGACATGAATACCATATTCAGAGATGATATTTTTTCATTTCAATTAGCAATGGAGAAATGACGGGGAGAAATGACGATGAGAACTGTCGAATATGAGTAAACTTTCTCGGTACTTAGATACCAATTACTGCTCAATCCTATCACATTATGATACTAAGAATCTTAATATATTATAGTGATAGAAATCATATGAGTTCACCTTTTCCGTGCTATCTAAGATGACACGAGATCTACTGACTCCTCAAGTATCGAACATAGTATCGGAATCTATTTTTTCTGTTGTAGTGAATATGATTTCGGATAGGAGATCGAGATTATATCCAGATATTATTGAGACATTAGTGTGTATGAAAGATTGAGAGGATTTGAAGTTTAAGATCTAGAATCATGCTGGGACTAGGACTGCAACGAAAGCAAAAAAATTAATTACTGATGATGATCCATATGATAGTGATTTTGATATACCGTGTCGTGCCTAGCCTGATACGAAAGCACGGTTGGGTGGCCTAAATTTGTGCTGGGCCAGC
Organism: Sapria himalayana; assembly: GCA_029783825.1. NCBI lineage: Eukaryota > Viridiplantae > Streptophyta > Magnoliopsida > Malpighiales > Rafflesiaceae > Sapria > Sapria himalayana. The sequence goes on from JAREIK010001208.1 coordinate 721,629, forward strand.
CCAGCACAACCCGTTTGACACCTTTATGAGAATCCAAAATATATAAGCTTAACTTTAGATTGAGATAGTTTATATGTTGGTTACTCCCATCAATCAAACAAAAATAAAAAAAAATAAAGCAAAAGTGGCAAACAGTAAAAAATTCGGCACTACAACTAGGATCATGCAAGTTGTATCATAATCATTTTAGAAATTATAATAAAAAACTGAAACAAATTTTGGATGAAAATGATACCTCTTTTGAATTTGGTCCCAGCTGAGGTCTGTATGTCATGGTTTTTGTAAATTTCAAGTCATCAGCAATATTATACTGCTTTATAGGGACCCCCCTCAGTATAATTTTGAAATCAGTGAACTTCTTCAGATACAAAAATGAAGCATATGCCTAAGAGTGAAGGCGTGGCTTCATCAATCAAGAGCGTGCAAAACCACACAACAAAAAATATAAAAAAATGCTGATATTTACTCTTAAAGAAAAGTGATAGGCACAAGAAATATGATTCTGATGCTCACACATTTTTAGGTGTGTTTTACTTTTACAGTGATTAGCTTCATCTCGCAACTTTATATCCTATGCCAATAAAATATACCACAATATCACACCGATATATAAGCAACAAGTAAAAAAGAGCATGACTCTATATCATTCGCAAGTTGAAAAAATGCTGAATTATAAAAACATACCTCCTCATCATCATCAAAATTCAGTTCAGATATTCCCTCATCATTGAGCCACAAATTATAAATCAGTATTCTCGTCCCATGAGGACCAATATGATCAAACTAGCAACAAGAACAAAAAAAAAATTAGGAAATGACATGTACACAAACATAGCAACAAGTTCTATCCAAACACTACAAATTGATCCATGACACAAATGAGCTTCAATTCATCACCCTATGTACTAAGTTGATGGTTTGTATAGACTAATAATAAAATACACAAATTTCCTAGTGAATAGGAGGTCAACTAAAAAGTGAACTTCCATGTTGAGGTGTCAACCAGGCTGGTTGGCCTGGCAAGGCAAGGTCCAAAAATATTCATGGCAATGAACTATGCCACCCAGTGGCACGGCTTGTGCCATGCAAGGTCGGCATGAGCCATACCTCGTGTCTGGCAAAGCACGACCCATGTGCCTTGCCCAATAGCACGGTCCACTAGCCCAGGGACCCAAGACCATCTACGGGTCACGGGTCAAGTTCATTCGGGTGACCACCCGATGGGGAGGGTTCTTTAAAAAAAAATTCAACCTTGTAAATCTAATCTTACTTACGCGATCGATTGCAATTGACCGGTCACGAAAGTCAATCACCCATTGTATTTTCGCACAACTTGCTTCCGACAAAGATGGTCTCGGAATGGGATGGTCCGGTATAGCCCTGCACTATACAGGCTAAACGTACCATGTCAAGCCGGCCAACTGGTTCCTATGTAGTATCTGGCACGATACAATGGCATAGCCATGCCACACTGAAACAGGCCATGCCAACATGACATGACCCGTTTGACACATCTACTTTCAAGATAGAGCATCTTTAAATACATGCAATATTTTTGAAGAAATGAGATTCCATGAAAATTGTTTTTGCTGATTTATTCCAAACTAAGCATAAAGTTTATCAACGTCGTTGTTTCTTTTCAACGTATTGTAATTTTTTCTTTTTTTTATGTAATATGTTGATGGGAGCACCCAACTTATGGGCTTCATCAATAAGATTTGTCTGTTATATAAGAGCGCTGTCTATTTGTATTTTATCATTGAGTGTTGTGATTTATTTCTCAATTAACAAACTTTATAAACCTGCTGCATGAGCTCGCTCCTAGATGAAAATGGAGACCACTCAAGGATAGCCTTCAAGTTAGAAGACCAGTCATCCAGCGAGCTATAAATTATTGGTTCTGACCAATTTCCAGAAATGTCAAAATCAATCTGAAATGAAAGAAAAGGCAACAATTACAAAGATACTACTTCCACATATTTCATAATACGTGTCAAGGATAAAAAGAATATCTTCCAAGAAAAAAGTATGAAGGTAGTAGACAGCTACCATTGGAACAATAACATCATCTTGTCCAGTTCTCCTCAAAAAGGTATAAGATAAGAGGCCAATACTTTGAGTCTTCTTGCTGAATACATGTTCAAACAAATTCATCTCACCCAATAATTGTCTTAAAGTGAAACTCTGACAGTTATGCAGACAGCGCATCCACTTTAAATTGAATTAGGAAAGTTATTAACAAGGATTTTATATTTTCATAATTCAAGTTTGTATATACTATAAATAGAGAAATATCTATAGCAAAAAATAAACCAAGAAATAAATTGAATGTAATATAACTTCACTAGGGTGCAATGTCAGAATTAGTTAGTCATTCTACATAAATGTCCAACTATTGAGATCAAAATTTTAAAAAACAAAAGCATAAGGTAAAGCATTATTATGTTCGTGAGGCGAGACGTAAGCCTTGAGACGTTAAGACAAAAAAATTTTTTTTACGGTTTAAGGCGGCAATTTAATAAATTTTAAAATTTATTAAATTCTTTACTTTTATTTTATTTTAAATTTAATGTTATTTATTAATTTAATATTATTTATTAATTAATACTATTATCAAATTTTAATAAATGTTTTTAATTTGCCTTTGGTCCTCAACCCTCTCCATTTGCCCTTTCCCTCACCCTATCATCATGGTCATACAAAATTGAAGCCTTTTCAGACACTCTGGGGTCATTTTTCTATTTGGGTACTAAAATCTTTATTGAATTTTTAGGTAGATTAAATTAATTTTTAGGTTTGGTCCAAAAAAAATTTTTAGACACCCTAGTTTCACAAATTTTGCTAGCTTCTTCATTTAGAGGTGGTCAAATAAGGTAGAGTTTACCCTACATTATCTATAATTATTTGAATATTTTCTATAATTTTTTCTTTATTTTTTTAGTGTGAATATTAAAAAAAAAAAAGAATATGTAATAAAATAAATATCACTTTATAAAGGGTAGGAAACATCTCTTATGCTCAATGTAGTCTCTCAATGTGAAGTTAATTTGAGTCCTGAGCAGTTACAACATTTTATAAATAATTATCCTACTAATAATAGTCATATACAAAGGTGAAATATGATGAATGCGATAATAATATATTTGTGACAACCAATTGATGCTTGTGTTTGTAACCACTTTACCTCCTACATAGTATGCAAATAGATTTGCAATCTAATAGTCTAAATATATGTTTAGAGTTTCTTTTACATATTCAAGACTATTACTCAAATGTTTTTTTTATTATAGAATTTATGGTAATCATCATGAAGTCGATCATTATATTAAGTTTTTTAGAATTTTCTTTCTGTTATTTTTTGTGTTAATTTAGATTCATTAGGGTTTCTATGTGAATTGAGGGGAGAAGAGAAAATGAAAAAAAAAAAAACTAATATTTTTCATTAAAACAAACAAAATCAAAACACAACCACACTTATATGATTCCATGGAGCTCACATGTCGGATCCTCCCAAATAATGAATAATAAAAAAATACACATACAGGCTAAAGTCAACCTCGATAACTTCATTCAAGTTAGTGAATACATTTCACAAACACTAACTAGGAAAAAAAAATAGTCTTCTGAAAAACATCATAAAAATATTTGCAACTAGCTCACTAAAGGAAGAAAGGTATTAATATCGAATCATCTTGAATATAATTCATATAAAATAATAAATATTAATAAATTTCATCTGCATACAGAATACCAAGTTGGTAGATAAGTAACGAGTTAACAAGAAATCATGATAAAATATTATTACACCTTTAACAAGTAAATAATTTCTCCAAAATATAATTGATATATTTGAGTTCATAACTAAACTAACTAATATTATAAAGATGTACGTTGCATCCACATTAGATCAAGGAATAACAATTTACTTTACTTTTCCAGATGATAAGTCCCTCAAAGTAAAGTAGAAAACATTGTTGTATATCTTCCTTCTATAATCACAAGTACCCAGCTAAATTTTGAGTACGTCTCTACTCAAATATGTCCAGGATCTCTAATAGTATACATGATATTAGGTCTAATCATGATTAGATAATTCAGCATTCCTATAATACTCTTATATCTAATAAAATCAACCTTGCACTGGCACTCATGAATATGTCTAGATTTGGATCAAATGATAAGTCAAGATGTAATCATCATTTAATACACGAATCCAACAAAATATATTCAACATATTTTCTTTGAGGAAATAAAGTCATTTCCTGAGTATTTGACTTCAATGCCCAATTAATATTTAAGACATTACAAATTCTTCATTAGAAACTTAATCTGAACAAATTATTTCAGTTGATATATAATATATATTCAATGAATCACATTATGTAATCAGAATATTATCAACATTTACCACTAATATCACATTTTATCTTTCTAAACTATGTAAGAGAAACATAAATAATCTAATATGTAGCTAGATGTGAAAAGTGGGTCTGGTAGCACAGGCAAGACACGAGGCATGGCCCGACTAAGCCATGCCTGGCCCGGTAGGGTCTAGAACCATGCTCGGACAAAGGTTGTGCCGACCGGAGGCACGGCTCATGTCGTGTTGAGTTTAGAAGTATCAATCCTCTGGCCAGGCCAGGCCAGGCACGACCAAAGTGTTTGGCTCGTAGTCATGATCCAGCATTACATGTACGTGACACGAGACCTCGGAATAAGAATCGAGCACAATCCAATCAAAAAATGCCAGCCTCGCATGGTCATTTTTAAAAAATATATTAAAAATTTACTAAAACTCACCCCGCTTAGTACACGTGGAACGTTTTTTTTATTAACCTGCCACATGGTTGGCTGAGCACATCCGCTCGACTATTTTTTTCTCTTTTTTTCCTTTCCATAAACCAGATATTATTTTTTATTTAGTTTTTTTTTTAATATTTATTGTTAACATATGACATAATTCATGAATTAAAAAAAATAAAAAATAATGATTAGTAAATTTAATGATAACTAGATGTGTCAACCGGGCCGAGGCGGCTCGGCACGAAAATTTCTCATGCTCGGGCTTGTGTCGTGCCCAACCATGGCACCAATTGTGTCGTGCCGTGCCTAAGCCAACCGGGCCTCGTGTCGTGCCTAGCCCGGCACGGTACCTATGCACAAGCCAAGGAACCTAAGTTTTTTTTTAAATTAGGATTTCGGGTGGTGCGGCGGTGCGATGACACGCGCCAAAACCCTAATTGTATTTTAAATAAGGGGTTCGGCTATGCGGCGACGCGACGGCGCGTGCCGAAACCCTATTTTTTTTTAAATTAGAGGTTAACGCGTGGTGGCGGGCAGCCGAAAGGGCCGAACCCAGTGGATTCATGCCGCGGGCCCGTGTCAGGCTGACCTCCACAAAATCATGCCGAGTCAGGCACGACACGGTACAATAACCTTGCCGTGTCTGGCTTGGCATGAAAGCACGATCGTGCCGGATAAAAAAAGGCCGGGCTGACCCGGCACATCCCGTTTGATACCTCTTATGATAACAAAATTAATATTGACGTACATATATATCATATTAATAATGATAATCATACATATTATGGTACATAAGATAATTTTAATAATATATATAGTTTGTAGTTACTTTAATATAATACAAAATAAAATATTTGCGATGTAAATGAAGAATCAGCATAATATAAGTATTATAAAAAATATATACATGTAAGAGTGTGTGTAAGACTTGGCACCTAATGATGCATTCCAATCATTGTATCAAAAAATTTGGTACATAATATCTTAGGCAAACTCAAATGATCAGTGGTATCTTTGAGACTGAATCTAGTACAGCTTCTTTGTTAACTCACTTCATATATCACAATGAGTTGAGAAAGGAATGCATGGCCAAATTAATCGTCATGATTGATCTTCTAATTAAATTTGTTGAAAATACTAAGGTAGTCAGTATCATGGAGATCTATTTTCAATCTGCATATCATATGAATCATATTTCCACATGTATAAATGATATATTAAAATATTATGAGTTAGAAAAATATATAAAAATTAATAAATTTAAAAATATAGTAGCATGCTTTTCATGACGTCTAATATCTGGACTAGTCTTAATGATACATCTTACGCATGCATTGCCGCCCACTATGTATGTTTTAAAAGAGCTCTAATAATAAAATAACAAAATTTTCAGAAATTCTCTATCTTCATAATAGTCCGACCATATATAAGTGCATGATAAGAATCTTAAAAAAATATAATATTCAAAATAATATATATAGTATCACATTCAATAACGTATCTAATAATAGAGTAATCATTAACATATTTGTTAGGAGCATTAGAGATAAGTCATTGAAAGAGATTTTTCATGTTAGATACATATGTCACGTCATTAACATTATAGTATAAGCGAGGATAAAAGTTATTTTTCTCACATTAAAAAACATACATAACTCATTAAAATTTCTTCGTATGTCTCGTAGACAATAAAAGTTTGGTAGTCTCTGTTTATCTACGAGTCTAAAAAAAATTTTAATCGAATATAAGATACCATTAGAATTACACATATCATATGTTAGAGTCATGTATTTGATACGAACATGAAATATCCAACTACGTCAATAATAAGAGTAGCGAACTTATTATTGACGACACTAACTGAACTACAAAAATTTTATTTATAAAATTCCTAAAAAAATTTTATGACATTATGAACATGTGTTCATCAGTCTATATCTTCACAACTTGCATTGCACTCAAGTAGATATGCAACATTAAAAGCATGTCTATAAGTTTAGAGATTACCCGACATTTAGTATCATGACTCTTAAGATAAAAACTAAGTACTTAAAGTATTGGTCCATCATTTTATCTCTTTATTGTGTGGCTATCTGCATGGACCCTAGAATTAACGTAAAAAAATAAAAAATATTTTAATATACATATTCTTGTACATGAACCAGAAACATCAACCTAAAAAATTTATTTATAAAAAGTTAACTAAGCTATTTACATACTAGGATACTAGGTATTGTGATAGTAATAGTCAGGCTCTAAGTATGAAAATAAATATCATATTCAAAGATGATGACTTTACATTCAGTTAGCAAAGAAAAAATGATAAGGTGGACCAGTGAATAGGAGTAAGCTGTCTCAGTAATTAGATACCAAATACTGCTCAAACTTATCACATACCAAAAACAAGAACCTTGATATTCTACAATGGTAGAATTATATGAGTTCATCTATCATGTGCTATCTAAAATGACAGAAGATCTATTTACTCATCTGGTGTCGTGCAAAGCATCAGTCTACTTTTTTTTGTTTTATTTAATATAATTTTAGATATAAGATCAAGATTGTGGTCAAATATTATCGAGACATTAGCATACATGAAGAATTAAAAGGATTTGAGTTTTAGTATCCAAGATCGTACTATAATTACATCAAGAGCAAAAAAGTTAGTGACAGATGATAATTCATGAAATTTTGATGAGAACTAAGATTGAGGTTATCGCTAGTAATACCATCAAACACTTACCGAATTAATCATTGATGTATTAATTTTTATCTTTTGAAACTTGCATTATTATTTTATACTTGTATTAATTCAAAATCTTACAAGATTAGTCATTAATGTATTAATTTGTCTTTTTAGCTTGCATTAATATTTTATATTTGAATTATGTTACGAAATGATTGAAATTTATAATATTTAGTTTATGTTATTTCTATGAGTTGTAAGTTGTGGCGTATGATTATATTTTTATATATTTTGTTATATTTATTTATTTAATTAATTAATTTTGAATTGAAATTTATAATATTTAGTTTATGTTATTTCTATGAGTTGTAAGTTGTGGCGTATGAATTTATTTTTATATTTTTATTATATTTATTTATTTAATTAATTAATTTTGTATTGAAATTTAGAATATTTAAAATTAGGGATGACACAAATCCAAATAAGCCTGATGTGCCACATCCTAGCATGAAATCGCCAAGGCCAAGCACGAAATTCCCAAGACTCTGCATGAAATCCCAAAGGCCCCTACACGAACTAGCCCTATTCCAACAAAATCGAGCTAAGAGATGTTAAGTGGATAGGGCAGCCTGGGCTCTACAAGAAGCACGACCCAATTGAGCCAAGCCTAGCCCAGCATGGCACGGTCTAGAATTGTACCTCGGCCCATGCAGGGCTGCCTAAAGGTATTATTCATGCCATGATGTTCAGAGGTCTCCTAGGCCTTGAGCTAAAAAAGACACGACCCGGCTACCTAGCTTGAAGGCATGGTTCATCTACATGACCCAAACCATGCCCCAAATTTGGGGCTGTGTTCGGGAACGAGGCGAACCCGATCGCTCAAACACTCATCCGCCCAAGTGCTTCGAGTTGTCGGGCTCAGCTCGACCTTGAGCCCAGAAGCCGAAGCTTCTGGAACCGTCAAGTCGAACCAACCATACGGTCAAAAAAAATTTTGAAATTTATAATGCCACACATTTTTAACCCGTCGGATTCATCATCAATGGCTAGGGGCAAAAATATGATGACTGTCGAGTTTCTGGCCAAAAGAAAATTTTAAAAATCATAAAAAATCATAAAAAATTAAAAAAAATAATTTTTTTAAATTCATTTTTCATATCTATAAATATACTCCTCTCGTTCTCTAAAATGTATCCTATTTCTATCAAAATTCTTTCTTCCTCAGCTTCTCATATTGTCACTCTTTCTTTCAGTTTTTGGGACTCAGGTACAAACTATGGTATGAACATCAGATTTGGATATCAAATATTGCCAATAGTCAAGCAAACGTGGTTTTATGCTTTACAAATATTATTTTATTAATTTTGTTTAGTTTTTTATTTTTATTTTTTTAATAATTTAATATAAAATAATATTTATTTTATAACAAATAATTTAGAATATAATTAATAAACTAATAAAAATTAAAAATGACAAATAATAATTTTAATATGAAAAATGATAATCCTACGGAAAGATCAGACCTTCAAAACTTTGTTCTCTTGTAATCTCAACCCAAATATCTGAAAAATAAAAACTAAAAAAAATTAATAGTTTAGATTCTCTTTAATATTATACAAAATAAAAATATTAGGATACCGATAAAAAATCATTACAATACAAATATTATAAAAAAAATATTAATCTGTAGGAGTGTATGTGAGACTTGGCACCTTAAGAGGTATGCCGAATAATACACCAAAAAATATGGTACATTAGATACTAGACAAACTCAACTCAATAATGAGATCTTTGAGATTGAATCAAGTTTAATCTCTATGTTGGCCTCTTTCATATATAACACAGAGTTAAGGAGAGAAGGCATGGTCAAACTTAATCACCACGATGGCTCTTTCAATTAGATTTTTAAGAGATCTAATGATAGTCAGTATCATATAGACTTATTTTCAGCCTACATATTGTAAAATTCTTAGGTTTTCATCTAAGAACGACATACAATAATACTATAATTTAGAAAAAGAAGTACTAATTAATGAATATGAATTATAGTAGAATAGTGTCCGTGACGTTTGATATCTGGACTAGTCATGACGATGTATTTTATGGATGCCTTATTGCCCACTACTGTGTTGCACGGACACGGCTTGGAAGCACCGTGTCCGCGTGTCGGACACCTGGACACGGGTCGGACACGCGTCTGATACGCCACGTGGCGTATCGGAAACGAATCCGACTGAGATACGCCACGTGGCGTATCGGATACGCGTCGGAGACGTATCCGACGAGTTTTCCGGTGAACATCCATTTACCTCCCGACGCGTCTTTACCTACCAACGCGTCTTCTACCAACCACAGCATTTTTGAAGTCTAACGCGTCGGAAATACCCCATTTATTAAGAATTACTCTTACATCTCCATCGAATTGAGGAGCACACCGCCGACAGTGAGGAGCACGCCGCCGATCCGCCGACTATACCTAAGGTAAGGATTTAAATCTATATCTGGAACGGAGAGTTCGAAAATCAAAAAATCGGGAGGGGGAGAGTTCGAAAATCAAAAAATCGGGAGGGGGAGAGTTCGAAAATTGAAAATCGGGAGGGGGGGGAGATTTCGGGAGGGGGGTTCGCTGGGGGGGTTTCGGGAGGGATTTTCGGGAGGGAGGGTGGGAAAGGGGTTTTCGGGAGGGGGGGGGGGAAAGTTTCTGTATGGGAGAGGGGGGGAAAGCTTCTGTGCGGGGGGGGGGGGGGGGGGGGGGGGGAGTTTCTGTGCGGGGGAGGGGGGAAAGTTTCTGTGCGGGGGAGGGGGGGAAAGATTAAAATACTGTATTTTATTTTAAAAGTATTTAAAATAAAAAACAGAATTTTAGAGGTTTAATTTTATTTTAAATTATTTTAAAAAACAGAATTTTAAATTATTTTAAAATACTGTATTTTAAATTATTTTAAAATACGGTATTTAAAATATATGTTAGAGGGAGTTAGAAGCTGTAACGGGAGGGGGCAGGGGTTAGAGAGCTTAAATATATATTTTTTTTATTTTAATTATTATTGTTTGTATAATATATATACAAAATATAATAAATAAATAATTTATTTTATTTTTAAATACATAATTTTAAGAATAATAATAAATATGCAATATTAAAATATGGAATATTTAAATATGAATACTCTTGTTAAGTTGTTAGTATGTATTATGTAATTGTAATATTTAGTAATATATAATATGTAAGTATAATAGTTTTTGTTATATAATTTATTTAAAATAAATTATTATTTTATGAAAATAATAAAAATATAATGAAAAATGTAATAAATTATTGATGGAGAAAAAAAAATAAGATTAAATTTATTTTGAATTAATATAGATTATTTAAAATGCATAATTTTTTTTTCATGCAGAATTATATAATAAAATGAGTTGTAATTCTGAGCCTTCAAGTAATCAAGAAAATATTCAAGATGTTGATGATAATGCTCCATTATGGAAATATGTCACGAAAGATACAAATTTAGATAAAGGAAAAGGGGAAGGAAATGTTACTTTTCAATGTAATTTTTGTAGACAAATATATAGAGGATCATATTATAGAGTCAAGGCTCACTTGTTAAAAATTAAAGGGGCTGGGATTGCATCATGTACTAAAGTAACAAATCAAAATTTGATTGAGATGCGAAGGATGATGGAGGAATCTGAACAGAGAATGAAAAAATTTAATCCTAAGTTAGTTTCTTTACCCACATTAAGTATTGCTGATTCTTTTTTTGAGAATTCCTCTTCTAGTGCTAATCCTATTGATCTAAAAAAGAGAAATGGAACTATGGGATCAATTGAAAATGCATTCAAAATTGGTGCACGTGAATTAGTTGACAGTGAGATAGCTAGGCTGTTTTATTCTGGAGGGTTGTCTTTTCAATTAGCTAGAAATCCTTATTATGCACGTGCCTTTAAAAGTGCAAGTCAACTACCAGGTTATGTCCCACCAAGCTATAATACATTAAGAACAACATTATTGCAGAAGGAGAAGAATAATATTGATAATTTATTAGAACCAATCAAGAAGACTTGGAATGAGAAAGGAGTGAGCATTTGTAGTGATGGATGGTCAGATGCTCAAAGAAGACCACTTATTAATATCATGGCAGTCTCAGAAAGTGGACCAATATTTTTGAAAGCAATAAACTGCGAAGGAGAGATTAAGGACAAACATTTTATAGCTGATTTATTGATTAATGCTATACAAGAGATTGGTCCACAAAAGGTAGTTCAAGTTATAACTGATAATGCTGCAGCTTGCAAAGCAGCAGGATACATTGTGGAATCAAAATTTCGGCATATCTTTTGGACCCCGTGTGTGGTTCATACTCTTAATCTTGCTTTGAAGAATATTTGTGCACCAATAAACTCAAAATATGATGATATGATGGAACAGTGTGGTTGGATCGCTCAAGTATCAAGTGATATTTTTTTTATCAAGAATTTCATTATGAATCATGCAATGAGATTATCAATGTTTAATAATCATTGCAAGCTGAAGTTACTTTCAGTGGCCGATACACGGTTTGCTTCAACTATTGTTATAATTAAACGATTTAAAACAATAAAAAGAGGTTTGGAGCAATTAGTGATAAGTGAAGAATGGGAAATGTATAAAGATGATGATTTAGTGAAAGCTAAAGAAGTAAATGATAAAATCCTAAATGAAGACTTTTGGATGAATGTAGATTATATCCTCAGTTTTACAACTCCTATTTATGAGATGCTTCGATTAGCTGACACTGATAAACCTTGCCTTCACAATATTTATGAGTGGTGGAATTCTATGATCGAAAAAGTGAAGGAAGCTATTTTTAAGAAAGAACATAAAAGCCCCACAGATAATTCAAGGTATACTTTTAATTTAATTTTTAATTTTTATTATTTTGATTGAAAGTTTAAGTTTTAATTATAATTGAACTTATATGATTTGCTATGTATTTTAACCTATAGGTTTTTTTATATTGTGAATGATATCCTGGTGGAAAGATGGAATAAAAGCCACACACATTTACATTCTCTTGCTCATTCCTTAAATCCAAGGTAATCTTACGAGTTTAAATTATAGATTATGATAATTTTAATATAAATGATATTCTATGATTTTTAATATTTTATAACTAATGTTATAACATAACTTGCAGGTATTATAGTCAACAATGGCTTGCAGAGTCTGGTGATCGTGTTCCACCACATCGAGATTTAGAAATAGTAAGAGAAAGAAAAAAATGTTTTGAGAGATATTTTTCTAATGAAGGTGAAAGGAGAAGAGCAAATGACGAGTATGCTATATTTTCGGCATTTTTTGAAGATTTTTCTAGTAGTGATTCCATAAAAGACAGGTGGTATATGAGTCCTATTAAATGGTGGGTTGTTCATGGAACTTCTGCACCGATGCTTCAATCTATTGCATTAAAATTGTTAGGACAACCTTGTTCATCCTCATGTTGTGAAAGAAATTGGAGCACTTATAATTTTATTCACTCCATGAAGAGAAACAAGTTGACACCACAAAGAGCTGAAGACTTAGTTTATATCCATAACAATCTTCGACTTCTGTCAAGGAGATCTCCAAACTATAATGAAGGCGAATCTAAAATGTGGGACATTGGAGGTGATGGTTTTGAATCAATGGATATTGAAAATGCTGGAATTCTCGAGATTGCAGATCTTTGTCTTGATGAACCTGAACTGGAAGCTATTTTGTTTGATTCATAAGAAAATGCGAATCTTTTGTTTTAATATTTCTTATGTTTGTGTTTGAATGTTTGTAAAAATAAAGTTTGAGCATTTTATTTATTTATTTAAATTTCTGTTAATGTTGAATATTTATATTTAATTTTTTTTTCATGCCGTGTCCTAGCCGTATCCGTATCCTAGTTTTTTGAAATTTGCCGTGTCCCCGTATCCTGCCGTGTCGTATCCGCGTGTCCGTATCCGTGTCCGTGCAACATAGGCCCACTATATAGATTTTAAATGGATACAAAAAATATATATATATTAGAATTCTTAGAGATTCTTCATCCTCATAACAGTCCAGCCATTTATGAGTACATGATAAGAATCCTTAAAGAATATAATATTAAAAATAAAACATATAATATCATATTTAATAATACATCTAGCAATAGAGTAGTCATTAACATATTTATTATGACTATTAAAGATGTACAATTAAGAGAGATTTTTCATATCAGATGCATGTGTCATGCCATTAACCTCACAGTATAAGCAGGAATGAAGATTGTTTCACTCACTTAAAAAAATATACGTAACTCACAAAAATATTTTCGTATATCTCACAAATAATAAGAGTTTGGTAGTCTATATTTGTCTGCGAGTTTAAAGAAAAAAAAAAGTCAAACCGAATATAAGACACCGCTAGAATTACACATACCATATATTAGAATTATATTTTAGATACAAACATATGATATCAAATTAAGTCAATAGTAAAAGTAACAAACTTATTATTGACAATACTAACTGAGCTACAGAAATTTTATTTATGAAATTTCTGAAGATTTTTTATGACACAACGAACATGTATCCGTCAGTTTATACTCTTATAATTTGCATTGCACTCAAGTATATATATAATATTAGTAGCATATTTAAAAAGTTTAGAGATGATCCAACATTTAGTGACATGACTCTTGAAATAAAAATCAAATACTTAATGTACTAGTCCACTATTTCATCTTTTTATTGTTTGGCTACCTACAATAATCCTAGGATTAAGGTAAAAAGAATAGATAAATAATTTGACATACATATTCTTGTGCATGAACTAAGAAAATAATGATAGTAATAGTATTGCTCCAAGTACGAACATGAATACCATATTCAGAGATTATAATTTTTCTATTCAATTAGTAATAATGAAATGATGAAGTGGATGATCGAATAGTAGGAAGTTATATTGTTACTTTGATCCTTAATCCTGCTCAATCATATTACATACCGATAACAAGAACCATGATATTTTATAATAGCAAAAATTATATGAACCCACCTATTTTGTATTGTTTAAGTAACACAGGATCTACTGACTCATTCAGTGTGTAGCATAGCATCATAGTTTATTTTTTTTTGTTATAATAAATATGATTTCAAATATGAGATCACGATTATGACCAAATATTGTTAAATTATTGGAATTCATGAAAAATTGAGAGAATTCGAGTTTGGTCATACAAGATCGTGATCCAACTATAATAAGAGCGGAAGAATTGGTGACAGATGATGAATCGTAGAACTTTTATGTGTACTAAGATTGAGTCTGTCATTAGTAATATCATCAGATGCTTATGGAATTGATCATTGATATTGATGTATTGTAGGGGTGTCAACGAGACGTGCAAGGCCAGCCCGACCCATTTTTTAGGCCCGTCGTGCTTTCGTGCCGGACCAGGCACGACATGGTTACTGTACAGTGTCGTGCTTGTCCCGGCATGGTTTTGTGAAGTTCAACCCAGCACAGGGTCGCGACATGATCCACCGGGTTCGGCTCGGTCGGGCCGAACCCTTAAATTAAAAAAAATTAGGATTTTGATGCACATCATCGTGCCGCCATGCAGCCGAACCCCTAATTAAACAAAATTAGCGTTCGGCGCGCGCCATGGCATCGTCGACTCCTAATTTTAAAAAAATTAGGGTTCCGGCCGAGCCGTCGCGCCGCCAAAACCCTAATTTAAAAAAATTAAGATTTCTCGGCTCGTGTCGAGGTATAGTGCCAACGGGACACGATACCGTGCAGAGCCAGACACGACACGAGGCCCGGTTGGTGCCGTGGTCAAGCACGGCACGGGTTTGAGCACAAGAAATTCTAGTGTCAGGCCAGCCCAGGCACGACCGAATCATGCTGTGCCTCGTGCTGGATCGGGCCGGCCCGACCCGGTTGACACCTCTAATGTTTTGTCTATTGATTTTTATCTTTTGACCTTGCATTGTTATTTTGTTCTTGTATTAATTCAAATATTTTTAGAATTGATATTTGATGTACTGATTCTTATTTTTTGAGCTTGCTTAGTTATTTTATACTTGTATTATATTACGAAAACAAAATAATTAAATTTATAATATTTATGTTATTTAATTTTAACGAATAATGAGTTGTAACTTGTGATTGTAATTTTATTTTTTTTTGGTGTATTTATTTATTTAATTAATTAATTTTGTATTAATTTTTAGAATATTTAGAATTAAAAATAACCCGATTCCGAACAAGCCAAAATGGCATATCCAGGCATGTCCCAGCATAACCCGGCATGTCCCTACATTAAATCCCCAGGGCCCGGCACGAACCAGCCTGAATCTAGCAAACTCGGGTACTCGGGTCATGTTGGGTCTACCCTTTCTAAGTCGTGTCATGCCTGACATAGCTTGATGGCCTGAGTGGTCCACCAAAAAATGAGTCGTGCAAGCCTGGCACAACCCATTAAAAACCTCTATGCTATGTTGGGCTAGGCACGGCTCAATCGGGCCAAGCAAGACTCAGTCCGGCCAAGCACAACTCAATCAGATCGTGCATCGAGTAGTGTCAGGGCTGTCTGGCCCACTTGCCACATATATAATAGAGTAATCATTAAGATATTTATTAGAAATATTAGATATGAGCCATTAAAAAAGATTTTTTCATGCTAGATACATATGTCATATTATTAACTTGATAGTAAAAGCAGGAATATAGGTTATTTCTTACACTTTAAAAAAATAAATAACACACTAAAATATTTTTGGACGCGTAACAGATAATAAAAATTTAGTAAAATCTATTTATCTACAGGTCTAAAAAAAATTCCAAATGGATGTGAAACACCATTGAAATTACACTTACCTGATGTTAAAGTAATATGTTAGATATGAATAAGTAAAACTAATTAACATAAAAATAATGATGACAAACTTATTATTGACAATAGAGTCTGAGATATAAAAATTATATTTATGAAAAATTTGAATATTTTTTATAACAGAACAAATACGTGTTCGTCTGTTTATACTCTCACCACTTAGATTCCACTCAGGTTATATACAATATTACTGTCATGTTTAGGAAATTTAGAGATAATTCTACATTTATTGACATAACTATTAAAATGGAATCCAAGCACCCAAAGTAATAGTCAATCATTTCATCTCTTTATTGTCTGAATACTTATATGGACCCTAGGATTAATGTGGAAGGAATAAAAAATATTTTGACATACATATCAACATGCATGAACCAGGAATCCCAACATAAAAAAATAATTCACGAAAATTTAACTAAATTATTTACATATTACGACTCTAAGTATAATAGTAGTTGTCAAGGAAGCACAGACACGACTCTCTACAGTCATGTCCACGTGTCTGACACCTAGACACGATACGGATACTTGTCCGATACGCCACGTGGCGTATCATTGATCAATCCGTATCTGATACGCCGCATGGCGTATCAGACGGTTGCATCGGCTACCGTATCCATGTCGAGAGTGAACGACATACAGTGGCCAATGTCGCTGAATGGGTGACGTTGGCCACTCGATGCAAATGGCATGCACGAATTGTGGGGAAGAAGGGGGAGGGCATGAATTGTGGGGAAGCAGGGGGTGGGCGCGATTTGAGGGGGGAGGCAGGGGGTGGGCGTGATTTGAGGAGGGAAGCACGATTTGAGGGGGGCGGGCATGATTTGGGGGGAAGACAGGGGGGGCGCGATTTGAGGGGGGAGGCAGGGGGCGGACGCAAACTATGGGGATGCGGGGCGGACACAATTCTGTGGGGATGCAGGGCATGATTTTTATAAAATAAAATATTTTTATTTTATAAAATAAAAAATATATTTTTTTATATAATACAAGAAAATTATAAAATATTATTTTATATAATAAAATAATAATAAATATTATCTTATAAAATAAAATAAAATATTTTTATTTTATAAAATAAAAAAATATATATTATTATAAAATAGAATATTTTGATTTGATTTAATTTAATTTATAAAATACCTAATATTTATAAATAAATTAAATTTTATTTTTTTTATCATGTTGTATCTTAGCCATATCCGTATCCTAATTTTTTAAAATTTGCCGTGTCCCCATATCATACCGTGTAGTATCCCCGTGTCCGTGCTTCTTAGGTAGTTATAATCAAACTCCGAATATGAACATGGACATCATATTTAAAGATGGTGATTTCTCTATTTAAACTATAGGACATGCATCTCATAAGGTCATGGGTAGTAAGTATAGAAGAAAACAAATTTAACTATAAGATTATTTTGGGTCATAAGGAGCCTTCCAAAATTCATACATTATGCATGTTCTCCCATGAATTGTAAAACATGAGTGTTGTTGCATAAACACAACACATCTTCAACATCACCATAAAAAAATATATTACTTGTATCTAGTTGATATATAGTCGATATACATAATGCATCAATAAAAATCAATTTAATAATAATCATTTTGGCTACAAAAGAAAAAATATCTCAATAATCAACAAAAAAATTTAATATAAATTCCATGATTATCAAACTGGACTTAAGTTAATTAGCTTTGACTTTATTTTTAGCTTTCATGATGTACACCCATTTTTATACTACGGACTTATATAATGATTTAAAAATAAAATTTCGGATATAATTAAATGTGATTGTACATAATTCATCCAATAAGATATATTGTCATCATGGATGACTAATAACCTCAAAATATTAGAAATCATTTAACTATCAAGTGAGAACAAAAAACCAAAATACATATTAGCAAATAAGAATAAAAGAGTACTCATGATAATGAGTATTGGATAGAACACATTCTTTATTTCTACTGTATAGTAATGGAAGGTCCAAGTAAAAACTCTCGATTAAATCAACTGGCAAGGTAGAAGACTCACCTAAGAAAGGGTGTGGATATATTCATCTAATATATATCATTAGAATAAAATCAACATGTCTCTCAACTCTTATATCTCCTTGTGAAGACTTATATCTTGTACTCTAGTGGATATATATTAGACTTATATCAGGTCTAATATATACCATTAGGATAAATGTTACTTCTTATAGAAGACTTATCACTCCTTCATGACACAAATCTCCAATAAAATCTCATTATTTTCATAAAGATAAGTCTTACAACTCTCTTCAAAACTAATTGTACTCATAATATCTAATGCATGAGCAAATAGTGCCCCATGACAAGAAGTAACATTTAGACACGTGAATGATCCTACCACTAATATGTTTGAATATGCATTTTCTTGATTGAATCCTCAAGTAATATATTTATTTCTAAGTATTAGAATACCCAAAGAAGATGTATTTAATAACATGAGCAGTTTAATTTTCTTTGCAATAAGAGAGATCTTAAATAAAATTGATATGAAATATAATCTTTAAAAAATGACATGTAATTGCTTAGTGAGTTAGACTAAATAATACTTCTCCCCAAAAGTATTTAGGAACATTGATGTGAAAAGAATGTCTTACTTGTCTCAACTAAATATCAACTATTCCTTTTGGCTAATTCATTCTGCACAGTAATATTAGTAAAGAAAATAAAATAAATTATTTCATACTAATAAAATAATAAAATTGATAAGAAATATTTTATAAAATACTATTATATCTCAATATTCTAATGTTACTTTCAAATCAAGTTTTTATTCTTTCATATAATTTAATAAAAATATACAATTTAAAATTTTCTTCATTTTTTTGAAACATTAAAATTTGTTTATTAAAAACTAGCAATCATGTATATCAAGTAATTTAAATTTTAGTTTATTATTATTTTTTTATTCTATTTGTTTTTTTATTGTGTGAGAAGACTCGACTTAAACATTGCCCAAATATACATATACATATACATACATATATATGGTCATTTTGTATTGAAAATTAATTTTTTGATTTTTATAACATTTTTAAAATTTTCACATTTCTTTTCCTCCCTCTCTCTTCTCTATTATTCCAAACCCTAAATAGTTTCTAGTAGAGGCACCAATGTTGCAGTGTATAAGTGATGCCATACCTTTTGGAATTATTGGCAACCATAATGTCATAATGTAGTAATAAAACACCCAAGTACAATAGATGTTTTAGGTTTATTTTTAACCTTAAAATCACCAGACGTCCAATAATGTATTTTATTTTTTTACTCGACTGTGGTAAAACAGTGATGATATAGAATCATCATTCACATTATCCTTTAAAATCTTAATTTTGCTTCTTTTTGTTAAAAAACTATTTTTTTTAGATGAAAGATCTTGGAGCCCTTGCAGAGGTACACCAAGAGGCAGAAAAGTAATAGTAACCTATACTTTCTATAGGAGATCAAGATACATACAAATAATATATCATACATTACACATTGAGTTACGAAAAACTTTTAAAGTTAAGAAGTTATACAGCATACCAGCAAACCTACTTAAATTGGATTTTTTATGACTGCTTCCACTGGAAATGTGATGCCTCCTCGGGGGTACTTAGGCACTGTTCTTTGGATGCCATTGGATTAGATAGGTTTACACCCAATACACTTAATGCTCACTATTTTACACCGAATAGTTTGATAATGGATTCAGATGTTAATACCAATATTATAGATAATTGCACTAGAGGTGTCAACCGGGCCGGCCCGGCCCGGCATGGAAAAATCCCGTGCCCATGCCCAGGTCAGGCACGAGCCATGCCGTGCCTGACCTGTGCGGTGCCGTGCCTGACCCGGCACGGTTCGGTGCCCGTGGCACGGCACACCAGGACGGATTCGTCCCGTGTCGGGTGTCACCCGGCACGTACCTGATATTAAAATCATGTGTTGGATACAAACACGTGATATCCGACTACGTCAATAGTAAGAGTGTCAAACTTATTATTGACGACACTGACTGGGCTTCAGAAATTTCATTTATAAAATTCCTAAAAATTTTTTATGACACGACGAACATGTGTTCGTCGATTTATATGCCCACTACTTGCATTGCACTTCAGTGCATATGCAATATTAGTAGCATGTTTAGGAAGTATCGAGCTGACCCGACACTTAGCCATATGGTTGCAAAGATGAAAACCAAGTACTTGAAATACTGGTCCACCATTTCATCTATTTATTATCTCACTGCATGCATGAATTCTAGGGTTAAGGTGGAAGGGGTAGAAAATACCATGACCTACATTTCATCGTGCATAAACCTGAAAGAGTCACCTAAATAGTTTATTCACGAGAAGTTGACTGACCTATTCACATACTGCGATACTAGGTATGATGGTAGTAGTAGTGAGAGTGTAATTACAAACATTAATACCTTGTTCGGAGATGACGATTTTTTTATTCAACTAGCGAGGGAGAAACGTAGGGGTGGACAATCACATAGGAGCGAGCTTTCTCAGTACTTAGATACCGATTACTGCTCAATCCTATCACATTCTGATACTAAGAATCTTGATATATTACAGTAATGAAAATCATATAAGTCCACCTCTTCCGTGCTATCTAGGATGGCACAGAATCTACTGACTCCTCCGGTGTCGAGCATAGCATCGGAGTCTGCTTTTTCTATTGCAGTGAACGTAATTTCAGATAGGAGATCGAGATTACGTCCAGAAATTGTTGAGGCATTGACTTGTTTGAAAGATTGAGAGGATTCGAGGTTTAGCATCGATGATCGTGCTGGAGCTGGGACTGTGACAGGGACTGCAGCCGCATCCACTGCGATAGCGGAAGAATTGATTGCTGATAATGATAATACATATGATACTGATCTTGATGTTACGGCTAATGATGCTCATAATATACCGATTGACGATTGATGATGATCTACTGTTTTTTGATTTCGATGTTTTGTTTTTTATTGATTGTAGGTTTTGTTTGTATGTTGTGTTGAAACTGTAATTTGTTTGATTCGAACCTTCGGTATCAAATGGCTGATTGGTCATTTTTTATTTGAGTTGATTATGTTTTTTTTAATTTTTATATTTTTAAACAAAATGTATTGCTTTATTTTTTTTTGTTTTAATTTTTCATTTAAAAATTTATAACTATATTATATAATTCTAATACATTTTAAACTAATTTATATTATATTATAAAAAAAATTTTAAACTTTGTTATTTTAATAAATTTTAACATTTTTCATATTATAAATATATAATATTATACATTATCTAAAATTGTATATATAATTTAATAATTTATAAAAATAAAATAAAAATAAAATAAAAATAAAAAAATAAAAAAAAAATTACTGGCTCGTACGGCCTAGCCGGGCCCGAGCGGGCCCTGCACGACACGGCCTGCCGTGCCCAGCTTTTTTAAACCGTGCATGGCCCGGCACGAAAGCACGCACGTGCTCAAAAAAAATGGGTCGGGCCGGCCCAGCCCACCCCGTTTGACACCTCTAAATTGCACTAATTATATTTCTTTTATAAGTCTAGAGTCTTTAAAGATTATATTGGTCAATAACACCATTATATGAGGTAGGAGACATGACAAATCAATGTAGGCTGATTTTTTTTAAACATGTATTTTATATTTATCAGAATTTTATTATAATATATTCCATATCGGTTATTTTATTAAGTAAAAAAATTATGATATTTTTTTCTCTTCTAGTATTTTTATGTATGATCGTCCGTTCAAACGAACGACTTATAGGAATGTGAAGTGAGAGGGATTGTACGTGTTCTTATATACTCACATGAGTCTTTCTAGATGCATGTCTACTATCAATCTACCATTAATTCACTCTAGACAAAGACATATTTCTCTAAAAAAAAAGATGAAGATTCTAAAACCAAGCATTAGATGAATAATGGATATTAATTATGAGACATAAGTTAATAAAGCATATTAAATATTTCTATATTGCACAGTAAAAATATACTAAGAATGAATCATTTCATTTGATTCAGTCAAATAATTAGGGACATGTAGAACAATCAAATATGATGGTTTAAGATATTTTATTACTTTTATTGATAATTATATTTGATTTAAACGATTATCAATATTAAATTAAAAATCTCAATTTTTCTATTCTTCATACTAATTAATGAAAGAATAAAAATTTAATTTAGAGTTTGCATTTAGATGTTGAAAGATGACACATTAAAATATTTCTCATTATTTTTATTAGTTCTTTGAGCACAAAATAGTTCATCAACATCAAGCATCATATGCCGGTATTTATGTACATAATAAAATAGTTGAAAAGAAAAATCAACATCTAATTAAGATGACTATAACACTTTTACTCCATATAAATTTGCCTAGATATTTCTGGGGAAAAACAATGTTAACTATCAAATATCAATCAAATATTATTTTTTATTCTTTCATGTCATATTTCACTCCAACTTTTATTCCTCAAAGACAATCACTTTCATTTTCATGTACAATTTTTAGATATACTTATTTTATTCAGATACTTTATTTAGGTAGGAAAAAGATAGTTGCACATACGATCAAGTATAACTTTATTGAGTATTCTAGTGCTCATAAGAAATATAGGTATTACTTAACATAATCAAGAATGCCTTTATTGAGTATTCTAGCCTAGGTTAGCTGCCACATGTAGTAGATTGTAACCTTGGCCCCACTAGCAACCACCAAGTAGTGAACACAGGGCAAGGCTCAGGATAACTTGGGCTAGCCAAACCACGACAAAAAGTCTAAAGTAGGTAGCAAGCTTATTGTCTATGTTGACTATGTTTATATATATATATATATATACACACACACACAAAATAAAAAATAAAACTTGTTTAAAATTTAAATATAGATTATACTAAAGATATGATTTATATCAAATATAAAAAAATTGAAAAAATAAATTAATGTAATGTATGATTTTGAACACATAAACCTAAAATAAAAAAATCTAAGAATATGCATGTCATTCCGATATCACAATGTTTGAGCATAATCATTACAGTTCATAGTCTTGATAATATTATATTCATGTATATCATAATCAACTTGCATCTCTTTCATTTTATATTTGAAAACTAATTATACAATTCTTTAGATGCATTTAGACCATCACTAATACACTAGATCTCATAAGAACTCTAAAATTAAACGTACTTAATCACGATCACTACTGAGATGATTGACCAATATGAAAATTTATCATATGTATTTATTATATGATTGATAAGATAGAATTAAGGAGAAAGTAAAAAGATAAAATTACAAAAAAAAAAATTAGTCAATTCTTTAGTCTATAAAGCATTACATAGCTTCAACATATATATGATCATAGTGTCACCCTTATATTGAAAATCACATTCACATCTACAAAAAAAAATAGATTCTGATATTATGTTAAATACTTTAAGATTTAGAAGATCATGAAACATTTTAGATAATATAAAAAAAATGATTTATATAATTTTCATCAACTAAATATATCAAAATTATAATTTTGTGACAAAATAAAATAATAATTAATTTTAAGTACATTGTGAACACACTCTTATTCACTGGGCATCCATGTCATGTGGCCCTAGATAACTTAAAAGAAAATTTAATCTTCATATATGGTGTCAATCTTCATACTCAAAGATTCATTAAAATTAACATTATTATTTTCATAATATTTAAAAAATAGTATATAATTATTCATAAATCACACCTTCTGGTTCTTGTGTTTGATTCATATATGTCGATATATATTTGATAGTATTTTCCTACTCTTCTACTTTAATATTATAATCTATATAGGCAATCAAACAATAAAATAATAAAATGAATAACCAGCATTATATTTCCTTTTTATATTTATAATCATGAAATAAAAATGAAAATATTTTCTATATTTGTTAGCGAAACTATTATAATACATTTGTAACTAAGTATAATACATGTGGTTGGAGTATATGCAGATGACCATCATACCCCGATAGCCAATACATGAATCCAATATAAAATAAATATAGTTCAAATGGTGTATGACATTCACTTGAATTTTTTTTTATTTTTAAGACCTAGCCACTAATATTGAGTGTAAAACTCATGGTATATCAATTATCTTAAAATTTTTTAGTATATTTCATATATCTTCTAATGAAAGAATTGTGTTCAAGCCAAATTTAACTATTAAATTTATTTGATATATACACCTAATGTGAAATATCTTGCTCAATAGACTATCTCTAATGGTTATCAAATATTATATTAAATATTTTATTTTGTACACCTTATTCCCAAAATATTATTGACAAATACTCATATATTAAAAGGTCATCATTAAAATGAAAGATTTTATGAAACTCAATTTTTTTTATTTAATTTTTACTTAAAATCAACAAAATAAACAATAACATATATAAATTTATTATCATCATAACTAGTTTAAATATTAGATATTACGGAGATAGCTTACTTTTGTATTTTAAGGTAATTAATTACTAATGATTTTTTTATTTTATAATTTTTTTCATTATATCATTCTCATCGATTAACCTGAGGATCTTATAATTAGAGTGTTGCAAGTATGTGTGCATAAGATGTAGTTTATAATCTTCTTAACAATGCAATTGGAATATTCATGCAATAAACTTAGTCATGAATTCTCTTACAAACTCATAATAATGAATAAAAGAAAACAATAAATCTAAAGTTCATCTATAACATCAGATATTTGAATTCATTATCAAAATTAGTTCAAATGTTATTAATTATTAATTTTTTTTTATTTTATAATTTTTTATTATATTATTCCCATTAGTTAACCTCTAGATGTTACGATTAGAGTGTTTAAGAAATAGTTTATAATATTTCAAAAATATAATTAAAATACTCATACTAATAATAAACTTAATCATGCATTCTCTTATAAACTCAACAATGAATAAAAGGAAACAAAGAATCTAATATTTATAAATAATGTCGAACATATGAATTTATTATCATCATAACCAGTCCAAATATTAGACATTACAGAGACCACTCAACTTTGTGTTCTGAGATAGTAAACCATTAATTATTTTTCTATTTTATAATTTTTTTATTATATCATTTTCAAATTCCAATGGTCAACCTAGAGATTTTACAATTAGAGTGCTGCATGTATATTTACATAAGATGAAATAGTTTATAATCTTCCAAAATTTTAATTGGAATACTCATGCTAATAATAAATAGTCATGCATTCATTTACAAACTCATAATGATGAATAAAAAGAGATAATGAATCTAAAGTTGATCTATAATGTCGAACACATGAATTTCATTATCATCATAACTAATCTAGATGTCAACATCAAGGATACCATTCAACTTTATATCCTAAAATTATTAATTACTAATTATTTTTTTATTTTATAATTTTTTTATTACATCATTCTTATTGATAGACCTAGAAGTCATACAATTAGAGTGTTACATGTATGTATGCATAAGATGAAATAATTTATTAACTTTAAAAATTATAATTAGAATATTCATGATAATTATAAACTTAGTCATACATTTTCTTATAAACTCATAATGGTGAAAAAAAAAACAATAAATCTGAAGTTCATCTATAATCAAAAATCACGGAATCATATTGAGTTGAATTTATCTAGAATCTAATATTTCATAATTTTTAGTGTAGTATACAACATATCTCTTAAGATATATAGTGCCATCAGTACTATTATATATACATATTTTTTGATAATATATAAATTATGTCAAATCTTCTTTAACATCTTATAATTTGTATTTTTAATTTCTTTAAGTAAATTAATACTATATATGGTTACCTATTTTAAAATTTCTTAGGTACAAGGGTTGAGGCAGCCTTATGATTGGGAGATAACTCAATCTCAAAGTTTTCAAATGGATTGTTATTATCTATGACAAATCGTTTGAATTTCTTTAAGTTTACATCATTTTTATAATATTCAATATTTTTAAATTGTTTATTTTTGTGTTTGGAGAGCTTTAAGTAGGAAATAAATATATTTTATTTTTATGTTATTATTATGCTATAAAAAAAAAAGAGCGTGAACTTTCAAAATGTATGCCCAACAAGTCTACAATCGCCAATGACAATACTTGCGAGGCAATATTAATTTACTAACGAACATGATTTATTATGTATATAATATAACAATATAAATAAAAAAAAATATTTTAAGCAATTAAACTCAGGCTAAGTTTATAATATTTTAAGAGAAAAAGAAAGAAGAAATTACAATTTCAATATAAAAACTTATAAATATTAACATACTATTTATAAAAAATGTAACATTAAAAATATAATTTTTTAACATATTTTTTTATATTTATGTCTTAGCACGTTAAATAAAAAAGTGCTTGCATTCACACACACTTTTTATAATGATACTAATTAATCAAACATGTGAATGCACATGCACCATTTAAAAATAAAAATCATTTGCAACAACAACTGCTTTGAAATAGGATAGCAAGTTGTCAATGTCATGTTAGGCAAATAATAATGTCGTTTGAAAATAATATCATTTAAAAATGCACATGCAGATGCACCATTTAAAAATAATGTCAAGCCTAACGGAAGGTGCAGCATGACACAATCCATGCAAGTTAACTAAACCAGCTAGCCTAGCTTGACCCATGCTAGCTTGCATTGAAGTCTAAACTTAGGCTAGCTTGGATTGAACAGGATTTGCCTGGTCAAGCCTGACCCAGTTTGGCACAATCAGGCAGGGCTAGCCCAAAAGTCATGTGAATGAGTTGTGCTGAGCTACTCATTTTTATGTCGTGTTGGGCACTATCATGCCTGATTAGAATTGGCATGATTCGGCATGACCAAACATGACCAAACTTGGCATGAATTGGTATGACCCATGATAAATATCATATCGTGTTGAGAATGACATGGTGTCACGAACAAACCAAAAAATAAGTGGTTCAGGCACAACACTGCCTATTTGACATTTCTAGAAAACAATAAAATAATTATTATTACTTTCAAGTCAGCAAAAAATATATAATAAAAAATTATTGTTTTAAGTCATCGGATTGTATCCAACTGTTCTTTGGCAGAAATTCAATGGATATCTAATCTTTGCCTTGTTTACTATTAAAAAAATTTTAAAAATGTAATCAAAATTGTCTATAAATAATTCATATTTTAATTTTTCAAAATAAATCTTTTAATTTTTCTTTTCTTTTTTACTCTAAATGTATCAAGTGAGTTGGGCAGTGCGGGCACGAAGGAAAATAGTCATGTCGAACATGGCACTAAACAGTCCAGAGCCAAGCCTGGACCATGGTCATGCATGCTCATGGCATATCTCGTGATATGCTAGGCCAACACTTATCATGCCTCATGCCTTGCCAAACAAGGCATGTGTGTTAGGCACATGAGCACAGCATGTGGCATGAGAGCAAAATAGATTCTTAGAAAATCAATAATGCATCCTGAATAATAGAGTTCTTCGTAAGCAAGCCATTTTTTTGCCATTTGAGCCTCCCAGGAGGCCCAACAAAGACAACAAGACAATGCATGTCGTAATTATATTGATAAAAAAAGAATAAAAATTAATGAGGCATCAGAAGTAATCTGACAACTCTTAGACAAGAATCCGATTGATGCCAACTTTCTACTCTATTTTTATGAAACAAAATTGAAACAAAATTAATTAAAAAAATTTTATAAATATCTTAATACACATTTTAGTTTTTTCACAGTTAATTAATAAATTTTTGTCCACTTCTCCTCTCAATGCTCTAAGTGCCATATTTTTAAATTTTTTTATAATTTGATATAATTTTAATTTAACAAAATAAAATAATGCTAATATCGAAATATTTTATGATGAGCATTGTTTAATTGTGAAAAAAGAAGATGCGAGTACAACATCCAAATTGTATGTTGCAAAAAAAAATAAGGTACATATTGCAATTCATTTTTATTATTCTTATTTTATTTAAAATCTTGGATTATTAAATTAATAAAAAATATTAAATAAAACTATAAAATGTTAAAAAATGATATTTAGTAAATAAAATAAA
Organism: Sapria himalayana; assembly: GCA_029783825.1. Classification (NCBI taxonomy): domain Eukaryota; kingdom Viridiplantae; phylum Streptophyta; class Magnoliopsida; order Malpighiales; family Rafflesiaceae; genus Sapria; species Sapria himalayana. The sequence continues at coordinate 750,144 of JAREIK010001208.1, forward strand.
TTCAATAAATTAGGTATAAATATTGATAATAACTACAATTCGACCGAAAAGTCAAAAGTCATAATAAAGTTTTCTATCATTATCCCAACTTATTGTCTAAAACTCTTAAAAATAGACGAACTTTAGTAATCTAGATATATTTTAACATAATTAAAATATAAATATTAAGGATATCGAAAAAAATCCAACACAATAATTATCCTATAAAAAATATATATACATGTGTCGTGAAAGAGTACTAGTTATACTAGCCACATTGTAATTTATTATTATTATTATTTTCACATTAATTAGAATCTTAAATTATTAAAGTAACAAAAAAATTAAATAAAAGTGTAAAACATTAAAAAATAATATTTAATGAATTTTAAAAAATTTAAATTAAAATTAGACATTAATAATAATGATAAATTGACCAAAATGTCCAAAGCCAAAATTAGGTTCTATCTCATGGTATTGAACAATAAGCCTAAAAACCATAAAAATATACTAACTTCAATAATATTGACATATTTTAACATAATTAAAAATAAAGATATTAGAAATGTTGAAGAAAATTAGAAACAACATATCTATTATAAAAAAAAACAAATACATGTAAGAGTATTAGTGGTACTAGTCACATTAATAAGTATGTTAATTAATTGACCAAAAAATATGGTATATTGAATCCTTGATAAACTCAACTTAGCAGTAGAGTATTTAAAATTAGATCAACTCCAATTTAATTGATTCAATTTATTTACAATAGTTAGTTTGAGAAAAAATACATGACTAAATTAATTACTATCAAAAGCCTTTTAAATAAAATTTCAAAGAATTCTAGAATAATCAATATTATGCAAACATATTTTCAAACTGTCTATCATAAAATTTTTAAGTCAGAGGAAAATAACATAAAAATATTTTAAATTATAAAAACATTTAATAAATGAATTTATGAAACATAGTTAAATGATATTTATAATGTCTAACATCTGAACTAATCGTAATAACACATCATTCACATATCTTATCACTCACTCTATCAATTCTAAGGATAAACTAACTATAAAAAATTTAGGATTTATTTAAAAACTTCCCTTCTCATTATTGTCTCACTAAATATGAGTGTCTGAAAAAAATATTTTGGAAATATGATATTCAAAATAAAATTTTTAATATCATATTCGATAATTCCAATAATATTGTTGTAATTAATATATTTGTCATAACTATTAGAGACAAGTCTTTAATTGACAATTTTCATGTTAAACACGTGTCAACATAATAAAACTAATAGTGTGAGTACAATAAAAATTATTTTTCTCACATTAAAAAAATAAAAAATTCATTAAAATATATTAGGATAATTAACAAACAATATGAGTTACATACTCTATGTAACTCGTATTGTCAACTAAGAAAAATAAAAAATACTCTATGTTTGTCAACAGGCATAAAAAAAATTCAAAGAAATATCAAACATCATAAGAATTATACCTATCTGATGTTAGATTGAAATGTTAGCTACCAATACATGATATCAGACTACATTAATAGTGAGAGTGTCAAACTAATTATTAACGATTTAGACTAAGTCACAATAACTTCATTTTTTGAAATTCCAAAAAAAAAAATCAAGACACGATAAATATGTGTACACTCCTACCACTTACATTATATTTCGGTACATATGTGATAATAATAATATGCTTAGCATATATAAATAACACAATAATTTTAGTATCATATTTGTTGAGATAAAAAATAAATATTTAAAATATTTGTCTAACATTCCATATTTGTATCATTTAATTATCTATATGAATTTTAATGTTAAAGTGAAAGATATAAAAAATATATTAAAATACATATTCATATTATGTGAACCAAGTAGAAGATACTAAAAATTTGATATATAAAAAATTAACTAATATGTATACATTTTATAATATTAAGTATGATAGTTGTACTGGGACTCCAAGTAGAAATATGAATATAATATTCAGAGACTGCATTTTCAATTTAGTTAACAAGTGATAAATGATAATTTATTCATCAAATAGAAACAAATTATCTCGATACTTAAATATTAATTTATACTTTATCGTATCACATAATAACATTAAAAATTTTGATATACTAAGTTGGTAAAAATCATATAAATTCACATATTTCGTACTATCTAAGATGACACATGACCTACTAATCTTTCATGTGTCTAATATAGCAACAAAGTCTAATTTTTCTATTATTATTTTAGATAAAAAATCTAGAATACGAGCAAATATTATAGAAGCACCATACTCGAAGAACTGAGAAAATTCAAAAATATATAATCAAAATAAAATAAAAGAGCTACCGATTGATGATGACTTATACAACATTAAAAATATTAAAGTTAGTACTAGTATCAAAATCAGACATAATAATCAAAACCAGACTACTGACATATACTAAATAGTGGTTACCCTATTTGTCATATCTCTTATATTTTATGTGTTTATTTTGATTATGTACTCTCTCTTTTTTATGTTAAACTTTTTTAAATTTTATTTTATTGTTATTTATTATATGATGCATATGTTATAATATTCAAAAACAAAATGAAAATATATTTTTTATTCAATTATGAACTTATGATCAAAATATTTTACTGATTACATTCATTTTAATTAATATTAAATTACAATATAGTATAATTAAATGTTGATATTTAAATTTAGTTAAAATTTTAAATTTTAAATTTTACTTAAAATATTTGTTATTTGTCAAAAAATCTGCACTGCACTATCACTGCAGGCACAGCAGAGCTCATCGAACAATACTGACTATCTACGGCCCACAACCCATTGGGTCCCTCCCAGTGAGCCTTAGGGCCTTGGCCACTGTCCAATGGCACTTGGACAATATACATGCCTAGCAAGGGCCAACCAGCCAAGGCCACCAAGCTAGTGTTGTGATAGTTTCGTGCAACTGCCAAACAGACCCCAATAATGCCCTATCCAACTTGAAATGGTTTGCATGTTCAAGCTCTGTTTGTAAAGCCATGATATCTGGTCGTGCCAGGATGACATTCAAAATTTGTTGTGGCAGCACGGCACAACATGGGTACCCTTTTCGTGCCATGCCCGATATGACACAGTAGCCTAAATGGGCCACTATATTTTGGGTCATGCCAACATAGCATGACTCGTTTAACACCTGTATTCACCTCTTATTGCTCTAAAGTTTATATTGTGCCTAGTTTTAATTTTTTTTAAATTTTTATAATTTTTACAGAATAGAGAGCATATAAATCCTAGTATTTCATAATTAGCAGCATTAAAAAAAGAGAATAAGATGTGCATCTACCACATCCAAATTATGTACTACGCAAATAAAAATAAGATAAACATTATGATTTAATTTTAATTATTTTATTTTATTTAGAATATTAATAAAAAACTAAAAATGATCAATTAATTAAAACATTAAAAAATACCATATAATAAATTTTAAAAGATTAATTAAATCTAAACATAGATAAAAACGATAACTCATCCAAAAAATCTTAAACAGAAAATAAGTTTTTTTCCTATTATCTCCACTCATTTACCTATAAAACTCAAAAATAAAAAAACTTGGGTATTCTGAACATGTTTTAACATAATTAAAAATAAAAATATTATGAATATCAAATAAAATTTAATATAGTATATATATATATATATATATATATATATATATTGTAAAAAGAATATACATATATATAAATTGATGTCACTGACCATATTAAGAAGTATGTCAATCAATCTACCAAAAAATATGATAAAATTAGATCAACTTCAAGTTTATTGACTCTCTCATTTACAGTAATGAGTTTGAGAGAAAATGTATGGCTTAATTAATTACTATTATGGGTCATCTAATTAAATTATTAGATAATCTTTGAATACTCAATATTATACAAACTTATTTTTAATTTGGTTATCATAAAATTTTAAAATCCATAAATATGAATAACATAATAAAATATTATAAATTAAAAAAATAATTAATAATTAACAAATTTAACAAATATAATTGAGTAGTGTCTATGACATCCGACATCTTAACCAGTCAACATGACATATCATTCATGTGTCTCATTGACCACTATATCCATTTAAGTAAAAACTAAATATAAAAAATTAAATTGAGATTTCTCCTCATCATGATGATTTTGTTATATGTGAGTGTCAGATAAAAATTTTTAGTGAATATAATATTCAAAATATAATTTAATATCATATTCAATAATATTTTAAATAACAATATCACCATTAATATGATTATCAAAACTATTAGAAACAGACCCTTAGTTAATATTTTTTATATTAAGTAAATGTGTCACTGATATTAAACTAATAATACAAGCAGAATAAAAATTATTTTTCTCATATTAGAAAAAATAAAAAAAAAACTCTAAAATATATTAGGATAGCTAACAAAAAAAATGAGTTCCATACTGTATGTTTGTCAGCGACCCTAAAAAAGAAAAAACTCTAAATGAATTTCAGATACCATTAGACTTATGTTTATCTGATGTTAGAGTCATGTGTTGACTATCACCATATAATATCTGGCTATAAAAATAATAAAAGTGACGAATTTATTATTAGTAATTCAGACTGTGATACAAATTTTATTTTTTCAGTTCCTAAAATTTTTTTATGATAAGGTAAACATATGTTTATCTATGTACACTATCACCATTTGCATTGCACTTTGATGCATATGTGATATTAATTATATGTTTAACATTTAAAGATGACACCCTAATTTTAGAGTTATTGCTGTTAAGATTGAAATTAAGTATTTAAAATATAAATCATTTATTCCATCTCTTTATTACTTGGCTATCTATATTAATCTTAGGGCTAAAATTAAAATAAAATATATATATATTAAGATATATATCCACATGCATGAATCAAACAAAAAAAAACATAAAAATTTAATTCATAAAAAATTAACTAACAAATTTACCTATTATAATATTAAATAATATATTTGTAGTGAGACTCCAAATAGGAACATAAATAAATTATCTCTGTACTTTAATGTCAATTACTACTACATGTTATCACATGATGACATTAAAATTTTAATATATTAAATTTATAAAAATTATATGAATTTATTTATCTCAAACCATTTACAATAGCATGTGATCTATTGGCTCCTCTTATATCTAGCATAGCATTGAAATCTTTTTTTTTTGTGACTATAAATATTATTTCACATAGAAAATCCATAATAATAACAAATACCAAAGAAATATTTTTATACTTAAAGAATTGAGAAGATGAGAAGGTAAGTATTCAAGATCAAGTAAAAGAATTATTATTGGATAATGACTCACACGAAGACATCAAAGATATTTAAGCTAGTGCTAGCATTAAATCAAACATGACGATCTTAACCAGAAAACTAACACGAACTAAATACCTTATTTATGATGTCTCATGTGTTATGTGTATATATTTTGATGATGTACTCTTTTATTTTACTTATTAAATATTTTTAATTTATATTTTGTTGTTAATTGTCATACGATACATGTGTCATGTGTTCGAAAACAAAACACATCTACAATTTTTATTTGATTATAATCATGATATTTTATTTATTTTATTCATTTTAATTTATATTGAAATACATTATAATACAACTAAATTTTGATATTTTAAATAGTACTTAAAAGTTTAATTTTAAAACTTTAAAACGAAAATTAATGTAAGACAATGGCTGATAACGCACTACCACGTGCATCCATAGCATAGCTCACAGCCCATGGAACATGGCCCATGCCTTAGGCCCCGCTGGGCACTCCAAGTGAGCCTTGGACCCTTGGACACTACCTAGTGACACTAGGCTAGCCGCTAGCACTAGTCATGGCGGCATGGCCTCTAAGTTGTGGTCATGGCCAATTAAGTGGCGTGGCATTGTTGTCTGCCCAGTATAACCCAATCTGATCCAGCACAACCAATATACCTGATACATCAATGTTATAAGGAAGAAACCAAAGGGGTATTTTATTTGATATTATAGCTCCTAGATATTTTCTAATTTTGACTCGCATACTTTATTTTCTATTTTTTTTTTATAATTTCAAATTTTTAATTTTCAATTCAAAGGCACATGATCATTCAAGATGATAAGTCATACTGAAAAAAATTCATACTAATATCACAAATTAATTTTGAAAACTTATATCTCAATCTTCTTAGAAGCTTATAGTTAGATACAAATAGATATTTAATGTGAAGACTTAAATTGATGAAAAGATATACCTATTGAATATTAAACTTGTTATGAAGAAATTTACTTAAACATATGAGATTTAAATTTTTTTTATAGTTATCAAGATGATATCTATTAGGTTACTCATACATCTTATAATTTCTTACAGATGAATAGTATATTAGTTACATGTAAATAATATTTTTTTACATTGACCTCAACAATGAGATATATATGTAGTAATCAAATTTTATTATTTTTGATGACATCTTGTACTTATAGATTATAAAAAGTCTTAAATGAGCTAAAACAGTCACATAGAGTTTAATACAATACATTTTTTTCATTGTTAGATCCTTTTTGCTTTGTACATATATCTCAGATTATTCATACTTTTACAGAAGTAATTTAAACAATATATATTCTATCTTTGATTTGTGTATATCATATTGTTATCACATGAAATAATCTATATTTCTCAATTTAAATGGTACATTCAAACAAAGTTATAGAAGAATGATACTAATCACTTTCATTATTTTCTTGGAATCAAAATTACTTTATAAGTACATATAGAATATTGTTTTTGAGTTTGAATTATTGAATTGTTCTCTAGTACTTACTTCACTTGATCTAGGTATAGATTCTATTAAGAGAAAAGTGTTCTTATTGATTCTAATAGACATTTGAAAATTATTTGAAAATTTAATTATCTAATAATTATCATATCATATATCATTTGATATTATGCTTGACATACTCAAATATGTAAATAGGCTCATGGATTTGAAATTTCCTTCAACAAAAAGATAGTTTTACTTTACTAATTACTTTTTTGGAAGATAATCTTATTTCTGAAAAAATAAGTCAAACAATTCTTTCCAAATCAAATACAAACATATAATAAATAACTAAGATATTTTCTTCGTGTGAACAGTTTTGGATCAGATACTTACTCAGAGTTAAAGATAGCAAACACGTCGTGTTGGCTACCATGACCGCAATTTTTTGGGCCTAACCAAGGTCACATATAGGCCTGACATGGCTCAAAAGTGAAACAGCCAAGCACGACTCGGTGATCTACTAAAAAAATTAGTTCGAGTTGGGGTTGAGATAGGTAGGGTATGCAACGGGCTCAACAAGAGTTGGCTCGAGGTTCAAGTATTTCCTAGCATGAATTCGTGGCTAACCCGACTCAAGCATAAGCCAAGGCATGACCCATGCTCGTGGCTACCCCAAGGTTCCGACAAGAGCACGACACCACCAAGTTCTTCACCATGACATGGGCATGTAGCTTGCCCATTACACTCTTGGTTCATACCAAGCAAACCTGAACTTGAGATATTAGCTAGCCTTTCTGTTGGAAAGGCTATGGTCATGCCAAGTCAAATACAAGTGCAGCTAACATGCCTATTCAACTCAACCTGATATGAATTGTGGGGTTTTGTTTAAAAAAATGGCACTTGTTATCATGCACTATTATTGGGTCTAAATTCACGCTGCCCCAAAGCACGACCCAAGCACAACTTGTATGCCTGACAGCCTGAGAGACCAAGCCAAGTTCAGCTAGAGATTCCAACACATCGTGTAATGTTGTGTCGTATGCACAATTGGCATGTGTGTTGCCACTCCAAGCCCAGCATGGCCCAAAGGAGTGATCAATGCTGACCCGCTCCAACTTATGGCCAAGTTTTTCATGGATCATATGATGTCAAATAGAAGCATCAAATGGGCAGGGCCGGGCCGGCCCGTACGATCCGGTTTTTACAATTTATTAATTTAATAGTTTTTTTAATTATGCTTTTTTATGTAATAATTAATTATTTAATGTTTAAAAATAATTAAATTTTAATTTATTAATTTTAATACATTAAAATTTTTTTTAATGTTTATTGTTTGTAATTTTATTAATTAAAATTAAAATTTAGATATGAATTAATAAAATATTCATATTATAATATGAATTAAATGTTAAATCGAATGCAAAATTAAAAAAAAATATTCAAGTTTCAACTTTTAAATATAATTCACATTTCACAACCATAAATTAAATAAATACATTAAGTCTGAAAGACTGAAACATAAATGACAAATTCAAACCAAATCAAAATTAATTTAAATAAAAATGAGTACATCGAAATCAAAAATAAGAATAAAACATAAGCATAACATAAGTGTTACAAATCGCAATCCCACAATTGTCAACCATCAAGCATCAAGTGGTAACGTGATCAATCATCAATTATCATATCATTATCATCCTCAATATTAATATCATTATCATCACATAGATCATCATCAGTAATCAACTCTTTCATTTTTGCAGTAGTCACAGTACGATCCTGGATGCACCAGCTCGAATCCTCCTAATCTTTCATTCATGCTAAAGTCTCAATAATATTTGGACATAATCATAATCTCTTATTCGAGATCACATTCACTATAACAGAAAAAGAAGACTCTGATGTTACGCTCTACACTAAAGAAGTCAGTAGATCCCGTGTCATCCTAGATAGCACGAGAAATGTGAAATCATATGACTTTTACCACTATGATATATCAAGATTCTTAATATCTGAATATAATAGGATAAAACAATAATTAAAATCAAAGTATCGAGAAAGCTCGTTCCTATTCGATGGTTCATCCCATCATTTTCTCATCACTAACTGAATGGAAAAGGCATCGTCTCTGAATATGATATCACTGTCCATACTCGGAGTCTCAGTACTAATACAACCATACATAATAATGTAGTATGTGAAAAGCACAGTCAACTTCTTATGAATAAATCTTCCGGGAGGATCTTCCAAGTTTATGCACGAAAAAATATAAGTCAAAATATTATCTGCCCCTACTACCTTAACCCTAGGATCCATGTGTGAAGTCAGAGAATAAATAGATGAAATGGTGGACTAGTACTTTAAGTACTTAGTCTTCATCTCTGCAACCATATGGCTAAGTGCTGAGTCAGCTCAATACTTCTTAAACATGCTACTATTATTAAATAAATACCTGAGTGTGATGTAAGTCATGGAAGTATAAACTGACGAATATATATTTGTCGCATCATAAAAAATCTTCCAGAATTTCATAAATAAAATTTATGTAACCCAATCAGTACCGTCAAAAATAAATGAGTCACTCTTACTATTAACATAGTCGGATATCACGTGTTCATATCCAACACATGACTCTAATATCAAATAAATATAATTCCAATTATGTCTCACATCCAATTAAAATTATTCTTCTTAAGATTTACAAAGAAACAGAAACTACCAAACTATTATTTTCTACAAGACGTGCAAATGTATTTTAGTGAGTTATATATGTTTTCCAAAGCGGAGGAATACACTTTCATAACACCTATACAATCAGGTTAATTACGTGACACATACATCTAACGTGAAAAATCTATCTTAATGGTCTGTCTCTAATATTCCTAATAAATATGCTTATCACCACTCTATTATTAGCTGCATTATCAAATATAATACTAAAAATTTTATTTTTAATTTTATATTTTCTAAAGAACTTCATCATGTACTCAAAAATGACCAGACCATCATGAGGATAAAGAATTTCAGAGAATCCTAAAATTTTTTTTATTTAGAGTCCATTTTGAAACTACATAGTTGACGGTGAGGCATGCATAAGATGCATCATCATGACTAGTCCAGATCACGGATGTCATAGACATCACTCCACTATATGCCATAAATTTATTAATTATTATTTATTTTTCTAACTTTTAATATTTTAGTATGTCGTTTCTAGAAGTGGACCTAGAAATTCTACGATATGCAGACTAAAAATATGTATGCATTATACTTACTACCCTTGGATCCGCTGAAAATCTGATCAAAAAACTCATCATGGTAATCAATTTGGTCATATTTTTCCTTCCCAACTCATTGTGATATATGAAGAAGATAAATTTTGAGACTAAACTCGATACAACCTCAAAAAACTCAATGTTGAGTAATATTTGCTTAGGATCTAATGTACCATATTTTTTTGGTCTATATTTTGGCATGCCTCTTAAGATGCTCAGTCCTACATGCACTCTTACAAATTAAATTTTTTTTATAATATTTATATTGTGTCGATTCTTTTTTGGTACCCCTAACAATTTTTTATTTTATTATATTAAAGTGAATCTAAACTACTGAAGTCTTACTTTTTTGTTTTCTAGATATTTGGGTCAAAGCGACCGGAGAAACCAAAATTTTGACAGTTCGGACCTTTGTATAGGATTTTCATTTTTTTTATATTTAAATTAATTTTATTTTATTATTTAAATTAGTATTTATCATTTTTTTAGACAAGAAAATTTAGTAGAGAGAGAGAAAATAAAAGACTACTAAATAGTAAATTATAAATACTAATGTTTTTTAAAATTAATTAACGGTTAACTATAGAAAAAAAATAAAATACTCATAAACAATATAAAGCACGTGCACCACAAATTCAAAGTCTAATCCAAATACCAAATAAAAACCGAGCCCAAGTTGAAAATCTTAAAAAACTGAGCCAAAAACTCAAAAGAAAGAAATTTAGTAGAGAGATAGAGAGAGAGAATGAGAATTGAGATTTTGAGAGATTAATATTTTGAAATATATAAATATTAGAGAGGGAGGTTTGTAGATTAATAAAAAGTATTTTTTTAAGTTTTTTTTATTTTTTAAATTTTTTTATAAATTTTTTGGAGCAGAATCATCTGGTCCGTCGAATTCCACCCCATAGCCTTTGGAGGCGAAATCCAATGGCTTAAATTCAAATTTTTAAATTTTTTTTTAATTTTATCGTTGGGGGGTGGACTCTGACTCGGGTCAAAAAAATTGTGGGTCCAGATTCGATATCAGGCCATACATGGCATGGCACAAGGCCTGATTGGCCTCAACACAGCACGACATGAGTCATGCCATTAATAGGCTCAGCACGAGCACAAGCACAAGTCATTCTCGTGCCGTTCTAGGCCAGACGCGACCAAACCATGTCGTGCCTCGTGCCAGCCCGGCCTAGCCTTTTTGACACCTCTAATGTCAAACCTTTTTTTTTTGAGTCATATCTAGTGTTGGGTTGGACCAACCTAATCAATTTTCACTTATACTCATAATTAAATTTTCTACTTTTCATATCAAGCATTATGTTTTGTGATAGTCAACCAACATGATGTGTTACTTATAATCCAATCTTTCATGAGTGAACGAAATATATTAAGATAAATTATTATTTTATTCATTAGAAAATTTATGAGACTTCATTACTAGGTCATGCATGCTTACATAGGGGTGTCAACCAACCCGTTGCATGAAAATATAATGGGTGACCAACTTACATAGCCAGCCAATTATAATTAGTCACGTAATGAAGATTTAGTTAATGTGGCCAGATTTTTTTTTTTTTGAAATAATTAACCCGCCCAACTTGGTGGTCACCTGACCAGGCACATGAGTAATGCCTAACAATGCATGATGCATGACTCATGATAGCCCAAAAAAACACGAACTGTGCCATAGGTCAGCACGGCATGGGACTAAGCACAGTTCTAGACAATGACATGCCAAGCCAGGCACTACTGAACCAGGATGTCCAGGGACCATGCCCGAGCCGCCCTGCCCAATTGACACCTCTATGCTTACTACAAACCAACTTATAAGTATCTTCACAAAGATTTTACATGTTTCCAAGGTCACTCATTATTTCTCTAAATTTAGTGTCAGAGGCATTTACGTTACAGCATGAAGAGAGTATTTCATTACAGTAATTGTGTTTTTTTGTAGTGAAGTTGTAGTGTTAATATAGGAGTGTTCATTGTATGTTTCTTTTTCATCCTTATATATTCACATGTATGATTAATTTTTTTATGGTTTCTAGACAATTAAATTTATTTTCTTTTAAAATTTTATTTGACAACTACAAACAAGAATCTTGTACGTTCAGGGAAAACAGTTTCTGGCTTTGGGCCGGAGAATGTACAGGAATTCAATTGAATTTTATAATTGAGGTACCTTTTGAGCCTACACATGATAACAGTAATTTGTTTCAGCCAATTGCATTTTAAAAAAGAACCGTACATGTACAAAGTACTCATTGTATCATCCCCCATTACATATCATTCGGGGGGTGCTGACCATTACAAAAGTTGTTCTTAGGAAACCAAAATACAGATTATGTTCATAAATCTTTGTGGGAGATATTATCAAGCGAAGAGTGGAAGAATGTTATGATGGTAGAAATAAAAATTTGACAAAAGAACAAAACATAAGTTGATGAGTTAACTAGAAGAGGAAAAAAAAACTTGTGAGATGTAAGTGGATATTTGCACTGATGCAAATCAGATAAGTCCTTTGAAAAATATAAGATCAAATTGGTGATGGACTATACACCAGCTTATGAGATACGATATAATGAAATAATTGCTCATGTAACTAAGATGAATACAATGAAAATTATGTTATGTTTGGCAGTTATCTCCAATTATAAACAATTGCCCATGTAGCTATCATAATATGCAAATTGAATGCATTGTATGATCTTAAACAAATACTCAGTTTAATTCAAAAATTTTAAGAACACCATGAAAGTCAATTACTAACAAGGTCATTGATATAATACTTTATTTATCAAGCACTAAAAAATATGTTATAATACTATTGATCTCTATGTACTTTTATATAATAGGCTAGTCGGATTGGGAAGTATCAAGTTAGGTACTCTAATTTATAAAACATTAAAGTAAAATAAACAAAAAAATAAAAAATAATTATAAACCACAATACTTATCATCAAGCTAGTGCATAAAGATCAAGAAAATCAAGCGGTTTGAGTACCCAGTCCTGCATGTAATAAAGCCCGAAAAGAGATCAAGCAAGGGCACGACAAGACTGAAACTATGCCCAGAGCCAGCATGAGTCATGTTGGGCCTTAGGATTGGCACTCATGCCTCTTGAACAAGCTAAATAGCAAGACCCAACGTGTTGGCCTGCCCAGGCAAAATTTGGCATAGGTCCCAAGGCAAATAGTTTGTATTCGAGGCATGCCTCGTGGTGGCATGAACCCACCTCGATGTTTGGCGGATGAGATTCACATGTCATTTTAAGAAGAAAAAAAATCATGAGATTGTGTCATTTTCGACCCAACCTGATCATGATCTTTTCACTTAGTCAGAGCGAGCTATTATATCGAGCCCAGGCTAGTCTAGTCTGAACTCAAGCTAATCGGAATTGAGCCCATGCAAGCTTGAACTTAACCCAAGCTAATTTATACCCAAACCAAGCTAGCATGTAACACATTCAAGTTGCATGTATCAAACCCAAACTAATATGTACCAAACCCAAGCTAGCATGTACCAAATTCAAGCAAGTCATGATGATACCCAGGCTTGTAGGGGTAAAGGCTAGGATAGCCACGACCAAACCTAGGCTAGCCTTAGTGCAACACACTTAAACACATAGTATGAGAACCAACCGTAAAAGAAAAAATATATGATCAACCTCATTCAAACTAAAATAATATTTTTTTTAAAGTCTTTCAATCTTACAAATAAATATCTATTATATTAAGAAAAATTAAAGTTTAGTTGTTTAAAATACAAATCACATAAAGAAAATTAAAATGATAATGAGAAATAAATAAAATACAAAAAAAAATATCAAATTACATATTATTATCCCCAATAATTTTTTAAGAAATTATTAATGATTATCACAATATTCAAAAAATAAAAAATATAATAAACAAAAAAATAATTAGCAGTAATGTGATTACTAACTCACGTGCCAATAATCTAAAAATTTAAAGTTGAAGTATTAGTAAAAAAATTAATATTACCTAAAAAACAAGAAGTGTGTTGGTTCTCTTCAATTGAAAAAGTTGAAGTTGAATCCTTCTATTATCTTTGAAAAAAAAATTGTATACTCATCTCTAGTAAGTATTAGTAGATGAACTAGGAACCACCTAAATATGAGCCACACTCTATAGTGCTATTGTCCTCATGTCTATAAAATAAATACTAACATATCTCTATGGTATATCATTTCTTCCTATAAAATCTCTTTTAACTACATAATAATGTCATATCACAACTCCCTCGATTGATACTAACAGTGGTTGGTATTACACACAAATGCATTGACCCCAATTGTGAGTTTGTCACTCACAATTACTGCCAAATTCCCCCCCCCCCTCCTGATTTTCTATTTTTTTATTTAAGCACTTGTTGAGAATGCTTACACAAAATTCATATATTGTCTACATCTACTGTACAGGATGTACAATAGACCATTAGGGGCAGAATAGCAGCCGATGGTTTTGGCATGCTTGTCTGCTTCTTCATCAGCCTACTACACAATGAAAAATAAGAGGGAAGGTGTACTTTGTAGTAACAGTGAATTACAGTGCTACAACTGGCACTATAATGCATTTATGCATTTTTCACACCTCACAAATAATCCAAACCCTAGGGATTCCGCTCCACGTGATTTTTGCTCTAAGACCATAATGAAATTTAAATTACCAAACATATAAAATATCAAATTAAAAAACTATATAAAATGAATGGGTAATGGGGATACACTAAATAATGAGTTATTTGGGTTGAGATGATTCAAAAATTGGGTACTTTCATCCCTAGGTTAGAATTTAACCTAAGAATTACAATTGTACACTCAAGACACGAAATTTCAACTCCCACTCCCAGAAAAAATATGTTATTGATTTGTTTATGAATAAAAAGATGTATCAAGGTTAGTGGTAAAAATAATTTATCTGGCCCGCACACAACCTAGTATAGCCTATGCAATGAGCCCTACATTAATACACTTGCAAGCAAATCATATTGTGCTACATTATTCAAAGTCTAGAATTGGAAAAAAAAATCTTTCTTAGGATAAATATCAAAAAATCTCTCTTTGATAGATGTATCACATGTTATTATACATTCCATCGTAGAAATTTGATGACCATAAGAAGTAAGAAATAGACTGTGGTGGCCAAGTAAAATACTAGAGCTAAAATTCAAGACTATGACTCAAGAAATATGTTAAATACTGCAAATTTGAACTTTCCGACTTAGAACTTTCCTAAAACTCTTTCTAAATAACAACAAAATTTGAGCCCTACATCTTCCAATGTGATTAAAAAAAAGCTGAAAATACCTTAACTGAGTTGCACGACTGAACACAATAACATCAGCACCAAGACGCATTGTACTTGTCTTGAAACCATTACCATCTAGAAAATCAATTGCAGCTTAAAAATAATAAATCTAAAGAGAACTATAATAAGATGGATCCAACTTGCAAAGTTGATCACTATGACAAGTAAAAAGTATAGAAATGGCATGTATTTTATTACTTAGATACTCATGTTTGTCAATGTTGAGATTTCATATTTTATCAGTGTATTTTTCAACTTGTATATGACTTGTATTATGTACATATTTAGCTTGTATTCAACTGATTTAATGTGTCTATGTGAAGAAGAGTGACCATAATACATGAATGTTCTAGCAGATTTTTAATTACTTATTCAGGTTCAGCTTAATGATACTATATTTGCTCTTTTATTTTGAATTTTATTTGGAATAAAAGCCAAAAAATAGAAATAAAAATAGTGGGTAACCACCACAATACCCACTGGAGTAGTAGCCTTCGTTTATTAATGTTAATCAACGGGACCGGTGAAAACTACCAAATTTTCTATCATCGTGATAGAAAATATTTTTCTAATAATCATTATTTGGAAAAAAAAAATGTTTGTAACCAAATGCACCTTCGATCCTAATTGTTTAACTTGGAATTTTCTATTAGATGAATCATCTTCCTCCTAAAGAATACGTTATAGGTGCTGCTGAGACATCTATGTTGATCTTATTTCTTTGTGACCCAGGTCAAATTAGGTCGGATAGATCAGACTAGTTATAGCTTCGAATATGTGTTGGATTTAAAATATCTCACAAATAATCATCATCAACAACTATACTTATGTACTTAATCTCGAAATAATTATATCTCTTATTTTTTTAGAAAATAAAATTATCTACAAGAAAATATAAAATCTTTTACATATCTCTCAGAGCAAGCTAGTGTCTATCTAGAATTTGAACACTTGAAAAATTATAAGTACTCATAATCATTAAAAGAGATTTCAAATCCTAAAGACATATAAATTTCAGTATGTAAAATATTGCATTTAGGTAAACATACTAAAAAATATATAAAAAATAGTTAATCATATTAGCTGCATAAGTTATATTTGATCATATAATAGTCACATAATTATGTTTCTTTATTATTTTCTTGTAAGTAGTTATATATATAAAAGAAATTGTATCATACATTATATTAATATTTTAATCAATAAAAATTTATCTACTAAAGTATAATCCTAAAGTCAAATCTCTATAAGAATATCAATCACATATCTCATATGTAGAAAGATAACCTTTTTTCTAGAATTGACAATCATTATCCCAAAAAAAATGTGAATTTCCTAATATCATTTGTTTGGAATTACGATTAAAATACTTCTTGAATTCAGATATTCTCAATAACCATTTAGTATAATGATTGATTTAGTTAAGTCAAGTCACAAAGAAAAAAAATCAAACTGAATACTATCATACATAATATCTTTAAAAGATTTATCATTAGCTACCATAATATTCAAAAAAATAGAAAAATAATTACAAAATAAAATATTTAAAAATAATATAAATATAAACACATATGTTAATAATGTATGAGCATGAAATAAAAATATAATAATAATACCTAAAGAACCTGATGTATTTATTATTATCTCAGAGATAAATTTTTTATACTTCTTTCTAATAAATAATAATGGTAAATGAACTTTATCAGAACTATTGCATAGCTTCAATAGTTATTTTTCTCTCAAAAATCTTTAGTGTTTTAGACTATTTCTTTGAATATGATTATCAATATTTTCCTTTATTATGTCCTTATTCCTATAACATGTATATTATAAGAAGAATTTCTTATGCATGTTTTGTCATACCATAGATGCTCTAATTGAAAGAAAATATGGGTTGATATTATATCACACACAAATATTTTAACACCAATAGTAAGTTGGTGTTACTCACTAATATTGCCCAAAAGTTCTCCATTTAAAATCTTACACTAAAACAATATGGAAAAGTAAATACACAAAACACATAATTCTTCAAAAAACACAATATCAAAATGTGTCGATTGAATCTTTTAAATAAAAAATAAAAATGAATTAAAATAGTCTACATATTTAATACTTCCATCCAAAAAAAAGTAAAAATTAAAAAACAAGTCTAAATCATAACAATGTGTTGTATCCATCATGATTGAATGAATTAAAAATTATATATCTAGTTATCTAATTGTCATTGAAAAAGTATGCAAGTTAGAAATAAAAATACTCTATCTTCTAATTAATGGTTAATCAAAATTAGTTCACTCATAATTATTGTCATTATTTTGTACACTCTCTTTACACTAAACATGAGATGATTGTCTTATAATTATTTTCCCATAGATAAATATTCTCTTAGAAAAGTTCAATTTCTAGAATAGATATAATATCATATTTGGATGAACAATGTAGAAAATCAAGTCATAATTTCTGAACTCCAACGAAAATCTCATGAAAAATATACAAACAACATCATTGTATGATAGTCTAACAAATTGAGACAGCGTACTAATTAGATACTCTCAACCATAATGAAATAGAGAATAAAAAAATAAACTAAAAACAAAGTTAACTAAAGAACTATAACATCTTCCTCAAGCTGGTATGTAAATATTCAAAATATCAAATTTTAAAAAAAAAATCAATATAAGATCGCATCAAAGCATTCATGTGAAATTTTGTTGATTGATTGTACAAACATAAATTATAGCAATAATTTCATCATGAATTTTCTTATTAAGGAAGAATAGTTCACTTTTATGTAATTCATTTGCTTGTTGAACATAAGATTAGGTAATACATGTCTTTGTGTATAACTATCATAGTAAAAATTAGTGAAAAAAAAATAATTATTTAATCTACTTGAATAGATATCATATCTATAATATCTCAATATAAAAGGAGTTGCGTCTAATTGAACATACAAACAATAATCTAGCAAATAACTAATTATATTAATTATATAAGTTATATCTGATCTTGTAATAGATAAATAATTAAGCTTTCAAATAATTATCATATAAACAAAAAATTTAATTAAAAGAATCACATTAAACAAAAAATTAATATTAAATCAATCAAAATATATGTAGAGCACAATTCAAAAAAGACAATCTTTGAAAAAGAATATTAAATGCATATCTATTTGTGACAAAATAATTTTTCTATTAAAGTAAGTCAGCTCTTTTACAAAAATATATAGAAACCTTATAGGGTCCATCTGAAAAAATAACCCAGGATACTCTAGTTTGGGAATTCCCAACTGATCTCTTATAATAAAGATATCATTTACCTACAAAATAAACAAAATCAACCTACCATCAGGAATACCTTTACACAATGGGTTAGTCGAATTGGAACTACCCAGAAATTGGATACTCTCTTCCAAAATGAAATAAAATAAAGCAAATAAAAATAAACCACAATAGTTTTTATTACATTTCTATTGATTTTGAATTGAATATGTTAATGTTTTTTTTTTTTTTTTTGAAATAGATTATAGTGTCCTATTTTTAATAGTGGTATATTAATGTATATGTTTTTATAAAATTAAGATTATTGTGTTAAACATGTTCAATGGTACAGTACATTTCCATTAGCATATATTGTATACTTTTAGTTGAATATTCATTACAATTATTTATTTTATAGATATAATATTGATATTTCTATCAAATATAGTAAGAGAGAAACTAAAAATTAGCTTCACTATTTTTTATCACATGTATAGAAAATAAATATGCTACTAGTAGTCATTCTCTTTTCATCACTTACTTTATTAATATTGGTGAAATTATTTTAGTTAATTGCAAAATCTTTCTAATTATTAGATATGAAAATATAAAGTATTTTTTCATCATTCAAATTGTGATATTTTTTTATTGTTTGTTTTTTGTCATTATTTTTGATTGACGTACTCATCATGTGGACAACACCCATATACTTTATATTTCTAATTATAGGTGTGAGATTTCTATTTATTTTATCTAGTTTTTATTGAGTATTGATTATTCTCATCAGCTTTTATTTCAGCATGGTACCAAAGTTACCCTAAGCAGAGAGGGAGAATAAGTGATGTGTGCACAGTATAGACATGCATCTTAAGTTGAACATACACGTGTGGGGTAGGCATGCATCTGTAACAGTATAGATGCGTGTGTTGTGAACGTGTGTGTGTGTGTGTGCATGCAATTGTATGTGTGAACATGTGTGCAAAAGTGTTTCTGTGCAGTAGCATGTGAACATGTGTGCATCAGTGCATGCGATTGTATGTGTGCATAAGTGTTTCTGTGCAGTAACAATTGTGAAGATGTGAATGTGTGTGTTTGTGAGCATTAGTGTCTGTGTGTAATTGTGGTGAAGAGGTAAACGTGCTTGGTGTGTATAAATTTTGATTGGACAAAATTTAATTGTGCAATGTATCAGCCTGTAAGTGTTGCAGTGTGTTAAAAAAACAAAAAAAAAAAATGATGCAGTGTATTAACTATATCAACTAACTGTTGGCAACAAAAGAATGTAAAGCAGGTGTAAATTAGAGTTTAGATCTGATATGCAGTGTAGTGCAAGCATACAATGATGATTACCATATGCATATAGTTATCATACGGAGTCACTATATATACTTATAGAGGAATCAAAAAGTCCTCTAACTATTCAACACATAGCTTGATAAGATACATTCAAACATGAGATTTTTCATATAGTGTACAGTACACACATTATAGGAAGCGAAAACATACCAGAAAAATTGTTGGCAGTTACTTCTAACACAAAGTCTAAGATATCTATAGATTATTTCGTGACAGAGTTATACAACTTGACTTATTCAAGAGTCCTTACAAAATTATTTCATCTTGATATTATTTTTAATTATAAATAATGTATAATCACATTATTTGAAATTAAATTTAAAATAAATAAAAATAATTTATAATGTGTAATCACTTAAATAAATAATAAAAAAATAGATTAAAATTAAAAATATATGTCATCACATTATTCAAAGCATTATCTATTATAATTTGGATAATATTGTCTTCATTAATTTTTTTTACCTAACTATCAAGTAATTGAAATAATTTATCTATCATCTTAATCATAGAATAAATATAAATAAATTTTATGAATATAATTTCTCTTGAAGAATTTATCATTAAATTCGCTAATATCTTTTCTTACTTATCAGTCCACCCATCCGATATAATTAAATAATTATTTTGTATTTATTTTATAAAATAATCTTTTATCGGATTCATTATATGAGTCATTTTTTAAGATTAATAACTCTCACAACATGAAAACTCAGTCTATTATATCTCATACCATATTACTCAAGTATTTCAAACATTAATTAAAAACTAGCATAATTTACCATATTAAATAGAATTTCAGCATTATATCTATAAAATAAAATATCAATAATCTCTTTAATCTTTTCCTTGTAAGAATTATTGAGAGTAAATTAAGTATTTTTATATTTTAAATAATTATTTTTAGATTAAGAGTAAAAAATTGATTCATAGACCCTTTTTGTCTTGATCTCTTTAAGTCACTATTACCACCACTTTCCCCTATATTATTACCAATATTAGAAATATCTTTTAATATTATTTTACTAATAACATCTACATTTTTATTATCTTTAAATTCAAATAAGTCTTTTTCATATTCTTTTAATTCTTTTCAAGCATGTTCGAGATATATTGTACACGTTTCAATATTTCTAAATCATCCAACAAGATATTATTTGTCTATAATTATTTTTTTTGTTATTTTATATAAAAATTTAAATAAGAATATTTGTACTTTTCATATTAAGTTGGCATGTATATTTCCATGCTGACAGCTGAATCTTTTCTTTCACTTGAAGAGTGTACGTCAACTTCAATTATATCATTCATAATTTGATTAGAAGACAATATATAAAAAGATGGAGAATGAATTGGTGGATTATATTCTAAGGAAGAAAAAATAATGAAGAATTAATAATTTGATATAGAGGAGTTATAGCAGTGGGGTTCATATAAATGAGTAATGAAGAAAATTATAAATACCTATATATTATTTTTTTTTATTCTTTGAAAATTACTATAACAAATCGCATATTATCTAAAATTCTTAGATATGATAATATTCAAATTGATTCTTTGCTTTTCTTACGTGTTTTATTTATTGTTGGATACTCAAATAATTTTTCTATATAAGTAGTCATACTAAACAATTAAATTCTAAAATTATTTTTTCACATATTAACGTTATTTTGTAGGATCGAAAAGCTTCAAAAGCTTTATTTTCTTTAAATATAATGACTAAGCATAATAAGTTATATATTTTCTTTTTTAAGATTAATTGCACTACTAGGTATTCAAGTATCATTAATCTACTGATTGGTTATTCTCAACTTTGCCATTCATCTTTAGTCAAGATGAGAATATTGATTTTTTATTAGTGATAATATTATGTTAGAATGTGAAGTTTGTCAATTAAAAAAACATATTAAAGCTTTCTATTATGACTAATTATATTTATGTAAACAATAACTTGTTCGATCTAATTCATACAAACGTACAAGAGTCTGGTAGAGTTAAGACTCAAACTTACTTAAGTTATTTTAACTTTATTAATGATTGCACCAACAGCATGGTAGTCTTATTGATGAAATTATGAATTTATGCCTACTTTGAGATTACGAACTCAATCCTCATGAGCTATTATCAATCACTTGAATAATAAATTTCATGGGGTATGAGAGGATTAAAAAAATATTGAATTTGTTTCCTTTGAGATCGCAAGTTCAATCCCTACGAGTTACCAACAATTATTGGGACATGAAAGTGCACCTACTAGGTTACAGGTAGATTGCCTTTAATTCCAAAGGATGCCACTTGGCTAAAAATATTTTATTAAGGATTGGACACATTACTTTGTTGTAATATTTTCATTTTAGATCTCACATTTTTTTTTATTTTTCAACTATTTCAAAAAAAAATAAAAAATTTATTTAATATAAATATAAAAATCATCAAGAGTAAGAATCCCTAAGGGTATATGTCTGACAATTTCAGAACTTACAATACTTATTATTAGATTATATATCAAACTTCTTGGTTTGTAGTATAATTATTCTTATTTTAAGTCATCATATATATCAAAAAATATATAATATATTAATTCTAAAAAGATTAAGTATACATTGGAAAATGAATCTCCCTCTAACATAGTTAAACTTGTAGCATCTGGGTTGATTCCAATCCCAACTCCGTGTGAGTTGAGAGATGGGGAACTTGATCACCCAAAATTATAGAAAAAAAAAGCACTTACATTCTGTTTAGAATGAAAAGAAATCTTTCAACAAGTCAAGTGATACTATAACCAACTAAATTGATCTTCATCTTTTGATTATTTCTCGAGAAAAGTATATGAGTTATATTCAGCATCATATTTTACAAATATTATAATACTTTAATTTTACTCAATTTTTTACTTTTTTTACTATTTTTTTATAGTACTAAGACACTCATATCATTCTTTATGATATTATCTCATCCAAAATAATGTTTGATCATATTAAAAAAGATACAAGTTTATTATTGGATGAATAGTAATGAAAACAGATTAAAATTTTATATAAATAATAAATTTGGTGAAAAGATATAATAAATGGCAGAATTACAAAGGAAAATCATTATATTTTTAATGTCGCGACTTGTTCACACTAACAAATGTTTGTTGAGAAATTACAACAGCCTTTTTTGCCCACAACTTTACAAACAAATAGATATAATTTTTGTGCATCACAACTCTATCATCAGGTTGTCACAATTTTTCATTGTACAACACATTTTTCTTAGACACAACATTATCTTAGAGTCACCGCCGCATTAATACTAGAACACAAATTCGGATAAGACTTTATTTTTATGCCACAACAACAAAGTGTCAAACTGTTAATAAAAGTTATTTCATTTTATAGCACCGCAAAATATTCATTACAGAATCAAGAATCATAAGATTAAGTGATTTTTAGTCGTCGCACATTTGCTGTCATGACTATTCGTTCAACTAAAGAATTTCCTCGGTCAAGGTAATTGTTGTCACTATGATTTTGTGTTCCATAAAAGAACTACCTCGGTCAAGATATTTTTGCTGTTGCAATCATATGCGCTAGAGGAGACCTCCTCGATCATTTCATTCTTACGGCAGTGATAATATGCTCCAAAGAAAAAGTATCTTGATAGCATCATTCTTGCCACTGCGATAAGAACTTCCTGGGTCATAGCATTCTTACCACTATGACCATATACTTCAGAGATAAATTACATCGATCATAACATTCATTTATCATCACGAATTCATGCTCCAAGAGGGATTCAAAGAACATCCCGAGTTGCAACCTCAACCTAAAGTCGCAACCTCAACATAAAATCATGACTTTCAAATTAAAGATCCATAAAGCAACTCAATAGAAATCTAATGATACAAAAGAAAAACTTAAAAATTTTCAAAAAATAAAGCTAAGATTTAGATTTCGAAGCCAAAAAAATATCATAATTAAGAGCTAAGAAGCACGGACACGGTCGCGAAAAAACAACAC
Organism: Sapria himalayana; assembly: GCA_029783825.1. NCBI lineage: Eukaryota > Viridiplantae > Streptophyta > Magnoliopsida > Malpighiales > Rafflesiaceae > Sapria > Sapria himalayana. The sequence continues at coordinate 774,184 of JAREIK010001208.1, forward strand.
GATAGGATACGGGGATACAGTAAATTCTAAAAAACTAGGATACGGATACGGCATGATAAAAAAAATAAAATTAAAAATAAAAATTATTTTCTTTATAAATATTAGGTATTTTATAAAATAAATTAAAATAAATTAAATTATCAAGTGGAGAGAATTAATATTCTATAAAATTGATAGTACATGTTCAAATCCAACAATAATGCCTCTACGCATTATTATCCGAAGATAAAAAATCATAAAAAATTATCATATAGAAGTCATAAAATGCATAGTAAAACATATGACAATATCAAAAGAATTTTAAAAGCAACTCAATGAAAAACTAAAAAAATGAGCTTCAAGTTCCAATTACAACTACGTAAATAGAGTAAAAAAATTAGCATTTGAAAAAAGAATTTTTATGCTATTGAAAGAGACAAGGCTAAATCACTCAAACATGATGATAAAGGCTCTTGAGAATCAAATTTAATAATTAACAATCTATCACTAATGATGAAAGAGAAGAATATCAATGATTACCAAATAATACCAAGATGAATCCAAAGAAATAAATATACATAACATTCAGAAATAATAAAGAATCAAAATGAGAAAAAACAAAAAAGAAATTTAAAAGGAATATTGATACAAAAAGTGAAATTATGACTAACAAGCGACAATGTCGTGTCATCCAATATCACAACATTCAATGCTGTGATATTTTGAAAATTCCTGATACTAATTAATCCTATTGCCCAACTTATACCATTAACTATCAAATATGAACAAATAAAATTTGAGAAGTAGCAGATAACCGAAGCAATGAATAGAATCATAACATGTGAAATAAAAACTATGCAAACAATAACAAACTCTCCGACTTATTTTTTTTTTTTAATAATGACTTAGAAAAGTAAAATTAGATGAGCAATTCGATCAATTTCTCAATATCTTCAGAAAATTGAAAACAATATATCTTTCACTTAAATATTATCACAAATACCTCATTACCAATGTTTTGAAAGGAGAAAGCATTACGTGAGATATTTTCATATTTATGAGGCAAGGCATTAGCCTCGATGTATTAAAACATAAGCTATTTGTGATTATAAATATTTTATAATATATTAAAAAAATAGTATGTAATACTTTAATAAATATTTTTATAATATATTAAATTTTAATAAATTTAAAATAATTGTATCATTATCAATTTAAAATTTTCAATTTATTAAAATTTAAATTTAATTTAATATAAACAGTAAAGTCATGCAACTTGCTCCTTTCTCTGGCCCATCCCTTGCCCCTCTCCCCTCGCCCTCGCCCCTCTCCCCTCGCCCCTCTCCCCTCGCCCCTCTCCCCTCTCCCCTCGCCCTCGCCCCTCTCCCCTGCTCCACGAAAAGCTCGATGGAGCTTCCTGGAGATCCTCATTGAAGCTCGTGGAACTTCACGATGGAGCTCCTTAGAGCTCCAGGGAGCTCGATCATGGAGCTTGATGGAGCTCGACGAAACTCCTCAAGCACCATCGTCGAGCTTGATGGAGCTCGACTGAGCTCCTCAAGCACCATCATGGAGCTCACTGTAGCTCCACAAGCTCCACTCTTATTTTTTAATGCCTTGAGACATTTTTAGAATGCCTCGCTTTAAGGTACACATTAAGGGATGCCTGAAAAATGATTTTTAAAATTTTGCTCATTACATAAAATTTATAAAAAATAACATAAGTAGCAAGAAAAATTTGAAGAATATAAAACAATGAGCATGATAGAGAAGTGCAACACAATCATTCAATAAAAATCTCAAGAATATCAGCAAAGCTGTGGAATACTGATACATAGTTCATCCCTCTAACCCGAAGCCTCATTTGTCTAGAACAAAATAACCCACAAAACATAATTCTCTTTTTCTTGTGTTTTGTGCACTTAAAAAAAAATAAAATGATCAACACAAATAATATGCTTGTGTAGTAATTATGATTTTTTTATTAGTTATACATTTTTTTCCATAATTTTCAATGGTATATAAAAATGCTAAATGTAATAGATTGCCTAAAGCAAAAAAGCATCATCATTTTGTTTTTCTACTCATGCACCCTTAAACCATGTTTGTAAAAATCATAACAAATTAAATTTTATTTTTATTTTTATGAAATTATTTTATCATGGTATCATACTAATAAAACAATAACTAATTGTCATGATACTAGTTCACTACCATCACATCTACTTCTAATGATTATTTCCTAATCATAATATCATCAAGATACAACTTTTGTACTAATTAATTGTATGAAAATCTATTTTGTAAAATGTCAATAAACAAAAAATTCTCATTCTTAATAATAAAAAGATAATTTTACACTACTTCCAAAAGATATGCGACTTAATAGCAAATATCAACTTAATATCATTGTTCATAATACCTTCTCTCCCACTACATATGGCTAACACATCAATTAAAATTTTGAGCTGAATTATCAAAAATATACTATGTTGGAAAATTTATTTTTCCTACTGACTTTGTGGTGTAGGACATGGAGAAAGACTCGCTTGACCTATTAATTGGGATGATCATTATTGGTACCTGGACAGACATTGATTGACGTGATGAATGAGAATTTTACACTTCATGCGGGAAAAAAACAAATAAAATTAAACCTTTAAAAACCTACTAACGTCAAACAAAAATGAGAAAAATAATTACAAAATATGTATCCTCATACGCATAGCCAAGAGACATGATACAGATTCGAATTAAAAAAATTTCCTAAATAATTATTGACCAAAAGAATAGAGAAAATTAAAGAAATAAAAATAATTCTTAAAGAAAAAAATATTACCGTGAATCTTGATGAGAAAAAAATTATTTTGAAATCGTAATATTTTTTTAAGTTGCTATAGAATAATAACCAAATAGACACTATTTTGAAATTGTGAAAAAAATAATTGATACACCCAAATTCCCAAGTGAAGGACATAGTGAAATCATTAAGAAGACTCTTTAGACAATAAAAAAATTAAAGAGAGAAAAAGTTCATGACTAATTGATAATGTATTGGGAGACAAATGAAATAAAGATCATTATCAATGATGATCATAATGAAAAAGAGACCAAAATTTATTTGCAAAAAAAAGTTGTACATTTAGTAAAAGTCACAACTACATAAGTAAGTTATCATGACAAGATAAAAGGCAAGACTTTGACAACATAAAAGCTACAAGAGGAGGCCGTGACATATCTCATTACCATAAAACAACTAATCTAAAGAACAAATAGTAATGCCGAGACTTCACATAAAATCACAGCATTAATAAAGAGCATGACACTCAATGATATCGGAACAACTAATAAAGTCACAATGTTTGGCACAGAATAACACAAATGAAGAAACATGATAGATGGCATGATATTGAACTAGAAGTATAGATGACACGCTAAAGAAAAAAGTTTTACAAAGAAGATAACATAGACTTCTAAAATTACTGATTGAGAATTGAGATGGAAAAATTAATCTAACAAAAAACGATAAACGTAATACATTTTGAGAAAGCCCAGTAATTTATTTATTTTTTCAATTTTGATGAATAAAATAAACTCATTGCATCTAATTGATTCATATATAAAATAAAAATCTAAAGATAAGAAATGAATGGTTTCTATTAATTTCATAATGTGATCATAATAAAAATGAAGCTTAGATGTATATATTTTACATGTTTTTTTAGAATTGAATAAATAAAAATGAAATCTAATATAAATAATTGACTTAGTGAAAAGCTATATAGATAGCATAATAGTAAAAAAATCATGATAAATCTACTATCATTATTTATTTTTACTAGCACATTCTTGTTAAATAGTCACAATATTTTTTCTTCCTCGTGATTCTACAAACAAGTCGCAACAAACTATCACCCAGTTATCATAATCTTTCATTATTAATATATTCTTCATGGTCATGATATTATCTTAGCATTGCGTCTATAATAATTCTAAAACACAAATTCAATAGTTCTAAAACTAAGTGCCAAATTGTATTAAAAATCATGATATTTTCCAATACCACGACAAATTCATTACGAAGCTAAACATTATACAACATCAAAGAATTTTTAGTCAAGGCTCACTTTTCTACCACTACTATTTATTCCAGAGAGCATTTCAATCAATCAAGATCATTTTATGCTGCCACAACAAAGTTCTATAAAGAAATTATCATGATCATTGCATTCTTTCCTTCATGGTCATGTGCTCCTAAAAAGAACTTCCTTGATTGCAGTTCAAGAAGTACAAACATTGATACAATCATGAAAATACAACACAAGACACGAGAACATGATTAATTTTAAAAAATCAAAATAAAGATACGACGAGAACACAATATAATATAAAAAAATTTATCCTTACGAATATTATTTTTAAAAATCAATTTAGTATTTTAGATTGTTTCGAAAATACTATACAAACATTGTGTTTGCATGTAGTTGAAAATATTATATATATATTTATTTATTTATTTATTTATTTTTATTGGTATATATAATTAGATATAAACTAGAGTTTTAAAAAGAAAAAACATAAGACAAGACTTTTTTGTGTTTGTGAAGTAAGACGTAAGCCTCGAAGCGTTGAGGCGTAAGCATTATGAGCCTCATAATATATAATTAATTAATATTTTAAAATATATAAAAAAAATAAAATAATATATCATAAATAAAAATATGAAAATAATTTTTTTAGAATTATAAAAAAAATCATACTATTTCACTACTTTCATAAAAAAATGGGGGCCGTGGTAGAGTCGTGGGATAAAAAATAAAATTAACTATAATAATAATTTCAAACTTTAACAAAAAATTATAACCAAATCATAAAATAAAAATTAGAATAAATTGTTTTAATTTGAATTTTTATTTTCAAAGACATCATCATCCATACCCAATATATCAAAGATAAGAAAATATTTAATATCATGTATTTTTATTTCATGTAAATTTTCATCTTCATCAATTAGCATCAAATTAAAGTCTCTCTTTGTCTTTGCCTCTAATTGTACCTAAAATAAATTATGAATTAGGTGTATCTATTATAAGTTTTTTCATTAAATTTAATGAAATTTATGACTTTAATTTTTAAGTAATTAATTTATACTTTATTATATTTTTTTATAGGAATGTAAAGAAATCATTTAATCTGATAATTCTTGAATCTATTAGAAATTAGATGATACAACTCTAATAACATCAACATTGAATAACTTATCATCTTGAAACCCAACAATGATCAAGGAAAAGAAGAGAAACTTCTTTTTCTGCAATCCACTCATCATTCAAATTAATTTACTCTAACAAAATTAGATCAATATTTTATTTTTTTTGTAGACTTCATTCTCTCAATCTAATGTCGTACTTTACATACACAAAAGTATTCAACCTTTGATATTAAAATCTATTTCTTTTTTATGTATATATATGTAAATAATAAAATAAAGAAATTTATGTGTTAAAAAAATAAATTATTTAACATTGAAATAGATATATATATTTATTTATTTATTTATTTATTTATTTAAAAAAATAGAAATATTACCGATTCAAAAGCATTCTAATTTTTTTCACAACCCAAAGCACTACAAGTGAGGCTATAAACTCAAATAGTGAACTTTTACAAATATAGTGTTGAACCACCAAAATATATCTACCAACTTGTAAATACTTCTTAATATTTAAGAATCAATTGCAATATAACTCCTAAATTCACTCATTAATTAGTCAATTGAGTACAACTGAATGTCAATTTTTAAACATTCTTGATAATCCAATATCTTATTTATACATTCAAATAATTTCTTCCTCACATCATCAAATTATAGAACTTATTCTCATATCATAATTAAGGATTAAAATAGTAATATGTTGCATGTAAAAGTTAATGAAATTGAGAAATCCATCTTGCATTAATTTTTTTCTAAATTAGGCCATATTTTCTATTTATGCCCCCATAATTAAATACACTTTTCTCCTTAGCAGAATCTATCAGCTCATAAATATAACTCATGACTAGTATTTCTTTTGAATTTACCTCTCTCGAGACACTAATTAATAAAACAGTGATCTTTATGCAAAAAGAAATATGAAACAAATTTTAAATCAAATAATATTGTACTTTAAATTTTTACACCTTCAACTTTTTTAGTTTATTTGCTTGAATACTATTTTTCAGAAAAGAACATTACTATAAGAGATTGCTTTTACTTATAAAGACGTTAGAGATTAAGAAATGAAATTGCAAACTATATAATTACTAGACGAAAAAATTCATAATTTTTTGTAAATATTCTTATCAAGCTAAGAACCCAAGTATGACCATATATAAACCTCACAACTTGTCTAACTCGAGCAAGTGATATATCATAAGTATTTATCTTTCAAATATCCTCCAACATCAAATCAATACAATATACAACACAAGAAGTTCATCTCAATCTTCTCCTTTTTTCCATAAGTCTTATTCCAATATTTACATAATTAAAAATATTATCTATGATAATTTGTATAATATTCTCCTCTCTAATTTCTTTAACCACACTATCAAGATATTTGAACATCAATTCTTCATTTTTTATTGAATCAAAAACATCAATTAAATTCATAAACCAAGAACTTGCAAGACTATTCATAGAGGTGTCAACCGGGCCGGGCCGGGCCGGCCTGAGGCACGGCACGATTCGGCCATTCCTGGGCCGGCCCAGCACGGGAATTTCCCGTGCCCGGGCTCGTGTCGTGCCTGACCACGGCATTATCGTGTCGTGCCGAAGCCAACCAGGCCTCGTGTCGTGTCTAGCCCAGCACGGTACCATGGCCCATTGGCACAGTACCGTGCTGAAATAATTTTTTTTTAAAATAGGGTTACGGAGACACCGAAATCCTAATTTTTTTTAATTAGAGTTTCGAGCGCACTCAATTCCTAATTTTTTTTAAAATTAGAGTTTCGGGTGCGCGGAAATCCTAATTTTTTTTGAATTAGGGTTTCTGTCACGACAAAATCCTAATTTTTTTTAATTAGGGTTTCAGGCTGCCGAAACCCTAATTTTTAAAAATTAGGGTTCAGCACGACAGCGCGCGCTGAAACCCTAATTTTTTTTTAATTTAGGGTTTGGCCCGACAGGGACAAACCCAGCGAATCGTGTTGCGGGCTCGTTCCAGGCTGAACCCCCACAAAACCGTGTCCGGCCTGGCACGAAAGTACAGCCAAGCCTGAAAAAAATGAGCCGGGCCGGCCCGGCACGTCCCGTTTGACATCTCTAACTATTCATCAAAAAACTAATAAGACACATACTCTTTCCAATTTATCCAGCCATCTGACTTAATTAAAGATTCATAATGTTTTCAAATATTTTTATGATTTTTCATAATAATATTTATTTCATTCACCTCTTCTTTAAGAATCTATGTCCTCGATTCATATAAAAAAAAGAGGCTTAGATCTGGGCCCAAAATTTGTAACAGTCTCATCAAAGGAATCATTAAAAATCATTCATAGTGTCAAATGAGAGATCTTTTGAATACATAAACCTACCAATTTTTTATATACTTCCTTTATTTCTTCTTACTTCTACATTTAATTCAAAATACTTTGATAAGCTTATAAAATAATAAATTTATTCATATGTCCCCTAGGAATAAGTTCCCTACTCCCACTAACACTCTTATTCCTACATCCAAAGGCACCTATTATTTTGGATAAGACACTCATGTATTGAAATTGGATTCAATTCAATTTCATGGAGCAATTCATTTTTTTTTTAATCTTTAAAATTGCCAATATATTTCTGCATTCGAATCTAACATCTTCACTTAACTTTAGAGTATGGTTTCGTATCATAATGAGTTTCGGCTAGGTGATACTTAAATCTATTCATCCCTCCATTATATCTTTAATTACAAAATTTACATCTTAAATATTACTCCTTAAAAGCTTTAATAACATATTTTCATATAAAATATTTTTTTGAATTTTTTGAATTGGAGTAAATCATTCTATAATAACAAGAAAGAATTAATATTAATAATTAAATGAGCTTCAAGAAATTTTAATTGATTTCAATTAAAAATTAACATTCCGACTTTAAATTTAATTGATTTAAATTTAGGATATATAATTGGCTCAATTTCGAATCGAAATGAGCTGGAAGAAAAGCTTTTATTTTAAATAAAAAAAATATAACAAATTTATTTTAAAAAACATATGAACACATTTTGCAACATAAAAATGTGTTCCTCCATTGTAGTTCATGAAAATGTGTTATTCAAGTTCATATAAAATTTTAAAATCATATTAACGAATTTATTCGAATATATAATGAATATATAACAAATTTTTTAATCCATGAGCTCCGTTGAAACTGTTTATATATCGAATAAAAAATATATAACAGCATTTATTCAAATATATATTGAATAAAAATAGGTTTATTTTTATTTGCAACATATAATGAATATATTAAAAGTGTTTAAAATGAACACATTTTAAATAAAATTATTTTTAAAAACAGATTTCAAAATAGATCTCAAAAGTATTTGAAATTTTAAAAACAGATTTCAAAAAATGTTTAAAACTAGATTTCATGAGCTCTGTTGAAAATGAAGATATCAAAAATATAACGAATTTTTTAATCCATGTAGGCGAGCACTAATGGAGCTTGATATATTCGACGAATATATCAAGCTCCAACAGACGACGGTAAAGTTTACTATCGTCTATTGCAAATGAGCTCCAATAGATAATGGTAAAATTTACCATCATAGAAATTTATCAAAGTTTATCTTTGTCTCTTGAATATGTGTTTATGCAGTGATCGTATAGTTACGTTTGTGGTGGGGTTTAGTCTTCGAGCTTTGCTCCCCCAAACAGTTTGCATTTTCTTCGATAGAAGAAAATCATTGACATGTTATGTATTTTGTTTTATTTTCTGAATGCCACACAAGCTAACACATTGTGGCATACACTTCTGTCTACAAGACGTCGAAGGCACAATTATGCACGCATGGAAGATGCATCACTGAAGAAATCGTACATGTAACATTTTTTGTTTTTTCTTCAAATGCCTAAAGGCATTTTACCTTTGCCTCACCCGGAGGCACGCAAGCAGGCTCGCCTGGAAAATGCCTTTGGAAAGATTGGTATAAACATTTATTATACCTAATTATTTCCAACGCTTGTTGAGAGAATTGGGCCATCAAAAAATAAGAATAAGATCGAGGCCACCTAATTATTAGTACAAATCATATTGACTCCAAAAAAAGTGAGTTTTCGAGGAAAGAAAATGTCCTTCAAATCTAGACAGCACAATAGTCTATGAGTCTACTCAAATTCTGACTCATAATGAGCTAGAAATTAAAAAACTTGACCACCTAGGACTTAAAATATATATATTAGCAATATGAGAAAAAAATAACCTTATCATATTACAGTTAAGTGTATCGAGGGGCATGATGATCTTATAATCAATCCATTTAATCTTGAATTTTTGATTGCTATCTAGAAGAGAAAGAATACTCAATGATAGATTTTAAAAGTTTTGTTACTAATATCTTTTCTTTTCTTTTACTTTTTTTATTATTTGTATTGATTAGACTAGGATAATCAAGTTATCTTATAAAACACTATCTTAACTAAGATGATGGCAAGTCATATTGTAATAGAGATGCTCTTCACACCAATATAACTTGTATACTAGTACAATGACTTTCGAAAAGATATATTATTAATTATAGATATGTGTTCGTTATAGACAATTATAAATAAGAAGATAAATCATCATAATACAAGACTTACAACGAGTGATTTCACTTAGACATTTGATATGTATTACCATGATGTTTTTTCTCCAATATTGCTAACAACTTGTAGCATTACTCCTTAATGAATATTTTTAAGACTTTGATCATAAAAACTACAAATAAAAATAGAACCAAAATAAAAAAAATAATAAATTAAAAAAAAATTATATTAAAATAATTAGATATAATGATATTTATTATTTTTGGGAATGTAAAATTTAAAAAAAGTACTTTTTTGGGCATTAAAATCATTGTCAAGGACTAGATAGTCATTTTAATAAAACACCTAAAAAGGCTATTTTACTAAAATGGCAATTACTATGTCATTTGAGTCGGGTCATGAATCAATGTGTTAGTCATTTTGGTAACAAAGTATGCAGAAGAATTGAAAACTTCCAAGGAAGTTGTGTAAAACATCATACCATATTTATTTGATCATAGAGAACAATTGGCCTGAAAATTAAAAAGAATAGCTAGGGCTCAAAAAAATTGCTTTGATATCATATTAAGATTATAAAATAAAAGGATAACTTAAAAATTATTTAAAAGAAGTTGGGGTGAGAACTTGGACATTTTATATATATATATATATATATATATATTAAATAAGAAAAGCTAAGCTTATTTATATAATACAATTCAGGTTTTTACACACATACCTAAGTAATCAAGAAATACATATTTTAAAACTCTAAGTATTATCTTATTACAACTTGGGAAGAGATCTTGTACAAAGCAAATACTCCCTCAAAATTTTTTTTAAAAAAAAATTAACTAATCTTTCACTAAAATATAGAATCTGAAATGAAATACATAAGAAATAATAAAAAAAATCATTTGATTTATGATTAACACCATATTTCGTAAAAATATTTCAGATCATGCCTCCCAAAAAGGAGCATCCAATTTATCTTAATAATAAATTGATTCTTTATTTTAGCAACCACATACTATGGAGGTGTACTGACACTAAAAATCTAGTGTATGATGGTGAGATCGGTATGATAAGTGCTAAAGATATCCAAAATATATTTTAATAGATTATCACTACATATTTTTTAATATTTTTATGAAAGAACTACAAAATTAAAAATATAATATAATAAAGAAAATAACTAATCAAATAAAATATTTATTATTTTTAGTAAACATAATGAAATATCTAAATTTATCTTGAGTCTTATCTCTATTACGTTCACACATACTTAAGTATATTAGATTGAATAAATTTTTATTCATACAAAACTAGCAAGCTTCATAGGAAGCTCTTACATTTTTCCTAACAAACACACCTCAAACTCTAGTGTAAAGACTAATCAAACACTTGAATATAATATTCGTAATTTAACCAATGATAAGTGACTAAATTAAAAATGAATAAGTAGTTGATCAATAATATTCAATATCTAGTAGTAAATCATATCGTAGAAATATATATATATATATATATATATATATATATAATATAATTCATCATGCTTAGTTATAAAAAAAAATTTCTCAAAATCTTATGCTAATGAAAACAAATATTAGTAGAAAAAAAATAAAATTCAAATTATGTTTCTTGAAAAAGCAACTCACAAAAAGAGAATAGCCTAACAACTATTAATAAATAGAGCACATAAAAAAATATGATCACGCTAAATAATATCATAATCAATAAATTTTAAGAGCTTGTCATTAGGTAATACAATACTAAGTAAGCAAAAAAAACTTTAGTGAAAAATTTTACTAATACATATAATATGACTATTAGATTTTGAATAAACAACATAAGAATCTAAAATAAAAAGATAGGTAATAAGTCCAATTGTACTTGAAGACCAAAAAATATTTATTAGTATCTTAAATAGGGGTTTTGAGCACTCTATAGTAAGTATCACAATAGAAGAATTTTATGAAAAATTGTAGATATCTCTAATATGTCTCTCTTAATTATTTGTAGCAAACATGACCTCCTCTCTTAAAATAGCTCTAATAATTTTCTTTAGTGTAATAGATTTTAATATAGTGTATGCACTGAATTAAGACTCTCATATCATTGTCTCACTATGTTTGGTAATCTGCCAACTACTAGTTCATACTAAATGAGTTGTCTCACTATCAAGTCTCCAAAATCTCGCATAATGAGCCATACGTAAGTATTATACCTATGCACACCACGAAATCAATCTAAATAATCATAGATTGCACAAACCACAATCACTTTCTCAATGACTATGCCCTCCATGCACAAATATTATACCTATGCACTATTTTTTTAAGGGCTGACTCTATGAACTAGTGGGCTTTTTTTTTAAGGTTCAAGAAACTTGTTTTCTTTGTTACTTTTTATTGTCTATTGGGTTAGCTGGCATAGTTTGTTAGAAATATATTTTTATATTAGAGTGTGAAGTGTTTAGAGAAAGAAAAGAAAAGAAAGCATGCATATTTGAGTTGTGGGTTAGAAAGGGACAGAAAGAACCTCCCGAAAAGCTATGGGCCTCATCATTTTTGTATCACAATGCCAAGTTCCGGTTGTGGGTAATGGCCAAAACTAAAATGGATGCAAGAATCAGAAACTTGGAATCTGGTGGAAAGGAGGTGAAACAAATAGCAGAGAACAATTTTACCGTGATCTTAGTTATGTAACAGCCCGGAATAACTTGAACGATTCAGTTCTTAACCAATCATGCAACAGCCCAGAATAACTTGAACAATTTAATTCTTAACCGACCAAGCAGCCCAGAATCATCTGATGGAGTCAAGTACAACTCGATACAGCATAGCAGGTTTGTAAGAGATGACGAGAGGAACAGAACCCAACACTAGAGCAGGAGTTGTGGAGTGAGGATAAAAGAGAGGAGAGATCGCCATCGAGAAAGCGTGAATTGTCGGTTTCCGACGTGGAAGGAGTCAATGCATGAATTATTAGGGCAGAACGATATTTCTCCAACAATCGAATACCCGAAAATTAAAATTTAGAAGCATCTGGGGTTTTTTTTAGAGCAAAGCTAGAGCATTGTTGAGATTCGGGGAACGAAGGCAAACGTTTACCATCGTCAGACAAGAAGGGTCCTTAATTCATTGCTTATTTGTCGTCAGACAACAAGGAATTGTGGCAGAATATAGAACAAGGTTTGAACACTTGGCTATATCCTTGAGAAAAATGAAGAAATACAGAATGACTGCCATGTTCGTCAATGGCTTCAAAGAGAAGTTAAGGATTGGGTTAATAGTGTCGAACTCCACCAGCTTCAAAGAGACGATGGTAATTGTGGGCCAGATCAAAGCTAAAATTTTTATTTTAGCCTTAGCCCATCAACCCCACCAGCTTCAGAAAACTCCCTTAGCTCCAACCCAGATGTGATCCCAAAACCATCTCCAGAACACCCAAAAAAATAAATGCCCGTCAGCCCAGCATGGTACCTCCAAGATGGTTTATGGTAGAGAGCATCCCCCTCCGATTCAGTATGCACACCGTGGTACTTCCAACTCTTACCTTGAGAACTTACTTGTGGTGAGAGGTCTGATGATAGCTGAGCTCTGAGAACGATCAGCAAAAGATGGCAATTTTCCCCTTCCCAGCCTCGCCCCCCTTGGAACAGCCCCAAACAAGACGGAGATTCCCCACAAAACTGTGTTGGAGGGGCAGAGACTAGGCTAAAAATTTTCCCCATTGCGAGATTAGGGCAGGGTCGAAGATTACAATCCATGCCCTGTCCCCGGCCCATTTAGGATCCAAGCACAGGGTCAGGGCAAGCTCGGGAAATACGATCACCGAGCATTGTGCCCCATCTAACTCCTAGAGTAGTGGAGCCAAGCAGACAAGGCGACAGAGCAGGGAATGCAATGCACCGCCCCGTGGCATAAAAACCCTGCCCGGCCTCACCCCGGCCCCCACCAAAAATGTGGCGTGTGGCAGGGTAGGGATTGGAGAATCCCCAACTGGGCAGGGCACGGAAAGGGTCACCCCAGTCGCACCCCGCCCCATTTCCATGCCACATCAGCTTTGCTCAAAACTATACAAAAAAAAACTGCTGATGAGCACAAATGTAAAGCGATTTTCCAGTAAAGCAAATGGTATATCTGAAGTGGAGGCAGCATCAACAACACTCTTGAGTTTTAAGGCCTAATGAGAAGCTTGTCCCCCCGCTATTTTGGCCCTTATCCGGTCATCCAACACATTGGCAATGTTACTTACAAGCTGGGGCTGCATCCTTTCGCATCTATTAACCCATCATTTCATGTGTCACAACTAAAAAAGGTGTTGGGAAACACTACTGTGGCTCAGAAGGCACCACCAATTTTATCAGCTAAAATGGATTGGGTTGTAAAGCCAGGAAAAATTCTGGCAACACATCAAACACATGAAAGGATGGAGTTGTTAACTAAGTGGAAAGCTCCAGCAGATTTTGAAACTTGTAGAGAACCCCTAGCTCTCATCGAGGAGCAGTTACCTAACTTCCACCTTGAGAAAAATTAATGACAAAGTGCTCTTTGGTTCTAAATATAGATGACTATTTGATTCACTAAGCATCCTAGGTAGACAAGGCTGAATCAATTGTTGTACATAGAAGATTTTTTTTTCTCTTGGATAACAAATGATGTCAAAAAGGCAAAAAATATATATATAATAAAGGGGTAAAGAATAAATTTGAAAAATATGTGACAGCATGGAAAATTTTTTGAGAGTATATATTTAAATATAGAAAATAAAGAAGTAAAATAAAAATAAATAAACAAATAAAATTTTATGTTCATTTAAAAGTTTTTTTCTTATTTGTTATAGTATACAATTATTATTCTTCTATTTTCTATTTTTTAATTTAACTTATGGATGGGTGGGAGCACCCAAGATAGGTACCTCAATCCAAATTTTGAATTCCAATGTACATTGAGTTTATATTATTGAGGATTATTAAGTATTATTTCAATTTTGGAATTATATTTTATCATGGTATAAAATTAAAATTAGTATAAACCCTAAGAGGAATAAGACTCATAATAGGCACATGCTACGCATACACAATAGCAAACCATTGTGCACAATAGACACATGAGGCAAACAATAAACTCTAGGTGTGCAAACACAGGGCATGACATACTAAGATGCACATTTTACCTAAGCAGGCAAGAACATTAGGCACTAAAACAAAAAAAGAAAAAATTACACATATTATTAATAAAATATGTGATATCAATCAATTATTAGTAACTATATTTTTATGTTACACCAGCTCACTATTTATGTTAATCGATAGAGCAATAATAAAATACTAGTATTCGAAAGTACAATACATATAATATAAAGAAATGAAATACCAAAGAAAAATATTAATAATTATTTTTAGAGATATGATCAATAGTACCATAAAATATTAGAATAAGCAAGTTTGTTACCAAAATCATCGAGGGATTCTCACAAAATACATTCACCATAAGAAAAAAATATACAAAATACATTTCTAAGATAACTACAAATATTTCATATCCTTCAAATATTATAATTCTTGTGACTCATCTTCCTACTTCAAAATCATATGTCATCAACTCAAGAGTCAACAATCATATTATAAGAAATTTTTTTTTTCTTATATTTACTAAATATTATGATAGTTAAGAGTCGATAATAGTTAAGGGCAAATCATCAATAGCTAACAGTTATGATAATATTCAATTTAATTCTTTATTTTTTTCACGTATTTTATTTATTTTTGATTATCCTATTAATCTTCTTTCAATAATTTGTCTTTCAATTTAACTTAATTCTAATTTTAGTTTCTGTTCTACTATTATTTAATTGCAGGATTATAAAACTTTGAGAAAAATATTTTTTGCAAATGAGCAGGGCAGTCAGTATACTTTTACTTTGACGATAAAATTGTTGACTACATACTTAAATATTATTAATTCATTCATTATGTATTCTTGCATTAGTCACTCACCACTAGTTAAGCTAAAAATATTGAATTGAAGTATTAAAAAATCTTTACATATTAATGGGCCCAAATATATACTTATATTTTTGGCTTAGAGCAATAAAAATTCAACTATATATTATACTTTTCTTGCACCGACAGTAGATCAATTGTAAATTTTTATATATTTTTTTTTTGAAAATAATCTCATACATTAAAAAAATAAGAAACAAATAATTATTTTGAGATAAAATATCATTATAGAGTTTATAAAAATCACGACATGCACCAACTAGACAGTTTGGATGAGACGTCATCTAAGAGAAATTGGATAGCCACTTTGTTCTCTTATTATTTTCTACTATGACACTCAGACAATAAGATATATAATCTCAAATTTAATATTTCATAAATAAACAAAATATATAGAATAAAATTATTTCTTTAACACGAAAAATATTAAAGATGAGACTATTGTTATAGTTTATGACTATTATTCTTTTATTTTTTATTTTTTATTTTTTTTTAATTCATGGAGGAGAGAACCTAATATGTGGGTTTCCCCAATCCAAACCCCAACGTTATATTCTCATTATCCATTGAATGTTATTTCTATGTTTGAGTTATATAGCTATATTTTATCATTATAAAATATAATATATTTTAAACTAGTTGTATTGATAAGGACATAAAACATGATAAAATAAGATAAATAGTAATATAATCTCCTAAGTTACAAATATAAAAACATGATAAAATCAAGATAAATTAGATAAAATACTAGTATAATCTTTTAAACTACATATATAGTAAATATTGAAGTAATCAAACTAATCAATCTTCAACTATTTTCAATAAAGTATTATATTTACCCATATAATAAGTTTGTATTTGTTTTGATATTTGTCTTGCATCATTTAGCAAAGAAAAGTTCATATCTAATCAAATAACTTCAATTATTTTGATGTTTTTTATGCATAGATAAAACAGACAAGATGTAAATTAACTGCATAAAATGACAATGAAATTTCACAAGAATTACATTGTCCAATTGTTGTTTTTGATTTCTTGGACGAATAACCCAAGCTCATGCATTTTCGGATAGAAACAGGATCCATACCACCACCATCATCTGCACACAGAAATTTTCTTTAGAATTTATAAAAAACAGTATGGGCATATAATACCATACAATTTGGAACACAAACGGTGTGCACAAAGCTAAAAACCTTGAAAAATTAATGCTAGAGAATTATTCTTCAAAATATTAACTTTATCAACCTTTACAAAAGTTGCACCATTTTGAATCTGAAATCACAAGCTAATTCCGAAAATCATAAACAAATTAGCAAAAACAAAAACAGTATGCTAACCACATATAACCAACCACATTAAAAAAACAATAAACAGCCCTAAGTGATATCCATTTTGATTTAGATAATGTACCATCAGCTTATCCACATAGAACATTTGAAGACAATCTTACAAGCCTTATGAACAATATTCAAATTTCCACCATATATTTAAAAAAAAAACATAAGAGGTAAAAACAATGATAACAAATATACAGAAGAATTCTCTCTCCAGCCATTGCATGAATACTTTTGTATATCAAACATTGAATAAAAAAAACAAGTCCAGACTCTGAGAATCATCATAGGTGTTGTCGTTTACTGCTTTTTTTAGTTTATTAGACTTTATTACATTATAGAAGAGAACAATCAACTTGTAGGCTACCCCAATATGACTAACTCATTATATAATGAATTTTCCTATACATATTAATATATTGAATTTTATGGAATTTATGAATGATTTGTTCACATATTTAGATTAACATTCTAACATGATATCACAATCATAATTCTAGGAAATATAAATCCTAAGATTTCAAGAGAAAGAATACCTATTTTACCAACAATGTGCACATGTAGAGATTATGTGTAGTTCATTTGTAGAAGAAGATGGCACAAGAAAAGTGCCCCGCCCCTTTTCCACTTTTTTTTCTGTTGCATGCATGCAAACAGGCATGCCAAAACAAGCATGTGACGTGCCAAAACCCTAGCCGCACCATTTTAACCTAATCTATCTAGAGAGAATGCCTGCACATAGGTATTTGTATGCAATATTAACTCACTAAAAAAGTCAATTTGGGAGAGTTGTGATATGACATTAATATGTAGATATTAGATATTTTTTATAATACATATATTATATGAAGAAATGACATTAAAGACAAATATTGGCAGTTACATTCATAAAAAGGGGACAAGGGTACCATAGAGAGTTGAGAGAGATATATTATCTATTATAATCATCCAAGATCCTCATAGAGATAATTCATTATAATACTAACTAGAAAAGTATATATAAAACTTCTCTTTAAGATAGTAACAGACTCTTTATGTTCTTCAAATAATACTAATTATTTTATTCATAATCTTAGTTTAGGCTCATAGATTATCAACACGAAATTAAATACACACATCATTGGCAAATATTTTTTTTAGTATTTTTTTTTCTTATTTCTTCAATATTATGATATTAATAATAATTTTTCAAAAATCATTTAGTATTTTAGAATAAAGCTTGATCTCATATTTCTTCGGCATGTTTTACAGATTCATGATTGTCATGTTAGTTTTTTTTATGAATTATTTTTCAAACAATTCAATTTTAGTTTTATTTTTTTGTCTACTAATTTTTGTTAGCAAGATTAGAAAATTTTGAGAAATATTTTATTTGAATTTGAGTAAAATAGATTATATAATTTCTTTTCTATGATTGAATATCTTACTAAGTGTTTGAATGTGTTGGATTATTTACTTATTCATTTTCAACTTAGTCACTTAGTACTGTCTAAATTAAGAATATTTTATCTTATTTTTAAAAGATATTTTTAACCTGAAGTGTAAGACATATCACCTAATAAAGATATCAAAAGTTCTTACTCTACATTTTGGCCTAGTGTAAAAAAAGACTCATTTGATCTCATATATTCAAACATATAAAAAATATAGTAGTGATAAAACCTAAGATGCGTTTAGGCATTTTATTAATTTTATTTATTATTATTCATGATTTACCTAATTGATTACTTTTTAGCATATACCATAGATTTTTTTCATTTTTATATCATTTTATAAAATAAAAAATAATTTAATAAAAACATTTATAAAATAGGAAGTCAAATGCATTAGAATATATGTTAGACAGTTTTAATATTTACTATATAGATTACGAGATTATATGTCACTCATGTGTCAACAAAACTACACAGATTAAGATTGTAGAAAAAAAATAGATATTTAATTAAAATAACTCTTATATTCTTATTTAATATGAATTTTCCAAAATATTATTAGAGATATATAATATTAACTATAAACAACTAGAACAACCTATATCATCTTTTATTATTTATAAATATGTGCACTTTTAGATCATGAATCTTGAAGAAAGTTTATTTTATCTACCTTCCAAAAATTTTTGGAGTACAAAAATTTTTAGTAAGTACTGATATTATATTTTTTAGTAAGACTCATTTTTTCACTAGCCTAAAAAAAATATAGTCTAAAAGATGAATCATGACACATTACATTTCCTTACTCATAATTATTCTACTAGGACTTCTATTTATGAAAGAGAGTTTTCCATTAGGTATATCCTAACTTGGAAGTCTACAATATAATAATATTCATATGGAATCATCATATATACAAATAAATACATATCAAATTCAATCTAAAAAGAGCGACACATCTTTCCATTTCAAATGTCACAATAGTTTACTCAAGACTTAGAAAATGAGACATACAATATGCTCAGATTAGAGAAAAGCATATTGAAGATCCAAATGATTATGTAATTAATCTCTCTAATCTTGACCTTATAATCACTTTTCAAAAAGATTGAAGATTCATACCCGATGCTCAGTTTCAAAAGTTTTATTGTAATTGTGTTTTGTCCTTTTTTTTTACTTCCTTTATTATTTTTCTTGATAGTATAAAGATACTTAATATTTCTTTTATGATATTATCTCACTCAAGATGATACGTATCATATTGGAAGATAAAAAAGCATTCCACTCCAAAGAGAGATGAGAACTATTATCATGACCTTCAAGAAAATCTTTTATTAATTGCAGCTGAATGTTTACTGTGAAAATAAGTTTAAAAAAAAGATATATTACCCTAAAACAAAACTTATAGCGAGGGAGTTCACTACAATATTTGATATAGATTACCAAAAAATTTGCATTCAAGCGATCAAGATAATCTCTGTATAAATTTTTATTTAATTGGTAATAACATCTCATAAATGAAGAATATACTAGTTAGAATAAAAAAAATATTTCTTCGTGGTAACCTAGAACCTAGAGGATAAGGTGCATATGAAAGAGCAAATCTAGCATCAACCAACACAATCAAATATCATTTATAAATTGAGGAATGCACTATATGACCTAGAGTAATAAATGAGAGCCTACTTTGTGAAATATTCATAAATAATTATCTCGTTTGATCTATATATATGTTTTATGAATTTTTCTTTATTTTTTTAGAAATCTGATGAAATTATGATATATCTTAGTATGTACGTATATAATATTCTAATTATAAAAAATAATAAGTTAAAAATCACTCAATTCAATGAATATATTTAGTTATAATTTATAATAAAAGGCCTAGGAAGACTTCAGTATTTTATTGAGATAAAAGATACATACTCTAGAAAATAAATTATTTTATCACAAAAAAATATATATGCAGTTGATAATCTTATAGATGTTAAATTTTTGAATTTGTGCTCCAATAAATACTTCTTTTGATATAAGTACTAATTTTTTATCTAATATCACTCATCTATTTGATTCGATTAATTACTATAGAATCATATGAAATATTAACTATCTACATAATACTAGATTATATACATATAACTTACATAGTTAGAATAGTTAGTTGTTTCCCAGATTATAATTGACAAAATAATTTATATATAACTTTTTGCATACTAAGGTATTTAAAGAAGTCATCGAAACATGAGATTTCCTTCAATGATCATAGACTCTTATTCAAATATTCAGATTCTAGTTGAACATCAATTTACACCGAGAAGTAATCTATAGTAGATTTTTCTATTTTTCTTATTTGATAATATATTCTCCTAGTAAAGCAAGAAATATATAATTGGTTTAAGATCAAGAAATAATTATTTCTTTTGATTTATCTCTAATATATAGTGCATTGAATTTCTAGTTTTGGAAAGATTATTTATTCTTATGTGACTCTTATTAAAAAAAAATAATCATAATTAACATGAAACTATTACAAATAATCCAATACAAATTAAAAACAAACATAAATTCATTATGAGTTACTTCAATAAGGATTTGATTCGTGAGACAAAGAAACATAAAATACATATTAGATGAGTCATTTAAAATTGAGTCAAATTATTAGTTAGTGATTAATGCATAGTTATTAGTTCATCTAAGATAATCAATTGATTTAAGTATACCTAATATATCTAGTTTTTGTTCAGACATGCAAGAACAATTGAGACTTGTATAGGATATTCCACTTGTATAATAGTGTTCCTCAATTATTCATATACAATTTGTCTGGTCATGATGAGATGACTCATTATGTGATTTGAACATAGTTGAGTGAGAAAATTTCATGAATTCATATCTATGTTGACAGACCAAGCCACATTAAGGAGATTCGGTAATCAAATTTATATATTTATACTTGCAATCATTGGAAAAGCAACACCATTTTGAAAACCTCAATCCTGACCATGAGTAAGAGAATATTTCCAATTTTATCAAAGATTTATCACATGATAATTAAAACATTTACAACTACACCCAAACTGAGCAAAGTTGGTCTAATCATTACACCTACTCCACATGGTGGCAATGAGAGAGTCAATTGAGGTGTTCCATGAGGAAGCCAATAATTATTTTTTTTGTGAGATTAAAGCATACTCAGGAAATGTATACACTTACTAATTTTATTGTTCTTAATCTAAAAAACTATTCCAAACTTGTTTTCTTAGGCAATGCAAACTCCAACTGAGACACTTCAACATTTACAATGTTTTATTCCCATTACCTCACTCTAAACTCTTGGTACATAAATTCTAGAGTTCATACATGATTGCATTGCTTTTACTCCTTTTTCAAAATATAGATAATTTGATATTATTATTACCAATAGAACCATTTTATAGGAAAGAAAGCATGGCAATAATAATATTAAGATTTTCTTTTTACAAATTTTCTTTGAACTGAGTTTCATTATAAATTAATTTTCATTATAATTTAATTTTTATTAATTATTTTACTAAGAAATTAGGTAGTAATATTTTTTTTCCTTGTTGATATTTCTCTATAGCATCAAAGAACTAAACGGATGAATTTCTTCAATATAAAACAAAATAAACTATACTTGTTTTTCGCTAATCATAAGATTCCTTCTAGTTATTTGGATATGATGAACAATTAATTATACACTCTCAGTTTACATTTTCATTATTTGACAAATTAATGATTTTGAAATATATTAAAGTGTCAATTTATATTGATTATGAAAAATATCAATTAAAAAAATATATTAAAACTTCTTATATGACACATCATTAGGGTGTTATTACATAATTATTTTATCTATTTAATTTATATAATTGGAAATATAATACTATTACCACACGTGATAATTTTAAGTATTTTATTATTTTTATTATGATTATAATAGATTTGCTAAATTATTTGATTATTAAAAAAATATCTCAGATTTTATCTATTTTTATAAAATTTTATGAAAAATAAAAATATAATTTAGTTTACATAGAATGATGGTACTCTTGCATAGAATGAGATAGCTAAAAATATGAATTAATATTAAATTGACAACTAAATCACTTCTATTAGATAAAAGTATTCCTAATTATTTTTGGTGAGAAATAATATGAACTACTAATTTCCTTGTAAATTAAAAGTCATGTTTTATCCTCCTTTGACGTATCTCATATCTGTTTTTAAATTATTAAGAGATTTTGTTACTTTTTACCCAAGATTTTTAAATATATTTATTTTGTTAAAAAAGTCTCTCCGAGCAAAAAGAAGATATCTATTAGAGCAATCAAATGACTTTTTTAAGTACTCGAGTATGAATATTGTGCTACTCACTAGATGTCATGATAATCATTAAGTACAAATGTGATGTTCTTTGAAGACAAATATTTTTTTAAGAAATCAATAAAATATAGCTCACATTCGGATACCATAGGGATAAGATCATTTTTTTTGCCTGATTGTTACTCCTCATAGAATGAAGACTAACCCAATGTCTGCATATGATGCTACAAGCAAATCTGACTTTGGGAGAGTGGTAGAACATCTCTTGAATATGTGTATTAGAAGGAAGAGCCTGAGTATCTCAGAAGACATGAGATATGAGTCATCCCAAGAAAATGAGAAAAATGAGTTACTTTAGAATTCCAACCTAAAGATATATATTAAGCAAATTTGTCCATAATCTTCCACATGCAAGTCCTTGATCATGTTAACTAATCCATATCTGAATATTGACATGGACCTTCAAACTACTCTACAAAAGAAATCATAAATATCTTCACTCAGCATCTAATTGGTAATGTTGGTGTAAATTTTCACAAGTATGTTATAAATCAACTAAATATGAAGGATGTATGCATTCATGATAATCTTAAGAAAAAAATATTAATGAAACAACTATCAAGTTTCATGATTCTAGAAAGTACAGGCATGAAGTATATACTATAAAATATTGTTTAAGGCATGAAAAAATATCATATAGTATTATTCAACAAGTTCTCTTCGATGCTCACTACTTTATGCCTTAGAAGATATTTGTCATATTATTTTTATTTCTACCAACATAGATCAAGAAAATAAATATATTATTAATATTATATGTTAATGACATTATGATTATATTAAATAATTGATTAGTTCTAACTTAAATAAAATTACTTTTACATGCTAAATTAGTAAATCTCAAATAAAATATTTGAGATATTTTAGATATTTTTCAAAGCATTGAAATTGTATATTAGAAAGAATAATTTTTATTTTCCAGATAAGATATATTTTAGATAATTTGTCTATTCTTAACACATATGATGCACACCAATTAACTCATTATTAGACCATAGTATAGACTTGTCCATTAATATTAACTCTCCAATTGACTCTTTGAAGATATAGAAGAATCATTAAAAAAATTTATAATATTTTATAATGACAAGACCAAATATTACTTATTATAATAGTATAGTTAAACATTTCTTAAATTTTATCAAACATACTCATATTGGTACAATTCTCATTATTCTCATATATATGAAAAAGGCTCTAAGACATAAGATTTAGTTTAGAAAAAATGAGAATAGCCAGATAGAGGCTTACTCGGATTCTAGTTAGATTCCAATAATTACAAAGAACGAATACATCACTGGGCTTCATATTTTTCTTAAAAATAATCTTATTTTATAAAATAATAAGTAACTATTATATTTAGATTCAACACAAATATAAAATATAGAGCTATAATATTTGTTACTTATGAATTTCAATGAATTAGTTACTTCTTTAAGAAGCTGAGCACATTTGTTCATAAGCTAGTAATGTTTTACTATGATAATCAGGTAACTCAACACAATTGTACCATCTCGATATATCACAAGTGAACAAAATATATTGAGAATGATTATCAATTCATTATAAAAAAAATCCAAGATAATTTAATAATTACTATCTAAGTATTTACTAGTGAACTGATTCGAAACATCCTAATAAAGAGACATTTGACGACTATAAATATTTTCTTCTCTTCCAAATAGATATTTGCGACATGTATGGTATGCAATAACTTGAAAAGAAGTGCTGAGGTTTAGTATTGTTATTAATTTAATTATTCATTTTGTATTTTAGTTTGTATGAGAATACCCAACATATAGATTATCAAAACTTGAATATGTATATATTATTAGTATTTCTAGTTTTTTAAAATTAATGAAATATAATATTCATTTTTCCTTTCTTCTTACCCTTTTTTCATCCCTCTCTTTTTCGCCAGATACTCTAAGGATATTGAGATGGAATATTTTTTTTTTTTGAACAAACTATCATTTTGAGACACATTTTCAAGGCATAATCTCATTTAGCATGATGAATTGCAATGAATATAATCCTATATGATTCATGGTGTTCACTCTAGTATAAGTAAATAAATTCCACAATTTTCACAATTATTTATCATCTAATGTAAGTATTCATGATAAAGATTAGATAATATATATATAATCAATATAATTTATTATTATTTCTTATATTCTCTATCACAAATTCGTATGATTATAATCCTATATAAATATAATCAAGTACAAGTTATTACAATTTATTGATGAACTTTTGCATCTAGAAACAATAAAATAATAGATCAAGTACAAAGATGGTACAAAATCATGATAGGTATTACATGTAAATTTCTTTCCAAAAGACATCATCTGAATGAGATTGAGTTTATGGTTTGTCATTAAATAACTTTGTATAAAGATAGCCAAGTAACGAGCCATACTACTTATAATTTAGAAAAACTTTGTTACTATAACTTATGCTCTCAGCATATATATAAAACCGCAGATATTTTCCCATATACTTTATGTGAATCTCAACTATTTTTTTCTTTTAAATTTAGTATATAAGGTATTAATACATTAATTTAAGAAAATAAGCGATTAGCATCATTTTTTTTCTAAAATAGTATGCTTTGCATTATATATTGTTCACCAGCATGCCCTTGTATATGAGATGGTAATCCATAATGCATTATCATCATATTATTATGCCCCAGTCTTCCAGAATTTTACTTATCAGATTAGCAATGAGAAATTACTAAACCTTATAACAAATGGCAAAGACAATTGATCAACCTGATAACATGTGAAAGAAAACTACATAGTTTTTATATTAATCTACCAGATAACATAAAAACAGACACATGTTCTAACAACAATTTATTAACTTTACGAAATTAAAAAGAATTAAGGAAAATTTTTGACCTCGTCAACAGCATTGTCCAACAGCTCAGCAATTGCTACATACAAATGATAAAGAACAAGTTAAAACACAAAGAAGATGAAACTGTGTACCTTTGTTACTAGAACAACAAGGTCACCAGTGATGCATTTATTTAGTAAAATCTGCATTTTCTATGTTCATAGATCCTAGAAAAAGTTTTGATCTATGATGAGAATATATAGAAAGATCATATGATTGACAAACTAAAATTCACTTAAAAACTCTAATTAGAGTGGTGGAATGGGACAAGTTAAGTGAGCTACTTGGTTAATTAGATGCTCATCGTCAATTTAAATCTCACCCATGTGATAAATGTTTGATTGATTATCAGTACATGTTAATTCTGAACAATATGCCATGTGTACAAGTTGAAAGAAAAGAAATGTCTTTTCTCTATTATGAAGATCATGTCATACACCCCTCCACACTAATGACGAAAATGACAACAATCAGGATTTTACTTTCCATTGCAACATCTTGACGACTTGTGTACAAATACGACAGAAAAAAAATATTTATTAAAACAAGTGTAGTAGAGATATATGCTCCCATCGAACAACCCAAATCAAACCTCAACCCAAATTATATACATATATATACATGCATACATACATATATATACATATATTATATGTAGCTCCCATCAAATTCAAGTTGAGCATGTCTAATAAAATATATGCTCCCATCAAATATGTTGCTATATAATCAAATCAAACAAAAAAATTTATAATTAAATAATTTCTTTTACAATATAATAAGTAGATATGTAATCTTTAATCATACTTAATATTATTTCTCAAAATTTATTAAAATTTTTAAAATTATATCCATATCAAAGGATGTTTATTTCTTTGCATATTTTTTATTTTTATTACTTTTTTTTCTTGCAAAATTACTTATGAATCAACATGACCCAACCTAATACAACTCAACCTGACCCGACACAACTCAAGATCAACACCAACCCAAATTTAAAAATTTCAATTAAGGTTGGGATCAGGTTAATGGGATTCAGGTTGTAACCTGAATTGGATTATAACTCTGGTTAACATATGTTCAATTCTAATTGGACTCAAGTTGGCTTTCACCCGACCCAACCCACCTGAGTTGTAGCCCTAAGTAGCGT
Organism: Sapria himalayana; assembly: GCA_029783825.1. Classification (NCBI taxonomy): domain Eukaryota; kingdom Viridiplantae; phylum Streptophyta; class Magnoliopsida; order Malpighiales; family Rafflesiaceae; genus Sapria; species Sapria himalayana. The sequence goes on from JAREIK010001208.1 coordinate 801,163, forward strand.
ACTGTTATAATGGACGCCCCATCTTTAAACCTTAGGTTTCTAATTTATATACATAAGATTTTGGCTATGATAAAACATAAAATAATATAAAACAATAAACTAGATAAAAAAAACTGCAAATAAAAATGATATGCAAGTAAAGTCATACAATGGACTAGTTGGATTAGGAAAACCTACTTGTTAGGTGCTCTTATCCATAATATAACAAGAAAATAAAAAAATAAAAAATAAAGAAATTGAAAATATAATAAAAAATAAAAACAAATATTAGAATCATCATCAATAAAATATATTCCAAATATAATCAAAATTACTCATGTAAATTTTAGGTCTCTGAGTAATAAAAATATATATTAAAATAATGAAAGTCATACTCGATGTACAAAACTTCTATTTTAACATTGTATCTAAGAGAGATTAATGTATAAACAATATTATCCTCAAAATTATAGAGATTGTACCAAATGAATTTTGAACCTGAGATCTACTACTACCCTTCAACAAAAATACTTACCAGCACACCCAAGTAATCAGTCGTCTCAATTTTATAATTTCCGAAACATATTTATTTTAAAATTTTTTATTAAATCCAATATATTAGTATTTATATAATCACGCACATATTAGAACAATAAAAATCACATTTAAAAATATTATTATCAATGAGAAAAGCTTTGCTAGACATTTTCATTGAAATTATCTTGGGCAGTTTCCAGAAACTTCTAGGCAATAAGAACAATGTTGGATTGAGTAAAACCATCTTGATGCAAAATACAAAAAGAACAAGATAATGATGCATTTCAATTGAGCATGCAATAGTCCCCAGGGTATTGAGTTCATCTGGACAACAAATATAAGTAATCTATGTGTTAACAACCAACCCTTTGAGATATCATAGTACATGGGGTTGAATTAACAGTTATGATATTCCAAAAAATTACCTCCAAGGACCCATTTATGGGAGGAGGCATTAGAATGGAGAAACTTGGGATGAACACGAGCATGCTCCAGCTGACCTACAGATTAGGCGAGGCCCATTTTGCATAAACAAAACTGAACGTGGTCAACAAGCATTGGAAAATTTTAAAATTGTGTTATACTATAACGTGAAACATGGACTGCTCTGATAGTATTGTCCGAAACCCAGTCACCAGCTTTCCAGAAACTTCTGCACCCAGCAGTCCGATTACCAGAGATTGGTAAAGCACTTTCTTTGATGCTCCTTTGCTCTGTTTGCAGTGCGTTTACGCAATCCAATTTCGGATTCTGAAATGTAGATATCAACTTGTTAAGTGACATTTTTCTTGTATAGTCTCTCAGTTGATTTGCTAGATTTTAGAAAACATTTCTCTGGTATCAATAAAATTCCAGAGAGCCATCATTCGAATTGATGGCCGAAACATGGAAACCTATAATTCGTGCAATCTCGCTCGCAATGGTTGTATTTAAAACATCGCATAGATGTATAAGGTTATCTTAAAGTTGTTGAATTAGTCAGTAAAATCCAAGTTTGGAATTTCAATTTCTTCATGGGAGAAGAGACATGGAGTCGCTCGCAATTTTGACTCCTAGACGATCTTCACAAATTTACGGCACTTGAATGCCGAGAGAAAGCTCGTAGCCAGAAAGTTGCGATTCCATTCGGTACCAATTCTTAAAATAAATTTCACAGACTAAAAAAGAAGTTCAATATGCACTCAAACAGGTAGTTTTCATGGGTGAATTACGTAGGTCATTACAATTGTGGTTGCTGTGTCTTCATCATCGCTGCTGCTAATCTCCACTACTTCCATCAACTGTTGCGGGCAGAAAGCAGGGAGGTACTGTTCCAGAAATACAACTTGCAACGTATCGTCTTTAAAAAAAAATCAAAGAACCCAATTTTTTAAATTTTGAGTTTGAATCATTTTTAAATTTAAAGACATTCTTATTATTATTTTAAACTCATACTCATCCAACCCACACCCACATAACCACGTGACAAAAGTATTCCACCCCAGAAAACTAAAATAAATAAAAACTAAAAATATAAATTACTAGGAGTTTTGTACGGAAATAATGCATTTTAAAAAAAATCTAAAATTTAATCATATTTTCAAAAATATGCCCAAACTAATGCGTCTGAAAACATCGCGGCCATGTCTGTCGTTATGAATTGCGGTCATTACCACTATGTTGATTTTTTAAAATCATTGGCTGGAGTTGTGAATGTCGCCTTTAAAAATATGGTAAAGATCTAATTACGCCTCTCAACCCTTGCCCCTTAGCCCTCTCCCACACCCATTGCCCCTCAGCCCTCGCCTCACGCCCCTCACCCATCACTACTCTACCCTCACCCTTCGCACCTCGCATGTCTACCCTCACCTCTTACCTCCTCTCTTCCCACTCATCTCTCCTTGTCGTCTCCAGGAGCTACTTCATGGAGCTCGATGGAGCTCATCGAGCTCGATGGAGCTCCATGTTTAGCTGCTAGAGCTCACTGGAGCTTCTCGAGCTTCGTCGAGCTCGCTAGAGCTCCTCGAGCAGCTTGTCGAGCTTTCTAGAGCTCACTGAAGCTCCTTCATGGAGCTTGTTGAATTCAGTCGAGCTCCAATGAGATCGACGGAGCTCGACGATGGAGCTCGACGAGCTCCTCGAAGAGTTCCAATGAGATCCAGCAAGCGTAACGTGGAGCTCCATGGAGGAGCTTACTAGAGGTCCATCATGGAGTTTGACATGGAGCTCGACGGAGCTCCACGAAGGTGCTCCTGTAGATGGGCGAGGGGAGAGGGGTGAGAAAAGAGGGGCAAGAGGCAAGAGGCGAGGGGCGAGGGGCGAGGGGCGAGGGGCGAGGGGCGAGGGGCGAGGGGCGAGGGGCGAGGGGCGAGGGGCGAGGGGCGAGGGGCGTTGGGCGAGGAGCATGGGGCGTGGGGCGTGGGGCGTGGGGCGTGCGGCAAGAAGCAAGGGGTGTAATGGAATCTCTACAATATTTTCAATAGCCGGCATTCACAGTGTCGGCCTATTATTTTAAAAAATCATAGGCCGTCGTTCACAATGACAGTCATTATCACGTTATTTTCAGACGCACTAGTTTGGGCTTTTTTTTTTTGAAAATATGATTAAATTTTGGGATTTTTTTTATTTTAAATGCATTATTTCCATACAAAACTCAATTACTAGTATGTAACTTTTCAAAAATGGTATTCACACGTAACATTTTTGAAAACGTGAAACAAATAATATTTTTGGAAATTTGTTTTTTTATTAGTAATTTAGGAAAAGGTTTTGACTTATTCCAACATTATGAATAGTCAAGGTATACACTAAATGATTGAATTTAAAAGATTGAATTTAAAATAAATGTGTTTACACAAAATTTCCATTAATTTTTTTTTTTAAAATCTAATAGTAAGAATAGCATTTTGAAAAATATTATGTTTCTAGTATTTCAATATGCATGTGTTTGTGAAAATATTTTAGAAAATATTTAATTCATTATATATATATATATTATTTATTTATTTATTTTTGCGAAAATTATGTTTTGACGGCCGAATGTAAAAAAATTGTAAGTAAGATATTTATATTTTGTTGTGTCGAAATTCAGAAACTTAATGTTGCCCCACACATTTAAAAAAAAAAACATAAGCTATTTTCGAATTCCAAAAATATCAACGAAATCATTTATTGATTTCGAAAATAGGCCTCACTTTTTTTTAAATGTGTGTGTGTGTGTGTGTGTGTGTGTGCACGTGTTTGTGTGTATGTGTGTGCATGTGTTTGTGTGTGTGTACACGTGTTTGTGTGTATCTATATATATATATAGATATATGTTTATATGAAAAACTATATGCTTGTGCATGTGTTTATAGATGTATAAAAACACACACACACAGACACGTATACACACAAACACGTACACACACACACACGTACACACACACATGCATATATAGATATATATGTGTGTAAAATTTATATTTATAGGTATATATATATTTTATTTATTTATATATATTTATTTAAAAAATGTAACTACTTTCTGAACTAGAAAATATATTTCACTATGCAATTTTGGAATTCAAAAATCATGGTTTTTCATTTCCAAGACAGATAAAAAATTTTAAGTACATGAGATAAAATTGAATTTGTGATTTTTGAGACTAAATTATAAATATTTTAAACCTAGAGCCCCAAAACATAAGTCTCACTTTATTTTTTTCAAGTGACCTGTTGATATGTGATGTGGTTGTATTAAAAAAAAAATAGTACAGTTGAATATTTTTAAAAATATTATAGGATTTCGATATTTGAGTATGCCATAATCCAATTTTTTTTTATTTAGTGACCCAAATTTTTGGGTTCCTATTCGTTTATATTAATTTTTTTTCTAAGTAACAGAATTTTAGATTAGTTTTCCTTTTGTTTTTTGATAGTAATATTAGTAAATAATCAGTTGTGGGAAAACAAAAGTTGCATAATTAATTGAAATGGATTTAATGTATGAAATTACAAGTGAGAATTTAAATAAAATAATCCAAGGATAATTTTAGCTAATTTACATAAATACATACACACACACACACACACACACACACACACACCAGGAACCCTAAATTTGTGTTTATGAATTGGTGTATCAAACTCAAAAGTATTCTAGTTATGATGAAATCTTCTACATAACATGTCAACTTGTTATGTAAGAAAACTAGAGCAACAACCTGGGTAGCTGAGTCAGCTTGATAGTTAACATGAGCTCGACTTGAATTCAATATATATCAACATTTGTTGTGACTCAACTCAAGTTTTAACTCAAAATTTTTTTTAAATGAGCTCAATTCAGATTAAAATTATTAAACTTGAGTTTGGGTTGAGTTATCAGCAGCAATACAATAAAAAAAATAAAAAAAAAATCAAAATTTTCTTATTTACATTTATAAAAAAAAACTATGCGGAGTTTTAGATAAAAAATGAATGCAGGAGTGTTAGAAAAAAAATGACTAACCAAAAATATATATTATAATCAACACAAATTTTAACATCAAATATGTATGTGTCTATTGTAGGCCTCCCTGCAAAAAATTAATGTGTAAAATTCATAATATAAAATACAATCTTCAACATTAATAAAATTTTCAATTTCAAATTTACGATCATGAAATTGCCACTTATTAATTATTCAATCTTTGAACTAAAAAAATAAAAAATATATCTGTGTTAATTAAATAGAAAAATATAAAAAATATATAAGCTTACTAAGAATTTAGAAAATAAAACTTGAAGAGCAAACCATGAATCATGGTAATCATTTTGTATACTTGTAAAATACAAATAATACACACACACACACACACACACACACACACACACATATATATATATATATTATTTATTTAGATATTTAATGAAGGTGAAAAAATCAAAAAATAGATATTTTAAAACAACTGCGTTCATTTTTCATTTTCAATCGAGGATAGTAAATTTCATTAGTAATTCTGTCCACATATAAAATATTTTTATATTTTTTGGAATTAAAGAACTAAAAAATTGATTATGCACTTGACTTTTAGTACTAAGAGAAAATTATTAGTCTCTTATACAACCATCACAAATGAAATTAATCTAATATCAAGTATCATAAGAGAGAAAATATTATAGAAATAAGATTTTACATTCTAACAATTCAAAATATCAAGATTGAGAATATTAACTTTTACCACTTCTTATAAGTAAAATGTAGCTCTAATTGAAACACTACAATTCATTTTTTTTTTCTAAGTCGTGCCTATCTTTTTTAGTCTTGGTAAAAATAATTCTAACTACAAGTATATTACTCTTATCGACATATTTAGAGTTGTCCTACACTTATGATGAACATTACTAGTGGGGTGGAGCAACTCCAATAAATATTTCACATTTGTTATGACATCATCAATCATGACATGGTGATAAATTTTTTAATAATAAAATTCCAAATATTTCATCTTATAATAAGGTTCTGATACTACTGTATCAATTAATATCATATTCACTTTGTCAAAATTATAAAATTATTTAAAAATTTGACACTCATTTTATTGTCATATCCCATAAAAATATTATAACTCTGACGAACTTATAACAGGAACATATCTATGCAATCCATTTCATTAAAGTAAGTGTTATAAATGACCCCAAAATATGCAAAGTAATGGGATTAAAAAAAATTTAAAAATCATTCAAGCTCCCCATTATTCGCCAATCTTCTTCTCTCGCTATCCCATCATACTCAATCACAAAGTTTATATCTTGTTTCAATATTCACCTATATATCTTTTTATGATTAAGAGAAGTGGCACTTAGCATTAAGTATGTGAAGTTTCATCATGTTGATACATTCGAATACAAAGACATGTTGGTCATAATTATTTATTCTCCAATATATTTACAGAACACTTGTAAATAGAAAGGATAAATTCTCAAATGTTTAACATATTAACAGAGATGAAAAAAATGTATCTTTAATCTTTTTTATTATTTCATTTACTTCGACATTCAAGACTTGGGCAAGACACATTAAATGGAAAAAGTTTGCATATAATATTAATTTATTGTTAGTATTATATTTTTTTATCAAATTTGTGATTGTCATATCATTGAACTTTTATTATTTATTGTCAAAGTACAAAGATTTTCAATGTCCAATTATATGAGCACATTTTACCATAATAGAGAATTGAAATTATAAAATAATTAAAAAATCTTTTTTTGTAGCTTCCAAATCCTTATTAATGAAGTGTGTTGTGAGGAACAAATATATAATATTTTTGATAGAAATCCACAAATTAGTTCTGAGTGAAACTCATGAAACAAAGGTCTTAAAAATCTCTTCTCGCTATTTATGCAAATTTTATTGTCACCCAACTAATTATTCACTATTCTCACTTTCAAAAACACTATTATGTCTTATTTAGGATAGTTATGTTTCATGGACATTTGTGTGTCAGATAATTATAACTTGCATAATTAGTGTTATTTTTATTAAAATTAGGATATACATTTGATCTAAACTAATTTACCATAAAATATAATTTTTCCATTATTTAATTTCAAAACTATTAATACATTTTTAATTTGTTTTTCAATGTCTTTAACTTTCAAAGTTATTTTTCATGATGGTGGCCTTGAAGCCTATTGGATCTAAAAAAAAATTGTTCGGCGTCTTATTATCGATCGAATATTGATGATGATCTTGATTAGCAACATGAATGATGTTAGTATAATTCTCATATTGAATACACAAGTAATTCTATAAATTTAAATTTAAGTTTAAATTTGAATATCACACACTATGGTTTATTTATCATGATGCAGTTTGTAATGATATAAAGGTGGAGACATCAAATGATATTTCTCTTTGAGTTATCATCCCATGGTCATGACTCACGTTGTTGATTCAAAATCATATTTCTAATGGGTTTAATTGTGTTTTTCTTCTTCCTAGTCCAAATATATGTAGGTGTTCTTTTCAATAACATCTTTGGTTATTTTTGAAGTAGGTTAATGTGAAGCAGTTAGATGATAAATGTTCTAGATTGAAAAAATTGTCCAGATGGCATTGATTTTGCATTCACCTCGTCCCTTTCCCCATACATATAATTTAATTGTGTTTCAGTCATGTCGAATGTTTAGTCATTATTGATTCTGAATGCAACTCAACCATCTACATATAAAACAAGTGTGCTTCTATATTTTGTTTTAAATTTGTAAATCTATCAAAAAAATTAGTCATGCATTTGATGCTTCTCAACATATATTACAATTTTTACAATACATTTCACTTCAATGCATAAAGGTTTCTATATAAATATGAAAAAAAAAACTATCTTGAGTATACGTCACTCAAGTGCTCCATGAAGAAATGTCATTAAAAAATCATAATTCTAATTTTCATTGAAAATTAAAATATCACGAGTTCACACTTATAATGTACAACTCAAGCACTCAGCCCAAAATGAGTGTTCCTCACAAATAATACTTATTTGTTAGAGATGTGTTATTATTTATGAGCAATCTTTAGGGATTTTTACTTCTTATCTTCCTCATCATTTATGTAGAGATTTTATAAAAGAATATGAAGTTAAGTTGACTTATAACCAAACCTAGATGTTCAAAGACATGGGAGAATATTTATGGTTATTAAAAAAATTTCTACCGGTTATTGTCTTTCACATGTTCGAATCTTCAACAAGTAAATCTCAAAACTACTACAAAATATACTTATTTAGATGAATTCTTTATAATATTATTTATTGTAAATGGTCTATCAATCCATGAATCCATAAATGGATCTTTTTCATTATTGGTCATTGATTCGCCCCACCTAAGAAGTCTATAAAATGTAGCATTTCAGTCTACCATAGTATATGATGTAGATGATAATATGTTTTATGTAGTTATTGCTATTGTTAGTTTTTTAAAACTATGATGATTAGTATTGATCCTAATAGAAGTCCAAGATTATCCTTCTTGATAAGGAAGTTATAATTATGCCAAAGAGGCACCAAGCTATATTTGATTGATATTGAAAATCATGCATATTATTATCACCATTTAAAAGTATTAGAGATAGACCAAGCATTGCAGAAGCTTTGATTCTTTATAGAGGATGTAACCAAATAGGTTTCAGAAAATAATCATGATTATGTGTGATGTCCAGATTTAAAATAAGTACCAGTATAAAATGATCAGTAACATATCAATCTTCATATTCATAGTTGAAAGAGAAACAACGCCAAAATATTAGTACAATAGTGTCGTTGCATATCAATAAGTTGATTGTCATGTTGAACAATCACAAATTATATTATTTCTTATGTATGGGACATAATATATTATTTCTTATGTATGGCATAATATTGTGTGGGACATAATATATTCGAAATTGTTTCACAAATTATATTATTTCTTATGTATGGCAATAATGTCATGCTTAGGTGGCATATTCAAAGTGAATGGAAAAGGCATTTTTTTTTGAAGTCAACTTTGGGAATAGGTACCAGTATAATATATTATTTCATGTGCATGTGCTTGTGTTGTGATTCACTCAATTTGACAAGATATGTCTGATTGTGTGGAACAGGAACCATGTTATGTGTTGTTAACTCAAAATATCACATATTCAAGATATTTTCTATCATTGGTAACACATGTTAAAGATTCAAGTTGGTGGAAGTATGAATTACGAGGAAAGTTATTCATATTTGAAACCCCTTAAAGTCAATAATTCATTTTATAGACCTCAGTATTAGTATGTAGAGTCATGATTTAGTCATATGTGACATATCCATTATTCTATATGCTATAATATATGACAATCGATTGACTTGTGCAAATACATTATGTTGAAAAAAAATATTATTATAATTTATTGATTTTAATTATATTCGGGGAAAATCAAAACCTTGACAAATTTATTTTGAAAGACTAAAAAATAGTTTATGTTCAATTTGAATTAATCGAAAACATTTATAGTCTATTTTTGAAAAAGTTAACAAATTTTCTCATTCTTTCTAAATGAATCAGAAACCAAAAATATTATTAATAAAACTACTAAAAAAATCTAGAAGCATTTCAAGTTCCTCAGGGAACCAAAAACTTTTCAAATCATTCAAATTGAATCTAAAAAGTTTATAGTTCTTTTAAAACAAAACATAAACTTTTCTAGTTCATATAAACAACTAAACAATTTAACACAATATAAAAGATTGTCACTTATTCTAGTTCACATAATCATGCATGCAGATTTGTTGCTGTGTCTTGGAGTTGAACACTAATTAAGCAGTTTGAAGATTACCATTGATATTGATTGCTCTTGGCATTTAGTCGAAACTCTATTTGACTACCGCATAAAAGGAATTAAATGTGGCTTGCGGCCTCACTTCCATGTTCGACATAAGTATTTCTTGCTCATGCTTAGCAATAGTATTGAATAATTTGTGTATTGTTAATAGTTTACATTGAGAATTAATTGAATTTGTGTTGCTTTTTTTTGGTATATTAACATCATTAAGTAAGGATATATAGATGTCTCTTTAGTGGGAAAATAAGTTTTACTCTATTAAATTGTATGGTTCATCTAAATTCCTTTTATATCTTCAGGTTTATTAAATAAATGATATATTTTAAAACACCTGCAAATATCACATTCAATCACTATATCAGCAAAAATGAATTATTTACATGAATGTACAATTATCACATATTATATACAAGATCAATATTCAACTATGAGCAAATAATAGTAACATTAAATTTCATGTATCAATGTTCTCTACTTTCTTAAACGAGAGCAAGTTGTCTATAAATAGAAATTGCATGCAATATGTAAATCCAACTACAATAGGGTGACAAGCTAATAAAGACTAAAAAATTTCAAAACACAACCACATAGATATAACAATGGCATTAGGGTCATAATATTGTTGGGCATGGATGTCATGATTATCCATTTTCCATAAAAACCTCATTTTAAAAAATTTTTAAGTCATTATAAATGTTACAAACATGAAGCAAAAAAAAGGTTGTGATGTCATTGTTTGACATTTTATATTCAAAATAAATAAATTATCTAATTTCATTATTAAATACACACATTATTATCCATATTAGACACTATGCTAATTGAAAAAACTAAATTCACACCAACTTTCCATCAAAAACAAGTTCATTTCACACGACTGTAACCATGATCATCGAGGAAGGCATGATTATCTTTGAGATTAATCATTTGGAAAGAAACAATTAATTAGTTGTAAGATTAGATAGCAAATAAGATCAATAAGTAAATAACCAAGAAGAAGAAATTATGTTCATTCCATATTTTAATTAATGTCTAAGTGACATTGAGTAGTAAACATATCTTAATTATCATGTAATCAATTAAAATACATAATAAATTATAACATTGGGCAATAAAACATGTTTGGACAATAAATATGATAGGAACTCAAGCTCAATGCCCTAATTCCACCACAAAGCTAACTCTATAGTAGAGATTTTTGGGATGCATACATAGAATCGATACTTACATGCTCTCACCTCTCTCCTCCAAAAATTCCACCATCTTACTTGCTTTCTCTCAAAATTGCTTCTGTTACGAAAAAATTCCACTTTCTTACATGCATACATATTCGAATAATTTAAATTATATTGGGTTTGGATACATAATGAATGTTTGGTTTATATACAATGTCTCTTTGCCCTAATGGCAAACAAGATAGTTATTATTATTAAGCTCATATCAATGATGGTCCCATCATAGATGTCCAATGAGTACTTTACAACCAAGACAACAAATCATATTTTCTTGAAATTATTCACAAGCCCTTACCTTTTAAGAAACTTATAACGTGCTCATGATTTATTTCAAATGTGTATTCTTATTCTCCAATCTTATGTATCATAAAGTTTAAGAACTAACATGATTTATAATTATTTGTATGCTCAGCTTCATAAGTATCATACTCACACAATTAACATATGCTTCCCTCAAGTTATGTCGGTAATAATTATATGAGTGAGAGTAATTAATAAGGCTATATTTGCTCATCCTATCTTATATAATAATATTGTAATGGTATCTTCAAATGATGAGTTGTTGAATATAAACTATTAAGCGATATCTCTTAATGGCTCTCTTATCTCAAATCATCATAGCTCATAAAATTCTAATAATAAATTTAATTTTGGTCACCATAAGGCATGAAATGCAAGCTACAATGAAAAAAAAATATGTGTACATCATCTTGAAATTTTGACTAATATATAGTCCTTCTTCTTCATTGGCGTCAAGAGGTATTATCGTAGTCTCGAAGTTTTTTTATCAAGGAAAATGACTAAAAATGAAAATAAAATACACCATAATAACAAGTTAAACACAAGACACATAATACAATTAAAGCAGAATGAACAAAATATTATCATAGAAGCAACTAAATACATAACTGCCCATTTTAAAGGATAGTTATGTTAACTAAAGATAACCAACTAAATTAAACAATCAAAACTCCCCAATACTACTATAAACTTTGTGCATGGTGGGGATTGACCATACAAAAGTAATCTCTAGTAACAACTTTAAAAATTTATTGTAACTTTATTATAATACCTAATTTTTTGGTTAAGTACATCCCAAAAACAAGTTGGGCGAGAGTCTCTTGTTAAACTCATTCTACAACTATTTGGGTCGATCAAGTAATAAATTGAAACTTTTATCTAAATATTGATTCTAAATAGATTGTAAACACAATGTGATTGATCAACATTATTTAACTACTACTTAAGTAGGTATGATAAATATGATTCATGGTATATATTTTATATCCTAAGGTAAGTTTATTTTATTAAGTGTGATGCATTCATAATTAGATTTGTCATAATTATACCCAATCATAGAATGAATGTTCTGATTATTTGTAGAATAATCTTTTGCCCTATTGACATATAAAATATTAATCAAATATGCAGTCCTCAAGGATGATAATCGCCTTATAGTTAGTTCCTTGATATTTTACCATTGAGATAAAATATTATTTATATAATATCAACTTTTAGGCAACTCGATAACTGCTATTAATAATTATTTTGAATATATATTATTATCCTCCAACCTCTTTTATCAATTCAATGAGAATTGATGCGGTGATAAAAATATTTATACTTTTGAGTTTGTTAATATTATACTCACATAACTAAAATATTTTTTTCTTTGTGTTCCACCAATAGCAACCATATTACTGAAAGTAACTCATGAGATTGTTGCCACAAAATGAGTCACCTTTTTTTGTACTTGTCACATAGCTTACCTACTACATCTTTCACTATGATAGTTGACTCACACACTAAAGATGAAATCCTTGGAAAATATTCATTTAGTATCTAATATCAATTGAGAAATAGTTCCTTTATGACATACATAATTTATTTACCTATAAAAATATTCATGCTTTTAACTTCATAAATCATACATACCATACTAGTAATGATTAAAATTATGTTAGTTACAATTTTTAGTCACTATTTATCTCATGCATCATTATCAGAATAGTTGTCACTTCTTTCATATAAACGCATGAGTATGTTGTGTGGCTTACCTATTACTGCCTACTAATCTAATGATGCACGAATCCACAAATACTCAAAATTATAATTTCAATTTTGTTTAACTACTATTTCATCCATAACATCACTACAACCCTCAATTTATTTATTCATAAATAAAGCATCACCACACAAATAATATTACACCATTCATAAATTATCCTTTTAACTTATAATTATAGATAATACTATATGAGATAATTAGAAATTCATCTCTTATAAATTGGGTGCCCAATTATAGCTCTCCAAAAAATTTAGGATTCTAAACTCTTAATCTCTCAAAATTATATCAATTGCACCTTGATTTGCTCCTAGGAAGTGGTCGAAATCTGCTCTCACCTTCTATGATATATATTTGTGCCTTTGATTTCCCTTGTTGTTTGTGTATTATATTGAAATTAAAGTTGGAGGTATATGTTCTTATTTTTCCACATGCCTCTCATGGATTATTTGTAATTTTTTTAAGTTCTCTTTTTAAATTTAAGGGTCTAATGTAGGTTTTTTAATGGGAAGTTATAATGTTGAAAGAAAGTCATGGCTTTAGTTTTCATTTCTATAACACAAAATTATAGTATTGGGTATGAGGCATGACTTTGGTCTCTTTTCTCTAGTTGATTATCATGTTGTAGTGTTTAGCATGTATTTAGCATGTATAAGTTACGTTGAATTTTTTTGTGTTATATTGTGTGTATTTACAATGTTGATTATAATGCCTTTGATTATCATGTTCTAAATACATAGCATGTATTTAGCATGTATATGAAATTATCATGTTGATTATCATGTTGATTATCATGTTATGATGTTGAGAAAAGTTACAATGATGTATTTAGCATGTATAACACAAAGTTGTAGTGTTTTATGTGACCATGATATGTGTGTATTTAGTCTTTATAACATAAAGTTACGATGCTAAAAATGGATGCAAATTAGTTTTCTCACTTGAACCAATATTCATAGTGGTTATGTTGGTCATAGCTCAAGATATGCTCCTTGTAACATTTTTTTGACCAAAAGTCACAATGGCATATGTTGTGACTTAATTATCTCAAAATACTAGCTAATAAGGGTGTCTCATCGACTGAGATTTATAAATATATGGGTCATACAAAAAATATAATAGACTTAAATCCAAATATTAATATCATAGAGATTGTATCACTAGTTTATCTATCAAACGAGAGGCAACACTTTTCAGTAGAAAAGATACTAAAATTTTTAATTAACCTTTGGTCTAGAGTATAATTACATATTTTAATATTTACTTTGTATGCACACTATTATTCACTAGCCCATATTATCTTAAAGATAAATGATTGATATTGTGTGTAAGCATTTATAATTTTGTCTTTATAAGTACTATATGGCATAATTAATCTACATCTTCATCAAGTTTCACTGATATGAATCACGTGAGCAAAATGAACTCACAAAAGCTATCACCACCTTGTAAGTCACCACACACTTGGTCATGCCCTGAAGATTACCTATCACCAACTTTCTTGATGATGATGCGACTCTCACACTAAATGTTGAGAATATAATGAAATGGTGTGTAAAAGTAATCATGCTTTTGACATTGTAAGTCCCATACTCATTACGATTAACATATCAAAATCTTGGGGTTTGACATATAGATTTATATCATGCTTCATAATTGTAAGAGCTATCAATATCTTTGTATTGTATGCATGAGTATATCTCATTATTTAACTATTATTATCTATCAAGATAATAATGCACAAACCCACAATTAGTTAGAATCTTAATTCAAGTTTAATTTAACAACTATTCATTAATACCTATAAACATAAAATATAAGTAAACCAATATTATATTAAGCATCCAAACAATTATATCATATAATTCAAATAATACAAATCCGAAACCATGTAAATTTAATACATATATGCAAATTTTGTTAGAATAATATGGATTGAGAGTCACACTCTCCAACTATAGGGATTGCATCAGTCATGGTTCTCTTACTTAATTGTAGATCTCTTAGAGAGTACAAAATTTTTCCATAAAGTTTGTTGTTGTCATGAATTTTACTTGTTTCATGAGGGGAAAAGGAGAAGAATAAACTTAATCTGATATCTTTATCTTTTTTGTAATATAAGGTTGCGACACTATCGATGACCATAACTTAGCCCTAATCTTTCTTTAAAACCGTAACACAAAGTGTAGTACTATGAAATGATCATGACTTTATACTTTTATTATTTGTAGTCCATGGACGACCACAATATTATGAAATGGACTTGGTGCGGTATGGAAGCTTCCAACATTATTATATGGCCAATATATTGTGTGGAGACTATGACATTAGTCATTCAATATTATTGATAAGTATATGGTCACAGCACTATGAAGTGATAGTGATGCTTGTACTTAGCTTGCACATACAAGTTATAGTTATGTCTTTCTTTGAGGATAATAGTCAAGGCTGAAATGTACATATTCGAGTAATATTTTCAATAATATTTAGTAATCCTAAAGTTGTGACTTAATAAAATTGCAATGGCTTTGGCCTTGTGACTATTTATTTTTTATAACTCAAAAGTCATGTCTTTATAAAAAAACTATGGATCTAACTCTAGAGTAACAAATAATATAAAGATAAAATCATGAATCTATAAAATTAGTCACGACATTGAGTACCTATGGGGTACTTGGTTGTTGTGAGAGAATTAATGTTATAACCATTAAATTTATATTAGCCAAATATGATTATGACTCCATGATAATATTACTACCATTGATTTTTTATTATTACATAATAAAAAGATTTTGCTAAAAAAAGGGTAAGGTCATGAATATAAAATTATTTCATGATCATTTAGATAAAGTTTCATCCTAGAATGGACTTCAAAACCACAACAAAAAATATTGACTCACCTATGCTAAATACCTCAAAAACTCGGTGATTTCATAACTATTCATTAAGATTCTCAAAAATATCAAAAATTATCGAATCAATACAAATCACTCTCATTTTGACACATACGCATTACTCATATTACTAAATCTTGAAAATAATTTGATCATATTTATCAATATTTTATAAATAAAAGTCAAAATTTTAGATTATGGTTGTGCATAGATGGATTTCATCTATCTGGACAAACCGAGTAATAATAGTTTCCATGACTAGTGATTATTATACCAAATAATTTACCACCATGGATGTATATGAAAGATGAGTACATGTTTTTGTATGTAATCATGCATGATTCGAGAAAATCAAAAGATAAGTTGGATGTTTTTTTGCAACCTCTTATTGCAGAGCTAAAAGATTTGTGAGAGCTAGGTGTAGAAATATATGATATATCTTGAAACTAGAACTTCTAGATGTGAGCAACACTTAGGAAAGGACCAATAGTTATAAAAGGTGCATCACCCTTGAAATTATATACATAAATATTAAAGGTAATTGAAAGAGATGCCTTCAAAAATATTACAGAAATTGATGCTAATTGCATTAATGTACAAATTTCAAAGAATTGTCATAGTGGTTGGAAAAAATGAAGTATCTTCTGGGATTTGTCTTATTAGAAAACTAACATAATTAGTTATAACTTATATGTGATACACTCTTAGACTAACTTTTTTGATAATATATATAATACTTTTATGAATGTAGAAGGGAAAAAAAGACAATGTTAAATTAATAGAGGATTTAAAAGAGTTCAATTCACGTCCAGAGTTATATAAATATGAAATAACGAATAAATTCCCTAAGGCTTTTTATAATATTGACAATGATACAAAGAAAGCTTTGTGTAAATGGATGATAGAGCATGGGTTTCCTGATGGATATATATCTAACATAGGAATGTATATTGATATAAAGAAGCATAAGTTATTAAGGGATGAAAAATCATGAATGCCACTTATAGTATCATAATAGAGGAAGACATAAAGCAATTCCAAAATGATTTACCAATAATTTTATACAAACTTGAGCATATTATTTCTCTTATCTTTTTTGACTCCATGGTACAACTTATGATCTATTTATCTTATGAATCCATGATATAGGCCATGTGCAAAACATATAGATGTATCCATTTTAGAAGTTATAAAATTTTTATGTTTTCATCTAAAAATTTAAATGTATATGACAAATAAATATTATTCAAATTAAGAATATTTTTAGATATCTTAGAAAATTGAAAAATAATATTCAAATAAAGTCAAAATTAGAGGATTGATATGTAATACCTACTTGATTTAAGAAGCTTTGATGTCAATTAAAAGGACAACTCTCTTTAAGTATGAATGATCTGATCATATTTCAAATTTAAGTACTAGAATTCATCATCAATACAATCTTGTGAATGTGCACCAAAAAAAATATTATCATAAGTATCAGTCATTCATTATTGTGGTGTAAGTAACAAAAGTATGTTGTACTACTTATCCAACTACAAAAAGAAATACTAGTGACTAGTGGGTTATTTGTAAAAAAACTTAGATCAGTTATGGAAGTTATTGAAATGGATGTCATAGTGACACCATTGCATGTACCTACATTTTAAAAGAATATTATGTAAATTTATCCAATCAATCCTATGACAGATGATGGGCTTTAAATATTAATTGGTGAAGATGGAAACTATATATTTAGATATTGACAATGCACATATTGAAGAATATAATAAAAAAAATTAATTGCACAATCAGATGAGAATGCATTTTTAGATGGAGATGATTTGTTTGAAATTTTCGATAATGATTAGATATTTTTTGTATTCGATATTAAGTTATATTACTTATTTTGTAACTATTGCAATTTAGGTGTTCAATTAATTTTTTTTTCAAAAGTGTAAATATGAATGTGTTTGTCATGATGTTTTCTTTGAATTACATATTCATTAAATTTATTTATTGTTTTTACATATTTTGATATTTATGAAAATTGAATTAGGTATGAGAAGTGACAATTAAAGTAGCCAAGAATCTCAATCTCTGAGGAAAGGTAGAAAAAGTCAACAAAAAATTTGTGGAGGAATTTAATATTTATTTAGTGACAACACTACAAATGTTGATCTGCATTAACTTACATGTACAAAGGATGAGTTGGAATCACCTCAGTGACACCACTACATTTATTCAGTGACAACACACATATTCTCTACCATTAACATTCCATCTTTATTTCATTTTATATCAGCTAGTATTGTTAGCTCTGCCCCACCTATCATAGGAGGTGCATGCATTGCTACTACAATACCTGATAATGACTAGATATTTATAATCCATGGTTTGCAAGCAAAATTATGATAAGATCTTCATTCGGCCTACTATTAACAATAAAAAGTATGTACCTTGCCTAAATTTACTACCTCATGCATTAATTTAGTCTAAACAATGCATAAAAATATAAATGAATGCCTTTGTTTAAAATATAGTAATTTTTATTAATAACTAGCTATGATTTTTAATTCAGAATTAAAATTAAGTTTGTATTACTAAGTTTTGGAAAAATAATATAAATAAAAAAAACATGAACTTAGTAACAGAAGTATTAGTATTTTTTGTTTATATGTACATGTACGTGCTAATATTAAATTACTTAAAGATTTATTCTTTTTTCTTCTCGTACAATCAGAAAGATTTTTAAGTATAAATTAGTTGTGAAGGGTATAGAGTAAAACAAAGTATCATCAATAATGAAAAAATATTATTGGGAAAAATTTGAAGTATAATTTTATGCATGTAGCAAAATGTCAAATTATTTTATTATTAAAAACTATTAAAAAAATGCATCACAATGTAATATTTTATTTGTTTTTTGTTGAAAAAAATAATAATGGAATAATGCATTGTTAATCTCTATGAAGGATACTTGAAAAAATATGGCTAGTATCGAAAACAGTGACAATCTTAAAAAATGGAGAAAAAAATATAGTAAAGATGCAATGCCAAATAGTGTCCCTTTAGATGTTTAGATAAAATGGTAGAAATACTAAAATAGTGAAGAGTTCAAATCCTTCTCCTAGATGGTGTCACAAAATCATAAAATTAGAGAAAGCATGTGAAGAATCACAACCTTCCAAACATATTAGAGGTTTCAAAATAATTTACCAACATTTGTTTGATTTGGTAAAAATTCATTCCTAATTTCTTTTGATTTTAACTTTGTAAATGTAAATGAAACTAAATTAATGATAATAATTCATGCACATTATTGGTTAATATTATTTATATTTAGGAGGTTGCATTAGGATGTCCACCAACACCATTTAAGTTCTTCAAGTACATGCACAAAAAGAATGATAAATCATTTGTAGATAAACGGTCAAATGTTATTAATATGGGGTTCTCATTTTCTATTTTCAGTGTATTATGTGAATCATAATATGTTAAAGAAAAAAATGTAAAAAAATTAAAAATTTGGCAACCACAATAATAAATAAAATTGCGGAGAAATAATTAATCACACACACACACACATAATTATATATAAATAAAAAAATGGGCTGGGCCAGTCAGACCCATTTTTTAGGCCCACCTGAGCTCAATTGCTGTGTCAGGCACGACACAGTAATTTGGAGTGCAGGCCCGGCACGGCCCGTGGCCTAAAATCAGCCCGGGTTTGTACAGAGTTAGGATAGATTTAAGTTAAAATTAATTTTAAAAATCAAAGTTCGAGAACCAGTGCCATCGTGCCATCATCCTCGTCGGGCCTGCCGTGTCATCGCTTGTCGGGCCTGCCGTGTCATCGCTTGTCGGGCCTGCCGTGTCATCGCTTGTCGGGCCTGCCGTGTCATCGCTTATCGGGCCTGCCGTGTCATCGCTTGTCGGGCCTGCCGTGTCATCGCTTGTCGGGCGATGCCATGTCATTCCCTATCGGGTGTCATTTTGTCTAATGTTGGGTGTCGTTTCGTCAGTTGCCGGGCGATATTTTTTTGGACATCTAGCGCGTCGCCCTTGACTTGCCCACGCGACAGGCACCAGGCTTGTGCCCAGCAAGGCACGTGAGCCATGCCGGGCTAGCCTGACCCAAAGATTCTCGGCTTGGTATGGGCACGGGCATGAGTTTGCCTCGTGCTGCCCCGGGCTAGGCATGGCCGAATCGGGCTGTGCTGGCCCGACCCATTTGACACATCTAACACACACACACACACACACTTATAGATGTATTTCTATATATATATTTGTATTTATATATAACTATTTTGATTTGTTTGTCAAACAATACTAGCATTGTGGCCGTGTGGTGGTTGATGTTTTGATAATATAGAAATCATGGGTTCCAATTTCATCTCTCCTCTTATAGAAATAGTAAATTTTTAAAATTATATTTTGTGAAATTATAATTTTCGAATTTGGAACTATGATTTTTAATTTTGCAAAAATAATTTCGATTAATTAAATCAAATTTTATTTTATTTTTAATTTTGGAGGAAAATATTGGATAGATGAATTTGAATTTTATTACACCAAAACTTATAATTTTAGAATATGGAATAATTTTTTTAAAATATGGAAAAGTTTATTACACCAAAATACAAATTTAGTGCACTAAATTTGTCAATAAAATATATAAAAACATAATTTTAAATTATGTTTATCTTGTACATTAAAATATAAATATATGTCAATAACATATCTAAACATAATTTTTGTTTGATAATTCAGTTTCGGACAGTTGACTCCAAGGGCTAACTGCTAACATATTAGAGCATTTCAAAGATACTAGCTAAACCTTCACTTTTAGCTATCTTATATAGCTGACCCTTAAATTTTGTCTCCAAGAGGCTAGTTATCACGCTAGCTATTTCCCATTAGTACCATTTGGCTAGCTATATCTAGCTAGGACAAAGATGCTAGCTATTTTTACTTTAGTTATTTTAAAAATATTTTCTCAAATTTATCATAATCATGTACACTAAACATTAAATAACCTACAAAATATATATATTTTTTTGCATAATTGTGTATAGCACGAAAAATAAAAAATATTGCTACTCTTGGTTCAAAATTTAAAATTTTTTATTTCATGATTATTGTAAATATGATCGTTATTAAAAAAAATATATATAAATTGTGATGATGTGGCTTAACATTTTTCGTAAACAAAAATTTGAGTTTTCAATTCAGCCCAAATAATTTTATATTTTTTTTAAGTATAAATGATGGATTTATCCTTTATTTAAAAATTATAAATCTGTAGTGCGTGTCTTTGTTTTTTTGTGTGCTTGTATGCGTGATTGTGTGTGTGATTGTGTATGTGTGATTGTGTGAGTGTATGTAAATAATGGTACAAGTAATATTAATATGACCGTTGTAAAAATGAGTGTTTAAAATTTCAAATTTAAAAATTTTTGAATTTAATCAATATGGTATTATAGTGATGATATGGTATTTTATATATTATTTTTAATATTATTTTTTTAAATTTAGTTATAGTTGGTTAAAATTATTAGCTAAAATAGATAATATAATATTATAATATTTTTTAATTAGCTATTTTAGAGAGCATTTGCTAAAATAGAGTTATTTCGTCAACCACGCTTCCTGAATCAACGATTTACGAGTGCACGTCATCGCTGCGTGTGTTGATTTGAAGGAGGCAGGCTAGATGGCAGAGAAGGCAGGCGAGATGGTAGAGAAGGCAGGCGAGATGGCAGGCGAGATGGCAGGCGAGATGGCAGGCGAGATGGCAGGCGAGATGACAGAGAAGGCAGGCGAGATGGCAGATAAGGCAGGCGAGATGGTAGAGAAGGCAGGCGAGATGGCAGAGAAGGTAGCCGAAGAGGGACTGTTAAATGCTTGTTCGTCGGTCAAAACATTCGATCGTTATCTGAATAACGCAAAAAAAGTCAAGCAGCTGGTATTTTTCTTTTCAGCTTCGATGTTATCTCTTGTTTTAGTCCGCACAAAGCTACACATGTCTGATCACGATTCTGATGATTTTGGATCGTCGATTGGATTTCGTCTTAACTTTAGGTCTTAATTTTTTTGTCAAGATCTGGTTTTTATCTCCACAATAGATGTATTTATCACAACATGCAAGTGTGAAATTGTACTAATTTAATAGGTCCAGCTTTGTTTTTCATTATCTCTGATCTCGTTGTACGCCTCCTATGTACATGTAGATTTGTTACTTTTTTTACTTTTACTAATTTCGTGGTGATCCATATGGTCTTGTACTTGAGAGAGAGAGAGAGAGATAATGAGATGAACAATAGAAGAATAAATGGTTGGAAACATAATTTTACCGCTTAGGCAGCCAATAGCCCTCTTCTAAAATGTAACATTGAAACTTGATTGTCGAACCCTGTTTAAACATTATAGTTTTCATTTTCATGCTTCTTAGGATGAATTCATAGCCTCTGTGAATCGAGTATTTATTATTTATGTTTCTTTTCTGAAATTGTGAATGGGTAGAACCAAATGATCTTATCGTAGTTATTTGTAAGGATGCATAAGATTATTTTTTATGACGTAATGGAGAAAGCACATGCATATTTTAGAATCATAATTTTCTATAAATATGTTTTAGCTAGTAAAATTGCATGCTGGCTGTAGATCTTATCGTATAAGCATCACATGGATGATAAAGGTGCATAACAATTAATGATTTACTATGTTCATTCAAGACATGTTCAATCATGAAACATGTAGATATTGTTGTGTGTCACACTTACACTGTATATTTTATCTTTTTGAATCTGTGATAGATATATTTAATCTGTGGACTGCCTCAAGTAAATTTAATTATATTCATAGACATAAGGGTTGACTTGTATTCTTATGAGTGCATTGTATCTTTACACACACACATGCACACACACACGCACACACACAAACACATGCGCGCACACACACACACACACGCACACACACACACACGCACACACACACACACACACGCACACACACACATATTATGAGATATTATTGTGTATTATATTTTGTATTAGAGCATTAATTTTCTTTTCTAAAAGTATGGTTTTATTTTTCTTGGTTGGATTTTTGTGGCCACTACTTGTCTCCACAATATTTTTGTACCAGACCCACTTGTAACACTACGGTGCTAACCATTTCTATTGAGTATCGGTGAATATTGATGATATAACCATATGCCATCATCTATTTGTGTGCTACCCTCATCTTCAACAGTCATGTGAAATTAGTATTTTGTTTTTATTTGGGCAGATTTTTATTTTTATAAGTCCTTTTTGTTTGGTAAATTGATTTACAAAGTGTGTCTAGTATGCAATGTGTTTTGAAGTGGTACGTACAAGTGGTGCAATGTGTTATGATAAACATATCAGCTCGTTGTCATCAATTGAGTGTGTAATATAATTGAGGCTAGAAATTAATATATATTTTGTTCTGGAGCGTAATTACCCAATTATTGCTTAACATAAGAGAAAAATACAAATGACCCAAATAAGTGATAAACAATCAAAGACAATGAATTTATTAATGATTTTTAAAATTTTTTGATTGATACAACTCTAGGGAGTCTAATGCAAAGAGTCTTCTATGTTAAGGGTCAAAATCATGTCAAATATTGTGATTTTATGTTCAAGTATCTTTATTATCAATTAAATCTTATTTTAATTATTTTGGGTTTATTGTATGAATTTTATTTTTTTAATAATGTTTGTTAAAACTTAAAATTTATATTTATTCTTAATTATTCAATTATTAAATTTATTTATAATTTATTTTCAATTCTTCATATGTTTGTTTTTAGTTTTAGTTAATGTCTACACTCAATTGGAATATATGGCTAAGTTAAGCTCAAGAACAGAATAATCATATTTCAAATTTAAGTCCCATTAATCATGATGATTATATCATACCTCTTAACCGGTGTACTAGAAGTTTGAGTTGCATGTGATTAGATAAATTAAAAATAATTTATTTATTTTTTATTTTATATGAGATATTTTAATTTTTTTAATAATTATGTTTCAAATTTTATTAGATCTAATCTAATTTTATTATTTTTATGATGTAGGCATAATGAGTTAGTTCTCAATTTGCTTTGCTTTTGTGTTTCCTTTTCTATTTTATGTAGTATTTATATGTTGATGTGTAATTTTTTTGTCTGATAATATGATTTATCAAAATATATTTCACATATTTTTCACACGATGTCTTCACTATATGTATGTTTGATGAGACATGTTTTGAGTGAGTTTATTTTAATTTTATGTAAGTGACGTTATCAAACTTAAGAAAAGGATTGAATATACCTTATATTGCTATCTTTCCACTTTATGGATCTCTTGGTTATTTTGTTTGGATGAGTTTTAGCTAAGTTAAGTAAATAATTGAATTAGTAGATTTGAAATTTTACATGCCACCCTAATGAAACCTGGTCTAGATAGTCTCTTCTCGTAAGTTGGAGAATCATGCCTCATCTAGTAATTCTGGTTCCTCTTGTTGTGATGTACATCTGTAAAGTGCAATAAAATTATTTATGGTGAAATATTTGTCTTATCAATTTCTTTATTCGTCTGAGGGTTAAAATTCATTTATATTTTTGATTGTTAATGATTTTAGTCATTTTTTAATACTTGACCATTTTTTTAATACTTGAAAAATTAATTCATTATAATCATAATTATTTCAAAATACTAACTTATCTATATTTGGGAAGACTCATAATAATTTTCATCGACAAAATCTATCATGAATATCTTGAATTTGGTAGGTCTCTATATCTCTTTCTATTTTTATTTAGCAATACCTTTCTCTCACAAATGGCAGAGTGATGATTACACGAATAACCATTTCACTTAGAATTATAATATTCAAACTGCTTATGTCGTGTTGGGTTGTGCATGGTCGGGCTAAATCTGGCATGGCCCTCACACTCAGAACGAGGTGTGGTGGGCCGGCATGGCTCAAACTCGGCCTAGCTTGTCTCAGGGTCCAAACTAGCTTGTGTCAAGGTTGTGACTCGTGCCAGTAATTTTGTGCTGCATGTTTTGTAGCTTGTAGGCTAGAAACTTTTCTCTGGACTGCGAGCTGTGCCACAAGATGGCTCATGCCCCATTCGCAAGCTGGGTTCTCGCCATGCTGGACAATGTTTGGGCTGGCTTTGATGGATTGTGTCCAAGCAGCCCAGTCAATTCTTCATCTATGTATTCATGCATACTTTTTTGCTGCTTTCCTTTTTATGTTATGTATGCCCACCATTTCTTAGTGAGTAGGATGATGAGGTCTTCAATTATAGATTACTTTAGTTTATTAAAATTTTCATGATTTATTATGTACAAATCTCAAACTTTTTTCGAGTGAGCTTGTCATTGATGTGATAATGTGAGAGTATCATTGAATAAATTGTCAATAAAAATTTATCAAATTGAGAAATGATATTGATGATGTTATCTTAGTTGGTGCCTCTCACCTAATAATAAATCATATTTTTTTTAAATATTCTAATTATTTTATGTTCCGCCATGTGGTAAAAAAATGTGATTTTATTTTGGACATGTGTACTTTCTTTTTTTCATGTATAATTCATTATTCTCAATACTTGAAATCCTTGTCTCAAGTGCATCTTGTGTTCTTCCAAGTATAGATTTTAATTTTAAAATCATCTAAGTAAATGACCAAATTATGATCTAGAAAAGATTGTACCTAATTGTTAATGAGAGTAGAACATGACATGGATGTATTTGTGAGTTTAAAAGGTATGATTCATGTGATACTATTTTAATTACAAATTTATTTTTTAAAATCATTTTGCTTCCGTGAGTTGATAAATAGATTGACTACGACAAAAATATGATACTTATTTTTTACTTTCAATTTGCTCGTGGGTCAATATTCAATACATAATCATAAGGATAAATCACATTTTAGTTTGAATAGTATTGATGCTTCATGCAGTGCCTTTGATGGTTAAATAAATATTATATTTATTAGCTTGTTTAGTTGTTCACCTAGTTCATCTAGTTTTGTTGGTGTCATTCGACAATGAGTTTTATCTTATAGTTGAGCTTTAGACATCAATATGTTTTTTTTTGTTTTTTTAAATTTAAATTTAAATTTAAATTTATTTTTTTTATTTTTTTTTATTTTTTTATTTTTTTATTTTTTTATTTGTCTATTTGTTTATCTATTTATCTGTCTATTTTTTTTATTTTTTATTTTTTTAATAAACTTTTATGTGAATGACTTAGAGTACATATGACTTATTTTTGTTTGTGTTATTAAATAACATGTTATTTTAACAAAGTAAAGTAAGTTATTTTTATTTTATCTTGCTTCTTTAAATTGTTATATTGTTGAGAGTATGCAGATCAACTTTCTCATTTTATTAGGATGATATATTGATATTGAGGATCAATGATGATTATATAATTGGCAAGCAATATTTGAAATACATTAAATCAATCAAAGTAATATAAGCGAATAACTTAATCATAATCATCAAGAGGAATTATATTAAAAATTTTAATTTTATTTCATATTATATTTTATATTTTTATCACATGTTCTTTTCTCTTAGTTTAGACTTTTTTTGGAGGCTATATTTTTTTATTAAATTTTATTTTAATAAAATGTATTTTTTTTTGTATATGTGACTTCAATCGCAATATGTTTTTTAAATCATGAAATCAGTTCTAAATATGTTATTTTTTTGTTTAAATGGATTTTAATAAAATATAAACAAAAATGTTTGCATGATTTTCATTAATTTAAATAATATATATGATAGAATTTAATGTGAGTTATGCAAATATAGTGCTCTAAAGAAAAGAAGTTTCTCTCAATAGTATAAGAATTATTTTGAAGTTAAATATGTTTGTACTGTAATAATGCTGGGATGATTGATTACACCTGAATTCTTTATAATACATTTATATATTAAAGATTATATTTTGTTGTGTAAGTTTGTTAGATCTCATCCTTGTTGTATGTATACTTTGAAGGTCATGTTTTGTTGTGATGACAAGTGTCTTCTTCTCTCAAGGGCAGTAGTAGGCTTATGGTCAGTTTGTCTGATCTTCTCATACAATAAACAAAAATGAGCAGTCTTTAAAAACAAAAATAAAAATGGTTAGAAAAACTTATATTAGTTGAATTTCATTAAAGAAATATTTGATGAAAACACTGTTTGAAGAATAAAAAATTTGATAACATAAAGTTAAAATAAATATGTTTATGTGAGAATAATATTGGAATAATTAATCACTTGAGAAATTTTTATACCATATGTATTTATTCAAGGCCATGTCTTGTTGGGACGACAAGTCTCTTCGACCAAACGTAGTAGGCCTAGAATTGTCCAACGGGTTGTGTCGAGTCGGCACAGATTGATTTTTTGAGGCCCGGTCAGGTCTCTATGCCATGCTTGACACGGTAATAGATGGGTTTTCCTTTAGCATCACTTGATGGTGTGTTAGCCCAGTATGGCCTCGCTGGCTTGGTGTATGGCATTGTCGTGCTACCTCATGCTTGATCTGATATTGGTTGTGCCAGTATGGGTATCCTACCGAGCCAATAAAAAATATAAAATATTTAATTATTCTTTACTATTATATATAAGTATTTAAATTAAAAAAAATACTATACTATAAATTTAAATGACAAAAACTTAATAATTAAAAAAAACAATTTATGTTTGGTTCATGATATTGTAAGAAAAATAAAGAAACAATAGAAAGATAAATTTTAAAGTCAAACTCAAGAACATAAATAAAATGTCAGGACTCTTACACATAAATACAATATATAAGCAGAATTATTGAGATAGATTATTCTTATTTAATGGCTTACTCAGTTGCTTATTCCTAATTAATTGAATAAATTTTTTTTCTGAATATAAAATTAATGTTCGTATTCCTTACAATTATCATACTCCGTGTCATAATGTGTAAACATATTATTTATTTTTTAATTAATATAATCTCAATGTGAATTATTAATAAAAAGTTTTTTCCTCCTATTATTAATATATCTGGATATCATATGCATGTGCCAAATGCATTATTTTAATATCATGTAAATATAATTCTAATAGTATTCTTAATTTATTTAGAATTTTTTTAGGCATCCTGATAAACTTTGTGTTAAATACTCGTTGCATATTAGGTGTTTTAAGGTATTTTAATAAATTTTTTATATTTTTTAATATTGGTGAAACAACTTTTATTTATACATGTGCTACCAGGGCAGTTACATGATACATTCATGAACTATGATAATTTTTTCTAGTTTTTCATATAATTTTAATATTATTTTTCTAATTGTTCTTATAAACAAGTTATTAAGGACTATTTTATTTAAAATATTATCGAATTTAAAACTAAAATTTATTCTGAATATTTTATTTTTAAAAAATCTTCACCATAGGCTTATATATGGTAGAATCATCGTGAAGATATAATCTCATGGAAAATTTAAAAATTTTCAATGAAATCTTCACTTAGAAACATCATTGTGGGGTGGTTTAGATGTGTAAATGATGCACTATCATGACTAGTCCATTTGGTGGACATAATGTATAGCGGATATTATTTTATTATATATTTTAGTTTTTTTGATTATTAATTATTATTTTTTATTTATAATATTTTATTATATTATTTTTATTGGTCGATCTACGAATTTTAAAAAAAGTAGCATGAAGTATGTTTGCATAGTATTAATTATCTTAGGGCTTTTTCAAAAATTTAATTGGAAGACTCATCAAAGAAATTGAAAATATTTGGTCATGCATTTTCTTTCAAAGCCATTATATTAAATAAAATGAATCAATAAAATTAAAGATAATCTAATATATTATATTTTTTTTGGTGTATCGATCAATATGTCTCTCAATGTATTTTTATATGTATATATTTTTTATAATATATATTCCTATTTTTTTTTAATAAAATTGAATATTCCTAATTTTTTTTAAATCTCAATTATTTTAAAATGTATTATATTACTGAAAATTATGTATGTATAAGTTAAATTCATTTTTTATTAAAATCAGTATTTATTATTATTTAATTTAAAAATAAAATAAAATTCGAAGCTTGTATTTTTATAAATTATAACACAAAAAGAGATTTTGTGTTATAATTTGAAAATATAACACTCGCCCTGTCAAACACAATGTCTCTGACTTTCATGGGTCCGAGAACATTAAAAAAAAAAAAAAGAGAGATTTAAAATTTGAAAATATAAATAAAAGTGTGAATACTGAAGGGTTTTGGGTTGGTTGAACTTGAAATTGAACCCAGGTTGTGATTTATTTTACGGCCTTTTGGTGTCCTCCATGTCGACTTATTGCCCCAGTTGTGGCTCAACTGGCAAAAAAGCATCCAGCTGTTTTGTTCCTCAAGGTGGATGTCGATCAACTCGAGGTTCGGTACCTCCTCCCTCCCATTCCAATCAATCACACCACACAGAATTAAAATATGCTATTAATCAAGTTATACCTTCTTCCCCCCTCTTTCTCTGTTTCCTGTTCCTCTGCAGGCTGTGGCCAAACAGTATATCGTGGAGGCCATGCCGACTTTCAAATTTTACAAGGAAGGCGCGAATTTGGAGAGCTATACAATTGTCGGTGCCAATAGCGATAGTCTGCATAAAGCTGTTGCCCAGCTTGATCCCCCTTCTCCTACTTGTGTGGCTGCTGGCCCAGCCGACTCCCCTCAGCCACCCCCCCCTGCCCCGTAACTGGCAGTACTGCCCACCTTTTTTTTTTTTTTTTTGCCAGAGAGAAAAAATTACATTCCTAACAACTCTGCATTTTTGTTGTTGTTCTTATATACATTCTGGCTGGTGTGTTTATTTTTTTTGTGTGCATCTTCTGATGTTGAATTCTGTGGGTTTTTCTTGTTTATGTTTGTTGCAATTGCTGTTTTTTTGTTGTTGTTGACTGTATGTATTTTGTTCGCTTATCAAATTTTTTTTTCTTTAAAAATGTGTTTGCCATGTACGAGTTTTACTTGACAAATAAATTGTGTCGAAAATGGTCGTCTAATTTTGGAAAAGATGTGTGTGGCCTCGAGGACACTCCAAAAGGGTTTATTTGTCAATGGAGTAGATCAAAATTGTTGGGGAGGTGGATTTTACTTGTTCTTCCCTTGGGCCCTGGGGGTCAATCTCTTATAGATCTCGTGCACAGTAAAGTTTTTATAATAATTTTGCCTATAATGTTTACCCTTTTTGGGGTAGTGGAATTATTTGTTCTTGCCTATAATAATTTTACTCTCCATTGGAATGGAAATTACTTCTAGATCTTGTTGGTAGATTAAAAATATTAAAAATCTTTTTCAATGGAGTTATTAATGCCATTTGAAACTGTTATTTATACTTTTTAATTTATAAATTACTTCTACATCTTGTCGCGCATGTATGGTGAATTGGTGATCGCAAAAGTATGTTCCATTAAGTTTGTAAATTTTATTTATTTACTATTTATTATTCTCATATACTTTAACGTGATAATCTGAAAAATAAAAAATCAATATTTAATGTTACGGAAAACTTGTTTTTTTATTTATTTGGGAAATTAATTTTCAGTTGGGTTATTAAAAATATATAAGAAATGTGAGAAGCGTGGCCGTGTGGCATGTGGAAATTAATAATTTATATTTTTTTCATTACATTCCTATTCATAAAGTATTAAAAAAATATCTGTATTTATATTATCAATATATTAAGATTTTATCAATTTACCATTATTTTTAGATTTTCTTATATCTTTCAAAATACAAGCTAAAAAAATAATGATAATATAATTTTTCATTATATTAGCATTATTTTTTTTAGATTATATTTATTTATCATGAGTTGTTTATTATTCTCATCTATAACAATGACAAAAAAAAAAAAAAAGAATATTTAATGTTACGGCAAACAAACGAATATATTAATACAGTAAAAAAGCAACCCAAATTATAATAAAAACCAAAAAGTTGTTAAAAAAGTGATGTTTTTTAATTATATATTTATTTTGATAAATTGAGGACTCCGGATGACATTTTATTATAATTACTGTAGTAATCTCGCCAATCACTCTTGGGGCCTCGTTGAAGCTGAATCAACATATCGCAGCTCCTCCCGATGGTCCTCTCCTTTGTGCCCTGCGGAAGCAGCGGCACGTTCGAAAAGAAGCAAGCCGTAGCGGGAGTGCTTAACTCCTGTGATTCCGTCCTTCTTTTCAATTGCTATCGGAATAATGCCGACGATAAAACTCAGCTGGTGTTGGTGTCTCCAGTTTCGATGTCATCTCTTGCTTTAGGCAGCATGAAGCTACGCCGGTCCGATCTTGATTCCGATGGTTTTCGGTCGTCGATAGCATTTTGATATCGCTCTAGTTCCTCATTGATCTCAAAATGCAAGTGTTAAATGGTTATAATGTCATCGGTCCGGCCCTGTCTTCTTCTTCATGATTAATGTAGATCTGATGTTTTTTTGCTCCACCTAATTGTAATGAATGATTGTAATTTCAAAAGGTCTTGTATGATTGGCTCTCCGATGATAGCTCACTGCCGCCGAATAGAATGTGAGGGCGTCGTAGAATCGTCGTCTGTCTTGTTCTCTTGTATCGTCTCTGTTTCATCCATGTTTCCTCGATCCTTAATGCTCTGACTTGTAAGATCGTCTGCTAGGAGTTATAAGATCGTCTAGGTAGGATTGAGTCTCATTGCCCGTGAGACAAGTTCTTTAACAATTCTTATGCTCTCGACACTGCTCCACCCTCTCCACGGAGAGGCATGTGTCACGTGTTAGGCGCGGGCTTGGCTTTCCGCCGTGGTGTGATGTGGGTTGGTTGAACTTGATTACAGATTGTGATTTTTTTTACGTCCACATGGAGCGGTCCGTGCAAAACCATCACCCCAGTTGTGGAAGAGCTGGCGGGGAAGTATCCAGCTGGCATGTTCCTCCAAGTGGATGCCGATGCTTTGCAGGACCTGTTCCTCAAAGTGGAAGTATCCAGCTGTCCGTGTGATGCTTTTTTTGATGCTTCTCTGTTTCTGCTGCAGGATCTCGCAGACTACTATCATGTCTCGTCCATGACGTGTATCATAATCTGTAAAAAAGACAAGATTTTGCAGAAGCTCGAAGAACATAAGATAAAAGAGCTCTCCCAGATTGTTCATAATTACTTGTCTCCCAAGTAACCCACATCTCAGATGCCGAATTTCATCAATATATTTTTTTTTTATTTTTTGTTCATGGTTGTTCTTCAAAATAATACCTTGGTTGCCTCTTTTTTGATTTTACAACGCTCTGACGTTTTTAAATTGTGTTTATGACAACTCTTAAGATGAAAAAAAAAAAAGGTTCTAATTAGTTTAAAGATGATGTTTTTAAATTGTACACTGGAAAGGAAAAATCAGAAGAAACAATCATTTGAATGAAAAAAGAGCTATTTAGGAACATTCAACTTCAGCAGCCAGATGCTTGGGTGTTCCAGGACAAGGATCAGCACCAAAAGTCGAGTCGGAGACGGTTGCGGTGCACTTGTTCTTCCAGAGGCACTTCTGCAGGGCAGGAAGGAGGTGGGTCAAGAACGTGAGGAAGAATAAAGTGGAGGCCGGGAGGGGCAAGTGGGTGAGGAATCATTTTGACCTACCTGTTGCAGAACTGAGAGGGACGAGGCAGCATGGCAGTAACCTTGCTGGTATTCCCCGCACGTTCCCGAAGGAAGCCCATAGCTGGCAAAGTTGATGGCCGAGATGACGGAGCCAGAGGGGCAAGCCAGACGAACTCTGGGTTTGGCATGATGCTTCTCTGACGACTGCCCGTTCTTGAAGCTTGGGTGGTTCTGAGACACCATTGCGCATGCAGAAGAGAGTGACCTCTTGACCAGCATAATTTGGTTCGGCAGGCCTCCAAGTTCCTCGAATACAACCAAAACATTGTTGGCCGGCTTGAGAAAGTACCGAGGGAGATGGTACCTAATGAATGTTTAGCCCATTGTTAATAAACATACACTTTAGCACACACTTATTAGAGCATCTCCAACCATACTCAATAAAAAAACTACTCAAGATATATTTAAAAATTAAATTCAGTATTTTAACTAATAATTGTTCAGAATACACTCCAACCACACTCTCAATTTTATACCTAATTTCTAATATTTTTTTAAAAGTCAAACATGAATATAGATATAGAGAGAGATAGAGAGAAAAAAGGAAGAAAAAATTTAGAGATCTCAAATGGATCTTCACATTAGTTGAACAATTTGAGTAAACTCGGAAATAGAAAGTGAGTTAGAGATAAATTTTGTGTTTAACTCGCTAATATAGCTAAAAGTAAAAAATAGAGAGTGGGTTGGATATGCTCTTAGAAATCATGCATTGATGTGATCAGTCATAACATAACTCCTAGAACCCTAGCTAAAAAGTGCACACCTATTAGAAATCATGTATTAATACGATGATAAGTATATTCGTCCAAAAACTTGGATTCGCAAACTCAACACAATTTCTATAAATTTCAAAGATAAGATTAGTGTGATATCAATATCTCCCATTACCCAAACTAAATTAAGAGTCCTGAAAACATAACTATCTCTATTGATCCTCATCTTAGAGGCATAATTCCTTGACAATTTAAGGATAAGATTATTGAGATATTAAAATCTCTTAGATCCTAAATTAAAGTATGAGTCTTGTGCAGTAAACATGATCCCGACCTTCATGATCAAAATCTTTTTGATTTTGATGAACAATCAAAAAAATTAATGACATATTAAGATCTCTTAGACCCTAAATTAAATTAAGAGCCTTGTGCATTGAGCATGATCCCGACCTAAAAATCAAAAAGATTGAGACATTAAGATCTCTTTATACCCTAAATTAAATTAAGAACATTGTGTAGTGAGCATGATCTTCATCTTCACAATCAAAATTTTTTTTAAATTTTGGTGAACAAATAAAAAAAAATTATTAAGATATTAATATCTCTTAGATCCTAAATTAAAGTGAGAGCCTCGTAAGTGACTCTGATTCTAATCTTCATGATCAGAATCTTTTTGATTTTAATGAATAATCACAAAGATAAAGTTTTAGCATGATAGACCTCGTCGAGTTCAAAGATAAAATTGTTAAGACATTAACCTCTGTTAGATCTTGCTACAAATAAGATCTTGAATAACAAATCAATCATGTAAATTTTAGTTGCCTATGCAGCATAAACCCTAAATTAAAATAGGAGACTTATAAATTGAGTATGATCTACATCTTCATGTTTTAGTATGGTCTACATCTTCTTGCTTTTGATGTACAATCAAAAGATCATGTTTTAGTAGCTTATATCTTGAGTTCAATTAGTAGCTTATAAATTACATCTAGAACTTGTTCTAGATATACCACAAATAGCTCATTGTTCCATCAAAATTCTAATGATATGCATGTTGACTTTCATCTTACTTGGGCTAATAGGACGTGTTTTTAAAGGCAACATCAATATGAATCTATGAGTCTTACGTACCATCTTTGGGTTGGCTGGCCACAGCCAACCTCGCACTGGGAGAAGGGCTTGTACACTTGCGCATAATCACAAGTCGAGCAGGCACCAAGAGCAAGAGCCAAGGAATATCTCCCTAGACTAATCTCATTGATCCATACTTGACCTTTCCCCATGCCGCTCATGTCCAAAGCCAATGGCTCTCCTCCAGGAGGCAAATCAAAATATGTCTGCAGGGCACAAAATGATGAAACAGATTGCAGGTTATCGATACATCATGAAACGCAGATCGACCAACCCATATCTGACCTTGTACCATCTCAATTGCTGCTGGCCCTGATCAGCTCTGGGAGCATATTCTAGCCAGGCTACCACGCCATCCTCGTAGGGTAGCCCCAAGTGTTCCCCATTCAGCCCAACCTAACCCACAAGCATGTTATGCCGAGCATGACACGGTGTGACGAGCTAGCCACCCAACCCAAGACTCAAGAGCAGCAGCTAAGATTTAAGAACCTGATATGTCCACTCGTTATTGGTCAAGCTAATCTTTTCGTCGTCATGCCCATGCAGCTCGACCGAAAATAACCCGCTCGGCCGGAACTCGAAATGTGGTCCCATGCTCTTGAAAAAACAAAATTCACAATTACTTTAATAACATTTTTCTTTTTTTTCTTTTTTTTTTTTCAGTAAGAAGATAGAAAAACAAGAGAAGCATGAGAGCTAACTAACAGGCAACCCATTACAGACACTCAAGATGGAGATGAAATTGGACCCACGGCACAAGGAAACTGTGGTAGAAAACCGAAGCTCCCTGGATCGTTCGGTCAAAAAGGCCGACCCTATTTTAGAAAAAGAAGAATAATATCTCAGAAATTAAAAAAAAATAAAAAAAAAAATAAAGAAATAAAATGGTGACTCCATTATTGACCTGAAAATTGCTCATTAACAAAAACATGGAGAGCATCTGAATTTGAATGGACCACAAGCTCTCGATGAAGTATATTGTTCCAGTCATAATCAGAATCGATATCAATACTACATCATCAAAAAAAAAAAAAATTAAAATAGAGACAATTATGCAAGATAAAATACACATTATTTACTAATAATATGGCAGCCTGATTGACAAGTTGACAATACTGCCCAAATACAAATAGAGCATCTTAGTCAAATACTGAGAAATAGACAATATTGACCAAGGGTATCTTTGTCAAATACTCTACTCATACTGCTAGGATACTTGGTCCGACCCAGGTCCCCATGGCCCATATATTAAGGGCCAAAAAATAAACCTTAAAACAAGTATTAATACTTAAAAAACACTAGGTAAAGAGATCAGCTTGTCTTGGTCTTACCATGAATATATGTTTATTTTTGAAATTATAAATATTTTTAATTATTCTCAAATTTTATTATATTGTATTTGTACTATTGAAAGAGATCATACTCAATACACAATACTCCTCCCATTTAATGCGCAGCTTATCTTGAAGAGGTTACTATCTCAAATAGTCTATTGAATAAAGACACTCACTATTATACTAAGAGTAGGTTATTCATTCTGGTGTTATTTTTACTAATAATTTTACCTTTAATATTTTAATAAAAAATCAATATTAGTATTAGTGTAATCATATCTATTTTAATTATATTACTAATCAACTTAATTAGATTAATATTTAATTATAAGATAATGTTAGCCCGAGACTTTCTTTGTTGTTGTAGAATTAAGTATGATTGATGGATATCTATCTTGATTGGGAAAAAAAAAAACTCACCGCAAGGTGATCAATGTTAATGTTTTATTGATGTAATCGAATTAAAAAATTATTTATTAGTAAAATTTATAATAATGCAAAAATAATATGATAGTTCAAATGACAAAGACACAAGCAGTCTAACTCTATTGACTCAAGTTGGATTCCCAAGAAAGCCAAATTCGTAGCCCAAGGTATCTTTATCTATCACACTATTAGTATTATTCGGATGAGGAACTTACTTCCACACAGAGACCCTAAGGCCCATATATATGAGTAATGAGCTGAGAGAATAAACAAGTTGAATTAATTTTTGATTTTTTATGAAAAAAATATTTATCTACATAATTTTGTGAATGAATAAAATCATTAATTAACAAGATCAAAACTAATTTTTTTGTTTATATATATATATATATATATATATATATATATATATGTATGTGTGTGTGTGTGTGCGCACAAACAAAATCAAAATAAGATTGCAAAAAAAATTATTTTCTAGCTCTATAAACATGTAATATAATAATAAAAAAATAATATTTATTTCTTATAAATTTAAAATAAGAATAAAACTAACCTAGTACGGCTCCATAAATAATCCGTCTGATGCCAGGTAGTACTCAATTGGTTTACGAGATAATTCAATGTAAATGCTTGATCGTCAAGGAGAAGGGGCAGTTCATCATGACTTGTCCAATGGAAAAAAGTGGACACGGGCAACATTTTCATGACAGATGTTTGAACCCCAACCTAACATCATGAACCAAATCACAAAATGGCACCGTATTTATGACGAACACTTGTGTTGGACACTTGAATTTTACCTTTGCTGTGTTGAATACTTCATTTTTACAGTCAGGAAGTATACTGATGGATCGTGGTGGCAGGTTAAAGGTACTTTTGTTGAACATCACGTGACTAGAGAAGTGTAAATCATTGTTTACCAGAAAAGCT
This sequence comes from Sapria himalayana, assembly GCA_029783825.1. Taxonomy (NCBI): domain Eukaryota; kingdom Viridiplantae; phylum Streptophyta; class Magnoliopsida; order Malpighiales; family Rafflesiaceae; genus Sapria; species Sapria himalayana. The sequence continues at coordinate 838,401 of JAREIK010001208.1, forward strand.
GAACATTTTCCTGATTCGGTAGCATAGATCACTGCCTGATATAAAAAAAAAAAAACACACACACACACGATGAAGAGTTGGAACTGCAAACACAAGTGCAAAGCGAAGAAGAAACCTGCTGCAATGGCCCCAACTGATTAACAAGTGGGTGAGAAGAAACCAAAGATTCTTCACACAACTTAATAGCGCAATGAAGCTCCTTTAGATGGCCAAATTTAGGCTGCCTAATCAAACCTGTGAGCATTGTATTTTCAACTTTCTTTGTTAGTAGTTAATAACAAGCATCAAGCTACAAATGTAAGCAACATTTCAACGTGAAGAAAATTCTAAAATAAGTAACTCAACAACCACTTATTTAGAAATTCAAGTGAATGGTATTTGCCACATTATTAGGGTTTATGCGTTGAGGATCTAAAAAGACAATTCGTATCATACTCGCCCAATCAAGCACATAATTAATTTGGCTAACATAAGAGAAATTATAAGCCACATAACAACGTGAAGAAATTTCTAAAATTTTGGATATGAAAATGATCATTGATAAGATTAAAGCAGATTATAAGCGAATCAACAACTACTTGCCACATTATTAGGGTTTATGCGACGAGGATCTCAAAAGACAATTTCATACCATACTCATCCAATGGAGCATCATAATCATAGCTAGCAGTGATGAAATAACCTTCCATGCGGTTGAAATTGGTTCCTCCGTAAAACTGTATATATCAAACATGCGTATTAAAATTTGAGTTTGCAAAGGATAAAATTTAATAAATATTAACACTAAATTTTCAAAAAAAGTATATAAAAATAGATAAATAGACAAATAGATAAAATACTAACCATTGTATTGAATAAGATATTATGTAAAGATAGATAAAACTTTTCACTTCCTCCAATGAAACCATTATTTTTTAGTTGGAATAGATGATGGGAACTCCATAGATACATCTTTTTTATTAGAAACCTAATCCAACCCAAACCTCAAAAATGAGGGGCACGCACTTGCCCATACTTACCGAAAGGCGAAACCATAAGGAAACACTCGATTTCACATGAGATTAATTAAAATGGAGATAAACTAACACAAACACAAATTTTAAAATAATCAAAGACTAATAATTATCAAAAAAAGACCATGCCCAATGTATCCTGATTAGCATAAAATTTGAGAATAATTAATGTCTCAACAATTACTTTAAAAAATTAAAATACTCAACATTGCACCATGACTAGAGATGCCATTGGGCCAGACATAGTTCAACCGTGTCTGGCCTGGCACGACAGTCTTAAACCATGCCACCCCATGACACGATTCGTGTTGTGGTGGGCCAACATGAGCTATGACTTGTGTTGGGCTAGATACGACTTGTGTGCCTGGCCGTGTGACATGGTCCACCGGTCTAGGGATCGAGACCTTCAATGGGTCACGGATCAAGTTCCATCAGGTGATCACCCGACAAGGTGGGTTAGTTAAAATGCAACCGGCCATGGCTTACATGGCCGGTTGCATTTTAACGGCCACGTAAGCCAGCCACCCGTTGCAATTTTATGCAACAAGTTCTGATAGAGATGGTCCAGCATGGTCCAGCACAATCCAGCATAGCCCTACCCTCGGCCATGCAACCATGCCACACTGGGCCAGCCAGGCACGGCACAGAAATCATACCATGCCATGTCTGGCATAGCATGATGGCACAGCCACCTCCCCAACCAAGACAAATTCTCATGGAAGAAATGAATTAACTTGGCCATTTTATTATTTTTATTACCAAAAGAAGAGGCACACAATGTTAAGCCATGAAAAACTAACCATGTAATAGTTCACAAAGCTGCCTTCCTTCAAAATAAAGTTTGCAACAGCAAAAGCCAAATCCTGGACTGGACGTTTGTTTCTTGCACGACCATATTCAGTAAACCTTCATTGCAAGAACATTACTATAACTAATAAATATAATAATAATAACAAGCTGAAGAAATATGGAACATTACTATAAAGAATAATAATAATAATAATAAATCTAATGGAACACAATGAACATGACATGCAGAAGAGAGATCACACCATCCAGTCCAAGCCTCAGTCCAAATTCTAGGCTTGTAAGGTTTGTTAGCCGCAAAAGAATCACAGTAAAACCCATTGCAAGAATTAATCTGATAGGTTAGTTCATCAAATTAGAAGAACACTTATGCGAACTAACTATATGTGGTAAACCAAAAGAACATGGTGCCTGGAGAAGAAGACTTACAATTGGGTCAGGAGCAGTGGATTCTTTGCACATCAACCATGGAATATTGGACTCCATTTGAACAGCCATATTTGCTGCCCAAGTCATATAATTTATGCCATCTTCTCCATATAGGTTCGTTAATACTCCATACTCATTTTCAATCTGTGAAAGATATAGCACATGCCATGGGAAACAAGCATAGAGGTGTCAACTAGATCAGTTCAACAATGCCTAGACCAGCACGGCATGGTCTGGAATCCTGTTTGGTCCTAGGCAATGCCGCCCCATGGCAAGGTTCATGTCGTGTTGGGCCAGCACAAACCATGCCTCGTGCCGGGCGAGGCACAACCCATGTGTCTGGCATTGTGGCACGATCCACCAGCCCGAGGACCCAGGACCAGCTAAGGGTCATGGGTTAAGGCACAACCCTTGCTTGCTTGGCTAATTGCAATCAGTCAGCCATGCATTACATTTTCATACAATGAGTTCCACATGGACCATCAGACATTGTCCAACATGGCCCTGCACTCGTTCATGCCACCATGCTGTGTTGGGCCAGCCAGATAATTTCCATGCTGTGTTGGGCCAGCCAGATAATTTCCATGCTGTGTTGGGCCAGCCAGATAATTTCCATGCCGTGTCTAGAATGGCACAGGAATCATATCATACTATGTTTAGCATGGCAGGATGACATTCCTATTCCTATGCCTAACAAAAACAAGCAGTGCCAGCACGACACATCCTATTTGAAACCTCCAAACATATAGAACAAAAAAGATGATATTCAGTGCACAAGACTCCTTTCTAGCAAAGATTAATTTCAATCTAGACAACATGGAACAAGAAAGAAGTTTTCATCTCTAAAAGTAAAATTTGCTCATCGCCTAAAATTGGTAGAGAAACATCACCTGACCGAGAATAATGTTTCCTCCTTGATATTCAAACAAATTGTTGCTCGCCAGCAATTGAACCACCTTGCTGATGAAAGTTTTCATTTCATACTAGAAAAAAAAAAGAAATACCAAAAGTCAATATGATTAGAGTGAGATATATTGTTGCTTCATCTTATTATTTGTATCAGAGTTGAGATGATGGGTTAAACTAGTGGCCTCTACCAGCCCTAACTACAACCAATAAGCAATAGGGCTTATTTGCCATGACCAACTTCACTGATTATTTTTTTTTTCAAAAATTGAATCAAAGATCTTAGCATGATGGTGTGCTCGTTTATCTTTAATTAAGGAAGCACCACATTATAATTTTTTTTTTTTTTGAAAAATTTAAGATTTTTCTAATGGAGTACCAAAATCTCTAATTTACAAATATACCCCAAATAATTATCCGGACTGCTCTTTGGCATGATACAAACCATTGCAGGCATGTAAAATATTTTTTGGTTGATGTGTATATTTTGCAATCCACACTAGGCCTAGTTGAATTAGAACATTTGCCCCATCTAATTTTTGTAAGTTTAACTCTGTTTAGCAATGTGTTATTAGATAGAGATTATACCAAGCATAAAAGACTTCTGCTTTAGCATAGGATCTAGCAGAGATCAACATCGCAATAACCATATCCATGTGCCCTTAACTCGAAAACTTTATTGAGATTTAGTATATTAATGCTAGCGTAATCATATACTTTTTAAGGAAAAATCATCTACATTATAAAAAAACAAGGAGACTAAACAAATAGTTCAATTTCAAGAACACTATGATTGATAGAGAAACCATCTGCAATTAACAATGGCACCTTGAAAGGTTCATTGTCGGTACGAAAACTGATCCCAGGCACAAATCTTAGCCAGACTGGAAATCCTCTGCAACACAAGAACACAATAATATGAGAAGGATGCCTCATTGCAGAGTTAAGGTGATGAGGAGAGATCATAATATATGGTACCCAAAACTCCATTCGGCACAAATATAAGGACCAAATCGAACAACAGCATAGAGCCCATGTTTGTGTATTGTCTTGATGAAGTTCAAGAGGTCATACCTCCCTCCAAAATTGTACTGTAACCAAACAATATTACGCAGCCAGAATCACATAAACAGAAACAAACACGAAAAGGGAGAGTCCTTTTGGCAGGCATGGAAGGCCGTGATGAATGAGGCCGTTAGAACAGGATTCAATGGAAGTGGAATTGTTCTCATCTGTTTAAGTGCTTACATTTCGACGAGTAGGCTCGTGTACATTCCAAAATACATAGGTATCGACAGCATCCAATCCAGCCTCTTTTGCTTTAAGGATAAGATCGTCCCACATCTACGCCGAAAGCATTTTCAAAGAAACAAGATTACAGAACTATTAAGCAACAAAACGTATTAGGTATTTTACCAAATACAACTTTCATTCCCTCGGGGCTGTGCCCCATGCATCAAAACGACGGTCATAATCAGATACCGTAATTATTAACTGCCAAAGCATATGAACAATAGAACACTAGCGTGTGTATGATCTACATGGAGGACATCTCGTAACATATAATTTCGCTAAGCATTTCAGTACTGACGACGACAAAAACACCATGCGAGGAATCTAATCTGGATCACTAAACCAAAGTAGAGTCAATAAAGCACGGAAGCAAGGAGTAAGCTTAGAGTACATCAGGCGTGCTTCTAGGATAATGAATGGAACCGGAGAATAGAATTCTTCTTTGGCCATTAATTACAATCGCCTTCGAATCGTACGACACGCTACACTCGACGAAGGAGATATAAAAGAAGCACAAGAGCGACAGCAGAGTGAGCAATCCGCAGAACGCACTGGATTTCATTTTACTATTCTAGATTCGGAGTGACGTGGGGAAGGAAAACAACAATGGCGGTGAATAAAGACTGCTACTGCGAAGTAGCAGACTGCGAAGCTTCGGTGAAGAAGAAGGCTGAAGAAGAGAGACGCTGCCGCCATCTTTAGTGCGCGTAGAAAGGTTGGAAAAGTCGGAGTGGAATGATCAAGACTGCTTTCCCGGGATATGAAATATGTTTTTATAAACGATTAAATACTTTATTAATCATTAATTGTGCCTTTTTTAAATAATACAAAAGTTTTAAAAATAACACAACGGTAAATAAATACACTTGGTTACACTAAAATACAAATATTTACTCTGACTAAGTTTTTTTTTTTCTCAATGGTTTGTACGCCAAAATAAAAAGTAGGTATATTTTAAACCTATAAAATACTTATTTATATCAATATAAATAAATAAATATATACTTATAAACGTACATACAATGTATATATATATAATATTAATAATTCTGAAAACAATTTCAAATACACTAATCATGAATAACATACGTTGCTCATTTATACTATAACATTACATAATAAAAAATACAAACTTGGTTTTATAAATTTATATTACAATATAATTTTATATATTTAATTATAAAGTTGCATATTTTGTTAAAAATAGTTTGGTTTTTAATAATATTTTGTGACAGAAACACACACACACGCACACACGTACGCACAGACACACATGGGAATAAACACTCATGTATCTTCATATATAATGTATTGCAATTTGATATACATGGCATTAAATGTTTTTTAATTTTAAATAGGAAAACACAATTTTCTTTAGGGGAAAAGTTGATAATTAATTTCTAACAAAGATTAAAAAGATTATTCTGAATAAAAAGTTATACATATAACAAGTATTTTTAAAACTAATTTATTATTCCACACACCCACCACACACACACACGCACGCACATACACATGAAATCAGACACACAAGCATACGCATACACTTCATTATATACAAAGTTTTGTATTATTTGTTTGGTCAGTGCATTTGATAAGACTAAGACTTAAATAGTTTTGAATTTTATTCCCAGCCTATCCAAAAAATAGAAAAGTTATTAAAAACGTAAATATTGTAATTTTCATGAAGAAAAGCATATTTTTTTGCTATGGAATTATATTTAAGAAGCAAATCCAATCATACGCGATTATAATTTATAGAATTTGTAAAAATTATCAAATTAAATAATTAAAATAATTAAAAAAACTTGATGACTATTAAAATTATATAACATAGCGAATTTAAAAAATAAAAAATTCAAAAATATAACATTATTTAAAATTACAAAAACGGAATATACAACATTGTTAACATACATTTATTTTAAGAGGTGGATAAGATAAATAATTAGTAGGAAGTGAATTGGCCTCATTTGATTAGCATAGATACAATACAAAGTATGAGACAAAAATTTCCTTTCAATGTATATCTCATCAGGAGGGAAGTTACAATTTGTTGCACGAATTAGAAAATAGTAGGAAAATGAAATAAAAATTTCAATTTTTGTTTTTAGAAAATTTTTGAAAAAAGATAATTACCAAAAAGCACCCCCTTTGCAGTAGAATCAAAGGCAATATATATTTTTTTAAAAGGGGAGATTAATGTTTTGGGAGCAAAACATTATTTAGGAAAAAAAAAACTTTTTTAAAAATTTTTAAAAAGTAAACCAAAAATATAAAATTATTACATTTAGATGAAGTGAAAATAATAATAACAAAAAAAATCCAATTTTGCACCAGAGTGAAGCATGGGAAGAGAAAAAAACAAAAATAAAAAATTAATAAAATTTTCTCATGACGTCACGTCCCGCACGTGAAATTGAACTCAGGTCATTTATTTCGAAGCAGCATAATAATGCGTGATATAATCATTTTCCAAATCATACGCATTTAAGTTTTTGATGGGAGAAAACAATTTATGAGCTGTCCTACGCATTTTATTACCTTTATAAGTGATTTTTATACGCATCAGGGCCATACCCCAGAGAATACATTCAGCTAGACTGTGCATGCATGTTAGTAATATAAACCCTCAAAAAAGTGTACCACATGCTGTCTAACACAATTGTATGCAATAGAAACAAAAGGCCTGAGTTCAACTTTCACATCATAGGGCCCCGATGATAATAAAAATGGATTAAGAAAACCAATCTCATTAATGTAACCCACAAATTAATCCATCACATCGTCCAACTTTCACTAGGTAATGAAAAAAGGCCTGACAAGACCACAGGACCCAACTTGATCCAAACCAAACCAACTAAAAATTATCATTAGATGGGTTTCCTAGATGATGCTGATAATAGATGTCGCATAAGAAATCTAACTTGGACAAGGACAACAAATAAAGCTCTCACATGTTTTTTTTTTTTTTTTTTTTTTTGATTAGCCATGATCAAACAAGAGGATCAAGTCCCATTGTGATGACAAGCATCTTCGTTCAAAGATAATAAGTCTCGTATTCAATAATCATCAGATACAGCCTATATGATTTTCAGGGGTAAGACTGTCAATATATGTGTGGAGGTTTAGATTCAAGACTCATCAGACACAACCTATGACTTTCAAGGGTAAAATTGTCAATTTATGCGTGGAGGCCATACTCATTACTTATTTACTAATTAACCACGCCCTCTGCACATAAATTTTGCTCTTGAGTGATGAGAAAATGTCTAAAAAATCATTATATCAATAATATCCAACGACGCATACCATATACCACAGATACACAAAAACATGATATTCAATCTACTCAATTTAGATCTAAAAATGGTTTGATTTTTTCTAATTTATTAATCATAAAGTGATATTTACTACTACACACGCACATACAAAAACACACACACACACACACACACATATATGCAGGTGTACATTCTAGAGAAGAGACATGGATAAATAAAAAATGTAGGAACTCACGTGGGGAAAACTAAGACTGAGAGCGAGGAAGAACTTTATATGGGTTGAGTATTCCGTTAGGGTCCAGCAGCTTTTTGATGGAAGACATCACTTGTACCTAAGAACAAGGACGGGGGTGAATTCATCGTGCTGATGAAAGCAATGCGAACTTTTACAAAATTAAAAAAAAAAAAATGGTTCTCAAGCAATTGTTCACTTTATAGGACAGCGCACATACTGCTTTATGTGACTTGCTATAATAAATTTGATTGGCTTTCATCAATCCCAGCCCATGTTCTGCACTGATGCTTCCCTTGTGCTCTGAAGTCCACTGGTATACAAATGGCTCAATTCGTGCCAAAATCTGTTTTTTTTTTTTTTTTTTAAATTTTTTGGGTGATTGGAGGAACAATGAAGCATCCACAATGTCAAATTATATATAATAAGGTTTGGATTCAATAATGCTAACATGTAGGAACCCTGAGAGAAAAGAAGAAATTTACCCTATCATCATATTTTGCAGTTGAGACGTTGAGATGTAGGTTACCATCACCGAGATGGCCATATCCTACCACCACGGCTGATTCTCCTAGAAATCATGAACGAGATAATTTGCAACGTGATTACTTATCTTTATATCATTCTTAGAAATACTTCTATCTTTGAAGTTCGAATTAGTCCCAGTATGGAAGGCGTGCATAGCGCACAAGACTACTACTCATGGTGAGGTCTAGGAGAAGTTAAAATATTGACAATTTTATCCCTAAAAATCAAGGAAACTGCATCTTATGAGTCTTAAATTTGAGATCTACCACCATTAGACGAAGATACTAGTCATCACACCAATGTGTGACATCTAATACATGAATACAAAATGAAGAAAAGCACCGGTGTGATTACCCCCACCCATCTCAGTTACTAGGTACTATTTTCATCCAAATAAAATTTGATATATTAATACTATAATAATCATATTCATTATAATAAAAAAATAATGTTAAATATTTATATATATATAATCAAGATACCAAAATAATGAGAACTAATGATAATATTATGTTAAGATTATTTTTATTTTTAGATGTTTTTATGTTTAATTTTGCATAAAAAGTATTTTTTAACGCCTTGAAGCATACCTCAGGGTGAGACGTTCGATAAACATATCAGGCGAGATGTTCATAAAATGCCCCAAGCAAGGTATTCGTAAAATGCCTTAAGACATTAAAAAAAGTGCAAACTCGACAAAGCCTCACAAGAGCTCCATTGAGCTATCCATGCAGCAGGGAAGAGAGGTAATGTCGAGGAGAGCTCTAGCGAAGAGGTGTCTTATAAATATATTATAAATTATATTATATTATAATTTATAAAATATTTATTAATTATATTTATAGTCAAGGGACGCCTTAAATATTTTTTAAAATTTTGATTTTTTATTTTTTTACTTGTATTATTTTATTTTATATTTTTTAAAATATTAATTAATTATATATTAGAATACTCAAAAAACTTACGCATTAACGTCTCAATACTTACACCTCATCTCACGAACACAAAAATATCTCAACTTACGTTTTTGCTTTTTAAATAGTTGGTTGAGATTATAACATGATTTTTTTTCTAGTTATTAATGCGATATATATTAATATAATAGTTACAGTTATGTTAGCATATATATTTGTTCCATTGCAATATAATAGCTATTATCATTCCCATTTTTTTTATTTTCTATCAACATGGTATTAATTAGAACCTAAATAATAGCCTACTATCAATGTCAAAATTAGTAGCAACTGACATGAACTGGAAGGCACTTCTTTTGAATATATGTAGGAGATGAATATGTTGAGAAGTGCTTATTTTATTGACTACGATCGAGTTGGCTCGTAGATATCATATTTTGGTACAATAACAAATATTTTCATCAAATGAAGATAAATCTTGGATTTGAGATTTATCAGACTTAACCTCTTTGATTTTTGAGAGTAAGACTATTAAGATATTAATGACTCATACCTTGCACTAAGTAAAAAGACTGTGCAATAGGTATGGCCTTTTTATTGAGTTGGCTTATGTTGGGGCGACCTAGTTTCTCAATACCAAATTCCATCATATCAAAATTTCTAATGTTATGCAGTAAAAAATAAAAGGTAACAAATTTTGAATAAGCATCTAACACATATAAAAATATTTTGATGAGAATAATATTGAGAAATCCTCATGTTGTGTGTGTGTGTACTAGAGGTAGCAAGTAGTGTGATAGAAATTACCTTCATCCAAAGATGATAGTTCCCATGTTTAATACTTATCAGAGATAGTCTATCTGAATTTCAAGAATAAAATTGTTAAAAATATTAATCTCTCACATATCTCATGCTATTTATGAGTTATATGCACTAGGTATGCCTTCCTCCAACATTTCTTAGAATTCTAGTCATCAATGATATTGTTAGAATGTAGCATCTGGATTACTAGTTGCTAATAGAGATGAAATTACCCGATATATATATATATATATATATATAGTAGAGGCAATATTTTAGTGCGATAAAAAGTACCTTCATCCAAAAATAGTAGTTCTCATATTTCATACTAATCAGACGTAGATTTTCTAATTTTCAAGAATAAAATTGTAAAGATATTATCTTACAGACCTTACGCTAATTATAAGTCATATGAACTAGGTATGAACTCCTCCAACATATTTAAAAATTCTAGTCATCAATGATAACAGTAGAATGTAGCTTCTTGAAATTCTGTTTGCCAATAGAGATGAAATTACCCTATATATATATATATATATATATATATATATATATATATATATATATATATATATATATATCGAAGGTAATACTTTAGTGTGCTAGAAATTACCTTCATCCAAAGATAATAGTTATTGGGTTTGATACTCTAGATATAATAGCCTATCCAATTTTGAGGGGTGAAACTATCAAGAAATTAACCTCTCCTAGGCATCGCACTATTCATTAGTCATATGCACAAGGCATGAATCATGATGTCCTCCAACATAAACAATAGCACAACAACTGATAACAGTTACCGAGTCTGAGTTGCATTTCTTCAACAAGATCATAAATCTTTTCTACAGGCAATGATAAATCATATTTGTAAACAGAACCAGCTGCCAAGAGAGCTCCTGGAACACCCTGCAATCATGAAATAATCAATCGGCAAAAGTGAATATATCAATCACAATGTAGCCCAGCAAATCCACATCCACGTGCACATATTCTAAAATGGATGTGTGCGTGCATATATGTATATATATGTAGCAGTATATATGTGCCTATATGTATATATGTAGAAAAGAAAAATTACATAATAAACATAACAATAATATAATACAATAGAAAAAAATAACTAGGATAACACACATGCTGGAATATTCTCATCATAGAAAATATAACACTTTTGCTTAAGCTGATGCGAAAAAAACCACAAGAATCAACTTGAATGAAAGAGAAGCAAACAAAATTTTTTTAACATCTTCATAAATATGTCAATAAGTTAATACGTTACAAAAAAAATTAACAGTGAAGGCTGTATCCAGAGCACAAGGTTCATGCATTAACATGATATTTTAGAGATGTTAATATCTAGATAGTCTTAGCAGTTATTTGATAACGCACTAAAAATCTTCAAACCCTTTGAAAATTAAAATTTTTATTAGTTTGAAATTTTAAGCGCGTTTGACAAAAAAAAGATGGGAGTTGAAAATTTAAAATTTTAAGTAAAAATTCATTGAAAATTTTAAGTAGGTAGATAAGATACATACTTAATGTTGAAGGCTAAAAAATTTTTAACAAATTTTTTTTTAAAATTACTATTTTGCCATTTTTTTTCATTTCTTTTTAGATTTCTCATTCATACTACAGTTCAGTTTGTGAATTTGTCTTCTTCCCATCTTTTCTCCATCATCACAAACCTTAACCCTAATTTTCTTTCATAATTAATTTAAGAGAGAAAATAACAAATCAACTAGTTGTTCATTAATTTTTATTTTTATATTAAAAATTTGGATAGTTTTAAAGAATTTAGATTTTATTGATTATTTTTTAAATATTTTTATTCTTTTTTGGATTTATGATTTATTTATGGATATGTTTTTAGAGATTTTATTTTTTTTAACAATGAATAATTATATTGAAAAAAAAAATTCATTAGAAATTCTATTTATGTTGGATAATATATAATACAATGATAATAATAATAAATATGTAAAATATATCATTTTCATTTTTCAACATTCAACATTTATAGTTATCAAATAATATATATATATATATATTCAGCATTCAATTAACAGTAATTTATTAAATAATTTTTCAATACAAATTCAAGACTTATAAAATTTAGTATTTATTTTTCAACACTTAATTTTTTCAGTTTTATCAAACAGGCTATTAGTCTTGAAAATCAGAGAGATTATGTTTGATGAGTCTAAAACCTATGACCTATGACACATGAACAAAAGTACTTATTATCGTACCAAAACATAATCTCTAATAGATACAAGAAACAGAAAAATTTCCTTGATGATCAATCATCTAAGTATAAGGTTTTCGCAAACATATTTTGATTTGAAATTCTTATGAGAACTGGTATTTTAGTATTTGTGCAAGTCCACTCATAAAAAAAAACTTGAAAATATATAAAAAATAATCTCTCTCTCTCTCTCTCTCTCTATACATATATATATATAGCCTTGAAATTCTACCCAATTCAATTATTTGTAAAAAAAATTGTACAAGAAGAATATATATATAGGAAATGATTGATGTACTAATAATATATGCTATGAGCACTTTGCTAAGTGACATTTCCTCTCTGTTTGGACACAAAACTGTCTGAGGACAATTAGTTCTTTTATTTTGCCCTATCTGAAAAAAAACCTGCACATGTGAGCTATATAAGAGGAAGACACAATATATGTGAAAATACAGCATATTTAAACCTCACGTATGCGCCAAAATGAAGATGATTGGTTTAGATCCTGGGCGATAACACCATCTGAAATTAAACCAGATTCCAACGAGGAAAGAAGAAATGCCTCAAGCTTCTCTCTATAATCAGCCATAAAGCATTGTAAAATCAGAAAAGAGCAGGAAATTTTAATAGAAACAAAATATGCAAAATCCAAATCTTAAATCTGGACCAATTTATCTTGTTAAGAACAGATGAACAAAAATTGGTGTAGCAATTCTACATGCATACTAAAAGCATTCAGACCTTTCCCTTTTAGAAAATCAGGCACAATTCATTAATATATATATGTGTGTGTGTGTTTCTAATTTCTAAAAAAAAAACTGATTCCAATTTTCAATTCAAGCAAAATGAAAAAAATAAATATAATAACCATGTGTCATACAAACATACTAACATAAAAAATAAAGATCATACTCAATACATAAGACTCACACTTTAGCACAAGGTGCGAGAAATATTAATATCTTGATAGTCTTACTCCCAAAAGATAGAGAAGTTGTGTCTGGAACTTGCGACAAACAACTCCTGGATAAGATACTTACCAACGCCTAAAACCCAGGCTCCACCAAGCCTAGGCAAAAGTGCTTCGCCTAGCCTTAGGCACCCCCTCACAGAATATATTATTCTCGAAGCCCTATTACAAATCATATTATTTCAAAGTTCATCTCTCTTTTATGCCACAAAACTATAGATAATATGTTTAATATCCAAGACATTTACATGTTTGTTAAAATTTTATTATTTTATTTTATAACTCTGAATATTTGTGATAATATGAAATATTAATGATATTTAATTTTTATTTTAATAATTTTTATTTGATCACAATTCATTAATAGACAAAAATTATTGAGAATATTTAATGAAAAAATATAATATAATATATATATATATTAGATAGAGTATATCTCACAAAAATACACAACACCTTAATTTTTGTGTTTCAGTGTGTCTTTCATCTCAAATAGAAATGTGTATGGCACACAAAGACTTCCTAAGTGATCAATGATTCATATACTATTTTTGCCGAAGTAAATTTAATTTCAAAATTCCTAAAAGATACAGTGTGTTAGTATTTATATAATTGCACACTGACTCAAATAATACAATCATAATAACATATGCACAATAGAAAGATCATAGCAAAAGTAACAAAACTAGTTTAATAAGAAAATATTGTTCAAACGAAGATAATGTAACCACGAAAAAAATACTCAAAATTTTATTACCTGTCATAGGATTCATCATTTCCTGTTGTTTCAATTAAAAGATAGAAATTGTGCAATGACGGAGGTAATGGGTATCGAACACCATTCAAATGGGCAAGAACCTGGAACATAAAAACATATAAGAGAAAATAATAAGCAAAATTGTAAGTTGAGATTATTACTTTATTTTATTTTATCATATTGCTATTTATTGTAAATGTAGAGAGTCCTCCCTAATCTTTTTTTTTATAATATACACACCTTATACTCTAATAGAATGCTCATACTATTAGAGTATTTTTAGTAATTATTATTATATTTTATTTTTATTTTAAATTAATACAAGTTTGATTTTTCTTTTAATATTTTATTATGGTATTAGAGTAACAACAAAATAAAAATAAAAAAAATAAAGAAGAGAGAGAAAGGAGAGAAAGGGGAGAAAGGGGAGAAAGGGGAGAAAGGGGAGAAAGGGGAGAAAGGGGAGAAAGGGAGAAAGGGGAGAAAGGGGAGAAAGGGGAGAAAGGGAGAAGTGAAAAGGGGAGAAAGGGGAGAAAGGGGAGAAAGGGGAGAAAGGGGAGAAAGGGGAGAAAGGGGGAGAAAGGGGAGAAAGGGGAGAAAGGGGAGAAAAGGGGAGAAAAGGGGAGAAAGGGGAGAAAGGGGGAGAAAGGGGAGAAAGGGGAGAACGGGGAGAAAGGGGAGAAAGGGAGAAAGGGGAGAAAGGGGAGAAAGGGGAGAAAGGAGGGAGAAAGGGGAGAGAAGGGGAGAAAGGGGAGAAAGGGGAGAAAGGGGAGAAAGGGGAGAAAGGGGAGAAAGGGGAGAAAGGGGAGAAAGGGGAGAAAGGGGAGAAAGGGGAGAAAGGAGAGAAAGGGAGAAAAGGGAGAAAGGGAGAAAGGGGCGAAAGGGGAGAAAGGGGAGAAAGGGGAGAAAGGGGAGAAAGGGGAGAAGGGGAGAAAGGGGAGAAAGGGGCGAAAGGGAGAAAGGGAGAAAGGGGAGAAATGGAGAAATGGGGAGAAAGGAGAAGGGAGAGAAAGGGGAGAAAGGGAGGAAAGGGGAGAAAGGGAGGAGAGAAAGGGGAGAAAGGGGAGAAAGGAGAAAGGGGAGAAAGGGGAGAAAGGGGAGAAAGGGGAGAAAGGGGAGAAAGGGGAGAAATGGGAGAAATGGGAGAAATGGGAGAAAGGGAAGAAAGGGAAGAAAGAGAAGAAAGAGAAGAAAAATAAAAAAATAAAAAAATTAAAAAAAATAAAAAAATAAAACAAATAATCCACTACCCTTGTCATATCCAAAAGAATGGATGCAATCTTGACTAGTGGCATTGGTGTTAGTTACTCGATTTTTTTACAAATACCAGAAATGAAATTTTTTATAATTTTTTTTCTAAAAAATAAATATATTTGAAGAGGTTTGGTGGGCATGTATTCAATTGGTTTGTAATTTGGATATCAAATTCTCACTACTCAAAAATGTACATTTTTATGACTCATATCATCTTCACAAATTGAAAATTTAAAAACTATGACATCCACTCAAGACGATACATAAATATAAATAATATGAAACTTGAAAAAAAAAAGTAAACTAATACCTCCTAAAAATATTTTCTTTCAAGCTAATATATAAATATACAAAACATCAATTTAAAGAAAAAAAAAAAATAAAGGCATCTTTAAAATTTTCATTAAGATTTCTCATTACAAGCTGAGGCCTAACTAGAAAATAAGAAAATCCGACTAACTATAACCATACATGATCATTGAAAGAAAATTACAGTCTTCGATTTTTTTTACATACTTTAATATCTAAAGAACTGCATATGGAAAAATATATTGAGAAAAATTTTAAAAATTACTAACTATACTAAATACATAATCTATATCTTATCTGATAATAGTCAGAAAAAATTATTCTCATAATTTTCCAAAAAGTTATAGTCAATAAAAAGACTTGCATCAAGTTCCACTGTGTAATAATACTTTAATCAATTAAAATATCTGTCAGAGCACAATCCAAAATAGTAATCTTTGTATAAGTATCAAAACACAACTTCTCTGTGACAAAATAACTCATCTTCTAGAATAGACTATCTCTATCTCAAAAAAATAACTAAGTCTCCAAAAATCTATCTGGAATTAAGACAAAAAGTATTTATTGAGTTGATTAATTCTTAAATTATTATCTCACACAATCAGAATATCATTTAAATATATAATAATCAAAAGCATCTGAAAATTAGAACTACTTAAAAAAAGTATCACCATAATCAATAGACTCATTTCTAGATTGAACATATTACGTATGTCCTTTTTTTCTAATTTAGACAATAAATCTTGAATAGTCAATTCTCCTAGATTGAATGATTGAAGCTCATCATTAGCTTAAACTAGAGTAAACATGTTGACTACAATATTGTCTAAACTATAAAGAAATTTTCACCCCATGAAAATATCATCATCTCTAAATTATACTTGATTTATATTTGTTGGTATTAATGATGACTCTATAAAAATATCATCAAAATATAGATCAACAAGTTCAAATATAACAAATGAATGATTCTCTTTTTCTCAACTAGAGGTTCAAGTGCAATTATAAATGAGTAAGATAAAATATTTATACTAGATATATTATCTGCATTCTTAGTCTTTTTAGCATCACGAAAAAATAATGTTAAAAAATTACTTAGATCAAACCAAATTGGTGAAAAATAATTACACCCTTTTTGGGTACAAGAGTAACCAAAAAAATATATATATTACAAAGACTTGGTTGTAGCCCATCTTGTCCAAGGAAGTAATCATGAATAAAACATATATTCCCAAATACTTTGAGAAATCAACTGAATAATCTTTCATTAAAATACAAAATCTAATAAGAGCATGTTGAGAAATGATATAAAAAGATATCCAGCTAATGAATAAATTTATGGTTAATATCATATCTTCATAAAAATATTTCAGAATATTTCAACCAAATAGAAGTATCTTAACTGTATCAAAATTATTTGATATATATACTCTAATGTATTATTACTTTTTATTTTATTATTTCTTATTATATTAATTTTCTATAAATTTATAAAATCACTAAAAAATAAAAAAAAAATTAACAAAGGCAAAGAATCCGTGACATATAATTATAAATATTATAAACACCAAATTGACGGGTAGAATGAGAAGCCCTGACATACTTTTCTAACTGACATAGTTCATACTCTATGACAAAAAAATTTGTACGAATAAAAACAAATAAAAAAAAAAATTAGAATGAGAAGCCTTGCCATACTTTGCTAGTTATCAAGAATTGCGTTTATGCGGAACTAATCCCAAGGGTTAGCTAAAACAAAGAAGAAACTCATATCAAATATAAACACTACAAATACTCATATTTTTTTGATATGAGACATTTTAACAAACCATTCTCACATCCAAGATTGGACATTTATGAGTGGCCCATAATTCATGCAATACCAAGTTAATAATTGGATTCATGCCAACTCATCCTCAAAAACTAATTCGAAGTGACACAAAATTTAAGTCATAAATAAACATCATAACTACTCAAAATTTTTTTAATGTGTGATATTTTAACCTGACCAATGATGGGTAACCAAGTTAAAAAATATTAAGAAAATGATATAATATATTCAAACATCTAGAATTGTCAACTAGGCAATGTCAGGCCAACACTACTTAAATTTTTCAAGCCCAATCAAGCCACCATGCCTTTCAAGACACAACATTATTTCTCCCTCTGGGCTGTGATGTGCCAGTAAGGCACTGAAGAAGGCAAGCCCAGGACAACCCGATTGAAGCATTTGAGTGTACCCAGCCATGCCAAGTGAAACTGGCATGACCAGGCCAAGACGATTTTGAGCTTTTTAACTGGCTGCAACCCTTCCACCAATTACTAGTTTTAAGGCATTGAGTAAGGCCAGGGCGGCCGACATCTAATTTATTAACAATATATAAAAAAAAAAAAAAAATCAAATTTTGTTTAAAATTCAAATATAAATTGTACTGTAAATATGATTAATATAAAATACAAGAAAACATATTGAAAAATACACCCAAGTCTAATTCTAAGAATATAAATCTAAAGTAAAAAAATTCCGAAGAAATATCTAATGTCAAAATGTCTAGTTCGAATTGTCACAACTCTTATCTCAGTATCATTATATTCATGTATGTCATTAACAACTTGTTACTTTTTATTCTACCTTAAAAAAACATCGTGAATTTTTCATATCTTTTAAGCATAATAAATCTTTAATGATATCTAATTATAGTATCGTCCTCCAAATTAAAATCACATTTATATTCATAGAAAAACTAGACTACAACACTATGCTAAACATCTTTGAAGTCATTAGATCAAGTGTGATGCATTATTTTACGTAATACAGAAAATATAGATTCAAATAGTTTCCACCAACTCAAAATATAAAAATTTTTCATATCACTTTGAGATAAAATATAACAATAATCAATGTCTAAGTATCTTAACAACTTATTCCTATTCGACGGATCTCCTAATCATTTTCTTCTGGCAAACTAAAATTAAAAGTAATCATCTATAAATATAATATCAATCTTTATACTTAGAGACTTGCTAAAACTACTTTATTTGTTTTAGTAATATTTGAATAAATTATGTAATTGTTCATAAAACATACCTCTTAGTTTTTATGATTAGTTTATGCAAATGAATATGTATTTGATAGTGTTTTTCACTCATTCCATCTTAACCCTTTGACCCATAAAAATATCTAAGTAACAAAAAATTAGAATTGATGATTAATATTTTAAATATTTTATTTTTATCTCAATAGTGATGTCATAAAAATATGAGTATTCTCTATATTTATTTAATATACTATTAATATTACATGTATACCTAAATGTAGTTAATATGATATAAATATATACAAATAAATAAATAATCATCGTATCATAAAAAATCTTAATAAATTTTAAAAATAAAATTTATACATCATAGCCTAATTAGCCAATTATTATTTTTCTAATTTTATAATTGAATACCCCACATTTTTATGTATATTTCCAATTATGTTTGACAATCTCTTTAGAATTTTCTTTATAAGCCCTATTACTTATATAGAGTATAAAACTCTTGTAGTCTATTTAGTGCATTGATGTATTTTAATGTATTTCTTATATGTTAAAATGAGCGAAATTATTTTTAAGCCGACTTGCATTATTAAATTTATTAAGTGACAAAATCACTTAAAATAAAAATTTTTACCTAAGTGACCAATCTCTAATGATTCTTATGAACATACTTATATGTACATCAATATTTGGCATATTATCAAATGTCATACTAAATCTTTCATTTTATATCTCGTACTACTTAAAGACTTTCAATAAATGCACATATATGATAGAACAATCATAAAGATGGAGAATCTTACAAAATCATAATATTTTTTATTTAGTTTTCATTTAAAATCAAAATAAATAAAAATATATGCAAATACATTATTAACATGAGCAACCTAACTATCGAACATCATAGAGATTACAGATTACTTCATTTTGTATTATTAGGATGTTAATTATTAATTAATTTTCTATTTTATAATTTTTATTATGTAATTCATGTTGATCAAATTATAATTTTATAATAAGTAGATTGGATATATGCGTGAATAAGATATAATATTCTTGGATCTTTTAAAAATTTAATCGAAAAAACTATGCTAATAATGAACTTAGCTATAGTTTCCTTGTAAACTGATAATAATAAATAAAAAAGATTAACAAACCTAAAGTTAATCAATATTCAAAGATTCCACTACTCATACTCAATTAAAAAGACCATGAATCCAATAGACTATATGTTTGATATATATCTTTAGGTGTCTAATACCACCAATATTCTTATCAGTATATATTTTTTGATAATATATATATTATGTTAAATCATCATCGATTTTCATAAAATTTTTATATTCATCTATTCTTATATTTTTAGGTATATGGGTCAAGATTGACCTATGATTAGAAGATAACTATATCAGGAATTTTTTGATCAAGAATTTCATTTTCTATATTTAGATATATATCATTTTAATATTATTTATCATTTTTTATTTTTTTAGTTTAGCATTTAGAGAATTTTAAAAATAAAAAAATTATATTATATTTATGCTATGGTTATACAAGAAAAAAATAACTCAAAAAAAAAATAAAGTTTGCATACATTCAACCTAAGTGCCCAGCAAGTCTACAATCACCAACCAAAATGCTCGCATGCTAATATTAACTTATTCAAGAACACAAATTATTAATTATATAATATAACAATATAAATAAAAAAAATACTTTAAGCAATTAAGCACAAGCTAACTTTATGATATAAATGAGAAATAGAGAATAAATTATAGTTTGAATATAAAAAATTATAAATATTAATATACATATGCTAGTGATAAAAATTTTTAACATAAAAAAAATACATATAGACTCAAGTCTCGAGTTATTAAATCTCCTAATTACTAGCTCGATATGAGCTTGGATTAATAAAGACTCACAGAGGTGCACAATGGAGAGCAATAGCACATGATGGTTTTTGCAACAACTCTAAGCACATTGTGGAGCCATGTAAAGACACATAACAAAGGTATGCAAAGGAACATAACAGAGGCATGCAAAAGAACATAGCGGAGGTGTGCAAAGGCACATAGCAGAGGCATGCAAAGGGAAACTATGGAGCATGATGGTATGTGGTTGTCCAAGGTACTAATTTAGGCAAAAACCCTCATTAGGATTTTATCAGAACAATAAAAAAAAGGAACTAGTGGTTTTAAAAATCATAATTTAGTATAATTTTATTTTTTTTTGTTTGGAGAAATTATTATAGTATAAAAAGACATGATAAAAAAATAGATGAATAACAACAATTCAATATACTCAACACAAAAGGATTAATCCTACAAGACATACTTGTTGGATATTATATCCAAAAAAAAAATCAAGAGTTTTACACAATATTTAGATAGATATACTAACTATCAAAGTCATCCAAGTATCATCATACTTTTCCATAGTGACACCCTAACTAAAAAGGGATATAAACTTCTCTCTAAGGTAAAAGTAGATCATTTTATTCTATAAGCTATCACTTTTTTTTTATTTCAAGACTCACCATAGACTATTAGATTATAGACATAAAAGTTAACTATCATATTACCGATAAATGTAAGTGTCAACATTTATCTTAGCCAATGATTAAGACTCACTTTTTTTTTTCATTTCAAAACATTTATCTTAGCCAATGACAAACATTCATATATTATTAATTATGGTAGTATTTAGCTTAAATCTTTATTAATTTCTCATATCTTGCTTATACTTGATTGTCTTAATTATTTATTCTATGTGAGTTATCTTTCTAGATAATTCAACTTTAATTTTATTTTGTTTCTACTGATTTTTATACGCAGAATCAAGAGATTTTGAGAAAAACTCTGTTAAGAATTGAATAAAATAAATTATATATTCTCTCTTCAATGATAATATTTCTTTCTAGATATTTAAATGTGTTGAATCATTTACTTGTGTATTCTTAGTTGGATCATTCATCATTGACTAAATTAAACATACTTTACCTAAGTCTTAATGATAATTTGACCCCTTAATAAAAAGACATTTTAGATAAAAAATATACACCAGAACTTCCTATTCTACATGCTAGTCTGGCTCAAATAATAACCTATTCAATTTAAAATATTTAAACATATAAAAACTCAAAAGAAATATGATTAAAAAGAGATAAGGATATTTTATCACTTTTATTAATAACTGCTCAAGATATTTATAATACATCTTTTTTAATATAAAACACAATTTAAAAAAAATTCATAAAACTATAAAAGCTCAATTTAATAAAAATATTTAAAAATAAAAAATAATAACATATTAAAATATATGTCAGACTGATTGAGTACTTATTATATAAATTATAAAATTATACATCGTACTTCATGTGGCGACACACCCCAACAAAATGAGGTTGTAAAAATATTCATATTAAAGTAGAAAAAAAAATCATAATAATCTTATATTTTTAATTATTTATACGTTTATTTTTACTAAAATATTAATTATAAAATATATTATGAGTAATATAAATATGATCTAAAAAAATTTGTTTATAATTAAGAGACTATAATTTAATAAAAATAAACAAAACTTTAAAAATTAAAAATTCTTATTTAGTAATATATTATACTTAGAATTTAAATGATTTTAATTATTGTAAATATATTTCAATAAATATAGATGTTAATTACAATGGTTTAATAATTTATTTTTTACTTATTATTATATGATCAATCAAAAAATTAACCTATAAGTTATAACAAATTAAAATTACATATCATTCTAAAAATTATTACAACTAAAAAATTATGAAAAAAATATTGAATTTAGATTTGAATAAAAATTTCAAAAATTATTATAATTTAAAAAACTATAAGCTTAAAAAATAAGATAAAATTGACAAATTGAAAATTGTCTTAGTTTATTTTTCAAATTAAACAAATAAACTATTAAACACCTAAATCACTAAATGCCAAATCTCCTAAACCGAAAATCTTAAAACCCCAAAACCTCAAATACTCTAAACACCTAAACCGTTGAACACCTAAACTCTTAATCCATTAAACCCATAAATTTCTAAACCCTAAATCATAAATCTAATATTATTATTATTATTATAATTTAAATTATACATTTTAATTATTTATTAATTAATTTTTAGTTGAAATATTAATTATAAAATATATCATGAGAGACAAATATAATTTAAAAAAATTTATTTACCATCAAATACTATATAATTTTATAAAAAGAAATAAAAATTAAAAAATTAAAAAATTTAAAATAATTATTTAATAATATATTTTACTTATAATTTTACATTATTTTAAATTTAGAAAATATATTTAAAAAGTATTTATCTTATTTATAATAATTTATTAATTAATTTTTTCATCATTGTTATAATATCAATCAAAATTATTATAAATAAAATATTAAGTATAAATATTAATTTAAGATTAAAAAAAAATTTAAAATTATAACATTTACAAAGGCTATAAACCTTCAAAAATGAATCAAAATTCACAAAATAAATTTTTTTATTTTATTTTTTTAAAAGTAACCCATAAACCATTAACACCTAAAGACATAAACCCTTAAACCACTAAAATATATCATAAGCGAGACAAATATATTTTTTAAAAATTTATTTAATATTAAAAGATTATATAATCTTATATAAAAATACAAAAATTTCAAAGTCAAGAATTATTATTTAATAATATGTTACATAAACTTTGAAACCTTTTAAGTATTATAAATATATTTTAATAAATAATTATCTCATTATAATAATTTATTAATTTACTCTATTATTATTAATATAATATTAACCAAGAAAAAAACTTATATTAAATTAATATTATACATTATTCTTATATTATTAAGACTAAAATATTAAGTATAAATATTAAAATTCAGATAGGAAAAAAATTAAAAAATTATTATATTTCTAAACACTATAACCTTGAAAAAATGATACAAAATTACAAAATAAATTTTTTTCTTAATTAATTTTTTAAACCAAACCCATAAACACCTTAATACTTATCCCCTGACCCTCAAATCCCTAATGCCATGAACCCCTGAACTCATAAAACTCTAAATTTTTTAACCATCAAATTGCAGAATCCTAAATACTAAATCCTAAACTCTAATCCCTAAGCCCCTAAACTAATAAACAACTAAACTACTAATTCTTAAACCATAAATCAAAAACTCATTTTTTTGATATCATTATAATTTTAATTATTTATAAGTATATTTTTCCTAAAATATTTATTATAAAATATATTACGAGTGAGATAAATACAATTTTAAAATTTTTTTTATCATCAATCTTATAAAAAAAATTAAAAATTTAAAGGTTAAAAATTATTATTAAAAAAATTATTACACTTAAATTTTGATTCATTTTAAGTATTATAAATATATTTTAATAAACAGTTATGTTATTTATAATAGTTACTTTATTTATTTTTTTATCATTATTATAATATCAATCAAGAAATAACTTATATTAAATTAATATGATATATTATTTTTATAATTATTATATCTAAAATAATATGTATAAATATAAAATTTTAATTGGAATAAAAAATATTAATTCATTATTAAAACTAAATCTATAAATCACAAACACTTAAATCCCTAAATTTTTAAACTCCTAAATCCTAAATTATAAACTATAAATATTATCTTTTTTCATCATTATAATTTTAATTATACATTTTAATTATTTTTAAGTTTATTTTTACTAAAATATTAATTATAAAATATATTATGATTGAAACAAATATAATTTTATTTTTTTATCATTAAGAAACTATATAATTTTATAAAAAAAATAAAAATTTTAAAATAAAAAATTATTTTTTATTAACATATTTTACATATAATTTGAATAATTTTAAGTATTATAAATATGCTTTAATAAATATTTATCCCATTATAATAGTTTATTAATTTTTTCTTTGGTTATTATTATAATATAAATCATGAAATTAGCTTGTATAGAATTAACATGACATAATATTTTTAAAATTATTTTAACTAAAATATTCAACATAAATATTGAATTCAAATTGTAAAAAAAAATTCAAAAATTATTATATTTCAAAAAACTATAAATTATAATCTTAAAAAAATTAAACAAAAATCAAAAATTAAAAATTTTATGTCCATTTTTTATGCTAAACTCATATGCTATTAAATACCCAAACCCATAAACCACCAAATTCATCATGGCCTAAACCACTAAACCACTAAATTTATAAATCGCTAAATCCTTAAATCCTTAACACCCAAACCATAAATTATAAGCCATAAATCTTTTTTTTTTCTTATTATTATAATTTAATTATACATTTTAAATATTTGTGAGTTTAATTTTATTGAAATATTAATTATAAAATATAGTATAAGTGAGACAAAGATAATTTAAAAAAGTTTATTTATAATCAAGAGACCAAATAATATTTTTAAAAATATAAAAAAATGTAAAAGTAAAAAATAATTATTTAGAAAATAAAATTTACATAAATTTTAAATCATTTTAAATATTTTAAATATTTTAAATATATTTTAAAAAACATATATTTCATTTATAATAATTTATTAATTTATTTTTTTATTTTTATTATAATATTAAACAAGAAACTATGTTATAACAAATTAATATGATACATTATTCTTAATATTATTATAACTAAAATATTAGATATAACTACTGAATTTAGGTTAGAAAAAAAATTTAAAAAATAATCTAATCTCCAAAGACTATCACCTTAAAACATGAGATAAAATTCACAAATTAAAAATATTTTCTTAGTTCAATTTTTTAACTAAATGCATAAACCCACACGTGCCTAAAACCCTGAACCCTTAAACTGTTAATCTTCTAAAGGTCTAAACCTTTAACCCCTCAACAGCTAAACCCATAAATCCTATACCATAAATCATAAATTTTATTTTTTTTATTTAATTTTAATTATGCATTTTAATTATTTATAAATTTATTTTTACTAAAATATTAATTACAATATATATTATAAGTGAGATAAATATAATTTTAAAAATTTTATTTTTCATCAAAAGAATATATACTTTTATTAAAAGAAGCAAGAATTTAAAAGTTAAAAATTATTATTAATTGAAATATTTTAATTAGATTTTTAAAAATCTTAAGCTTGTAAATATATTTTAATAAAGATTTATCTATTTTATAATAATTTTTTAATTTATTATTTGGTCATTATTATAATAATAACCATGAAACAAGCTTATACTGAATTAAAATAATATAATATTCTTAAGATTATTTTATAAACAAATCTCATAAAATCCTAAATACTTAAATCACTAATCTTTCAAATACTTAATTTTTTAAATTCCTAAGCTCCAAAACACAAACTTTAAAAACCCTGAATAGCAAAAATAATAAACACCTAAACTACTAATCCTTAATTCATAAACCATAAATCATAAATCATAAATCTCATTTTTTTTATTATCATTATAATTGTAATTATATATTTTAATTATTTATAAGTTTATTACAGGAAAACCAAATAGCACTTCTTTAAAAATAAAGAACCAAATAGCAGAAAAATCTTGTGACTGTGTTTTTTGTGAATATCTTTTTGAGAGCTTAAGATTAGTGTATAATTTGACCATGTTAAGTTACGTACAGGATTCACTAACTAGATCTTAAAACCAGTTAATTTAATGTAAACAGTAAATTTCAATGATAAATAACTGGATCTTAACTTTTTCAATATCATCCAGTCCCTTCAGCATCAACAGGCAACTAAGGACATCGATAAACACATTATTGTAGAAAAAAAAAATTCTTTCTGGCATTACTTTTTGTAGAAACTCAATAATATCTTTTTGATATTTCAGAAATGCATGGAAACCATCAATAATAAATAATTGGTTTAATGAGCCTTCTTGTGACTGTCAATTATAATTAGGAAGCTATCAATATAACAAAACTGACTTTATAAATGAATTAAACTTTACTTTATCATATCAGACCATCATTTCGAAACAAATTCTTGTGTAATATCGGATTATCATTTCGAAATGGAGGTAATATAAAAAACTATATAATTTTTTAAAAAGTAAAAATTTTAAATAAAAAATTAATAATTAGTTATGTGTTTTAGTTAAATTCTAAATTATTTTAAGTATTGAAAATATATATTAATAAATATTTATTTCATTTATATTAGTTTATTAAATTATTTTGTGATCATTATTATAATATCAATTAAGAAACTAGATTAAATAGAATTATCATGATATATTATTCTAAAGATTATCATAACAAAAATATTTAGTATAAATAAAAAATTAAGATTATAAAAAAAAATTAAAAATTATTATATTTTCAAAGATATAATCTTAAAAAATAAGATAAAATTCATAAATTAAAAATAATTTCTCAATTAATTTTTTAAACTAAAACCATTAACCATTAAATACCTAAACCTCTAAAATCCCAATTTCCTAATGCCGTTAACCCCTAAACCTTTAAACCCTTGAACCTCTAAACTCTTAAAGTCTTAAACAATAAACTATAAATCATAAATCTCATTTTTTTATTATCATTATAATTTTAATTATAAATTTTTATTATTTATAAGTTTATTTTTTTTGAAATATTAATTATAAAGTATATTATAAGAGAAACTAATTAAATTTGAAAAAATTTATTTAGAATCAAGAGACAATAATATCATAAAATGAAACAAAAATTTTAAATTTAAAAATCATTATTTAATAATATATTGTACATAGATTTTGAATTATTTTAATTATTATAAATATATTTTAATACACAGATATCTCATTTATAAAAATTTATTAATTTATTTTTTAATTATTATTATAATATCAATCAAAAAACTAAGTTATAACAAATTAATATGAAATATTATTTTAAAGATTAATACAACTAAAATATTAAGTATAAATATAATAAAATAAATTTTTATAATTCCAAAGGATATAAGCGTGAATAAAGGGAGAAAATTAACAAAATTATTTTTTTTATAAATTTATTTTTTAAACTAAATCTATAAACTACTAAACACCCAAATCTCTAAATCCCCAAATGACTAATGTCCTGAAACCATAAACCTCTAAATAAATAAACTACTAATGATCTAAATATCTAAACCTGTAATCCTCTAAATCTCAAAACACTAAATCATAAATGATAAATCTCATTTTTTTAATCATTATTATAATTTTAATTATTCTTAAGATTATTATAACTAAAATATTAATTATAAATATTGACTTCCAATTAGGAAAAAAAAATTTAAAAAATTATTATGTAATATTTTAAATAAATATTAAGTATATTGAGGTAATATAACTAAAATATAAAGTATATTAAATTGAGATGATAAAATACTTTTAACATGATAAAATATTTTTAAAAAATGGAAATATTTAAAAATATTTTAATAAATATTTTACTTAAAACCATAAACCCCCAAATGCATAATCATTTAAATCTCTAAACTTCAAACCCTTAAATTCCTAAACATCTAAATTCATAAACCATAAACTATACATCTTTTTTTTTGTCATTATTATACTTTTAACTATATATTTTAAAATTTATAAGTTTATTTTTATTATAATATTAATTATAAGATATATTATAAATGAGACAAATATAATTTAAAATAATTTTTTTAACATGAAGAGACAATATATTATTATAAAAAGAAGCAAAAATTAAAAAAAAATTATTATTTAATTATTTTTTTACTTAGATTCTGAATTATTTTAAGAATGAAAATAAAATTTAATAAATATTTATCTCATTTAAAATAATTTATTAATTTATTATTAAGTTATTATTATAATATTATTCATGATATTAGCTAGTATAGAATTAACTTGATATAATATTCTAAAAATTATTATAAATAAAACATTAACTATATATATTGAATTTAAATTAGAAAAAAATTAAAATTATTGAATTTTAAAAGGCTATAAATTTTAAAAAATGATATTAAATTCAAAAATAAAAATTTTTTATTAATTGATTTTTTTAAAATAAACTCATAAACCCTTAACTCTCAAAATGCCTATACCTATAAACCTCCAAATATCTAAATCCTTAAATCCCTAAACTACGAAACTGCTAGACGCTTAAACTCCTAAATCCTAAATCCTAAATCTCATTTTTTTGTCATCATTATAATTTTAGTTATACATTTTAATTATTTATAAGATTATTTTTATTTAACAATTAATTACAAAATATATTATGAATAAGATGATAAATATAATTTTAAAAAATTTATTTTTCATCAATAAACTATATAATCTTATAAAAAGAAATACAATTAAAAATTAAAAATTATTATTTAATAATATATTTTATTTAGATTTTAAATCATTTTAAATATATTTTAATAAATATTTATTTCATCTATAAACTTAACTTATATTTAATTAATATGATATATTATTTTTATGATTATTATAACTAAATTATTTAGTATCAATATTGAATTCATGAAAGATAAAAAATGTAAAAATTTATAATATTTTCAAAGGCTATAAATATAAAAAATAAGATAAAATTCATAAAATAAAATTGTTTCTTAGTTCTTTTTTTAACTAATCTCGTAAACTAATAAACAATTAAATCCCTAAAATGCTAAACTATTAAACCACGAAACCCCTAAATCACTAAACTATTAAACCACAAAACCCCTAAATCAATAAATATCTAAAGCCTAAAGCCTAAATCCTTAAATTTTTAAATCTTTAAATCAAAAATCATAAACCATAAATCTCATTTTTTATTTATCAATAGACTATATATTGAATTATTAATAAATATTTAATTATGAATTTTAATTATTTATAAATTAATTTTTAATAAAATAATAATTACAAAATATACTATGAAAGCCAAATATAATATGGAAAAAAATATTTATCATCAAAAGACTATATAATAATATAAAATAAAACAAAAAATAAAAATCAAAAATTATTATTTAATAATATGTTTTACTTATATTTTAAATTATTTTAAGTATTATAAATATAATTTAATACTTATAGTTTTCAGTTATAATATTTTATTAATTTTTTTTGATAATTATTAAAATATCAATCAATAAATAAACTTATAACAAATTAATATGATACATAATTCTTAAAATTATTAAACTAAAATATTAATAAAAAATATTGAATTTAGATTATAAAAAAAATTTTAAAAATTGTATTTCTAAAGACTATAATCTAAAAAAATGAGACAAATTTATAAAATAATAATTTTTCCTATTTCATTTTTAAAACTAAACTAATAGACGACTAAACATAAATCCTTAAACCCCCCGATGCTTAATATCATAAACTCATAAATCCCTGAACCACTAAATCCATATCCTCCTAAAACCCTAAAATCATAAATCGCTAAATCCCAAAACTTATAAATCCTAAATCATAAATCTTATTTCATTATTATTATTGCTATTTTAATTATATATTTTAATAATTTATACATATATTTTTACTAAAATATTAATTACAAATTATATTATTCGTATAAATTATTTATCATAAAAGACTAATTTTATAAAAAAAACAAAAATTTAAACGTCAAACAATTTATTTAGTAATATGTATTACTTAACTTTCAAATCATGTTAAATATTATAAATAAATTTTTTAATAGAAAAATAACTCAATAATAGTAATAATAATGAATTAATTTAATTTTTAGTAATTATTATAATATCAATAAAGAAACTAACATAAATTGGCATGATATATTATTTTAAAAATTATTATAACTAAAATATTATGTATAAATATTCAATTAATATTAAAAAAAATTGTAAAAATATATAAAAATTTTAAAACTACCTAAAAATGAAAAAATTTACAAAATAATTTTTTTTCATAGATCAATTGTTAAACTAAACCCATAAACCCATAAATATCTTAAGTCCTAAATCTCTAAACCCCTAAATAATTAAACTCTTAAATCACTAAACTACTAAACTTCTAAATCCATAAATTTTAAATAGTAAACAATAAAATAAATTTTTATCATCATTCTAATTTTAATAATACATTTTATTTATTTATGAATTTATTCTTCTTAAAATATTTATTATAAAATATATTATTAGTAAGATAGATATAATTTAAAATAATTATTTATAATCAAAAGACTATATTATCTTAAAAATAAGCAAAAATTTAAAAGTCAAATTATTTTTTAATAATATATTTTACTTTGATTTTGAATTATTTTAAGTATTATAAATATATTTAATAAATATTTATCTGATTTATAATAGTTTATTAATTTATTTTTTGGTAATTATTATAATAATAATTAAAAAACTAGCTTCTATTTTATTAATACGATATATTATTCTAAAAATTATTAAAACTAAAATATTATGTATAAATATTGAATTTAGATTGAAAAAAATATTTTAAATATTATTATATTTTCAAAGATTATAACCTTAAAAAATAAGATAAAATTCACAAAATAAAAATTTTTTATTAATTACTTTTTTTAAACCACACACATAAATTACAAAATACCTAAATCCCTAAATCTTCAAATGCTTAATCCCGTAAACACTTAGACCCATAAACCCCTGAACTTTTTTATCCTAAACAAAAAATTATTAATTTTAATTTTGTCATCATTATAATTGAAATTATATATTTTAATTATTTATAAGTTAATTTTTACTAAAATATTAATTCTAAAATATATGATGAGTGAAATAAATATAATTTGAATTTTTTTTATCATCGAGAGATCATATAATCTTATTAAAAAAACAAAAAATTTAAAAGTTAAAATTATTGTTTAGTAATATATTTTACTTAGATTTTAAAAAATTTTAAGTATTATAAATATATTTTAATTAATATTTATCTCTTTTATAATAATTTATTAATTTATTTTTTTATAATTATTATAATATAAATCAAGAAACTAGTTTATATTGAATTAATATAATACAATATTCTTAAAGTTATTATAATAAAAATATTAAATATAAATATTGAATTTAAATTAAAAAAACTTTAAAATTAATATATTTCAAAGTAATATAACCTTAAAAAATGATACATAATTCAAAAAATAAAAATATTTTTTTAGTTTATTTTTAATACTAAACTTATAAACCACTAAACATTTAAATTCATAAACTCCCAAATACTTAATACTCTAAACACTTATAAATATTGAATTCAATAAATATATAATAACCAAATTTAGAGTAACAATAAGTTTCACACCATATCAAAAATACATTAAAAACTAATTTAATTTATATGAGACAAATTTAAAACTTTTGAATAGACATTATTCTACATAAATTTGTAGTCAAGGAGAGTGCTAATCATAATACAAGCAAGACAACATAACCACAATTCAATTATAATTCAACTATCAAAGAGTTCTCCCATCAACAATTTTATTAAAGAGACTAATTAAATGGGTTATGATAATATTCAAATTTATTTATTTTTTCACATATTTTATTCATTCCTAATTTTTTGTTAATGTCTATGTGATGAGTTAACTATTCAGATAAATCAATTCAAACTTTTTTCATTTTACTAATTTTTATTTTCTCAATTAAAATGCTTCATTTACAATTGAGCATGATAGATTATATATTTATTTTTCTATTATATGATATCCCACCAAGTGTTTGAGTATAATTCATTTTTTATTTGTATATTTGCTACTTGGTCATTCATCACTAGCAAAACTAAGAATATTATACAATAATATTAGACATATTTTTATATTAGAATAAAAGACATCAAATGAGAAAATATATTATATTTTAGCATCTTGGTTATCTAATTAGGATAAGTAACAACTAATAACCCATTTAATTCAATATATTCAGATATATGAGAATCTAGTATAGATGAGATTCAAAAAGAATTTAGATATTTATCATATTTATTGATAATTATACCTAATTTACGTGAATGATAATTTTTTTAATTAGATCACATTTTTTATTTTTCAATTATTTTATAACAAAATATAAAATTAATTTAATAATAACAAAAAAAATTGACAATACAATTGATTATATGTCAGTCACATCCAACATATATTCCCAAGAAAAATAAGTGATAAAATAGTGTCTTAATATCCAATATAGAGATAAAGTTTTTATTAGATAACCATCACTAACAAAATACTTTGAGTTAATTTCTTGAGAAAATTGAGAATCTAATTTGTTCTCTAATAACTTTTTACTAAAATAATCAAACAATATATATAACTTCCAATTTAATATATCACAAGCAATCAAAATATATATAGGTGAACTTTCTCCTCAGAGAGAAAATTCAAAAATAAATTAATTACTATAATTATATTCCTAGAAAAAATCATCCAACATATATTTTCACGAAGGTATTGTAGATGATATCTTGACTATCTTTTCTTTCTGCATATATTTAAGGAAGTTTTGAAATTTCAATTTCAATTTTATTACTCTTTTGCCATTGATTTCATTATGGATAGGAGCAATCAATCCAATTAGCCCATCAAATAAAGGTATCTAGTATACATTAGTTTTATTGAGTTTTTTATTTATATTTGATTGATATTTGACTTGATTTTCTCATGAATAAAAATTTTATAATGAGAAATAACTAAGTTGAGAATCTTAAAAGCCAATGAATACTTTCCATCATAGTTACAAATAAAAGATCCTGAAAGATTTCAATTTTTTTTTTTGATTTTGCAATATCATATAATAATAGAGATATTATATTGTCACAATAAAAATATGTCATGTATCCTCTTTGTGCACTCCAATAAATTGCACACCAATATAAATGCCTATCGAGTCAGATAATAATATTTTATTTAATACAAACCCTTTAGTTGACTCGATCATATAAAAGAAAATAAAATTATAAAAAAAATTAATAATTTAACTATTATCAAATCAAATATAACTTATAAAATGAATATAATTATTTATTTCTTACCTTCTTCACCAAAGGCTCACTTTAACAAATCTCTTCACATACTTAGATATGTGAAGTCTTTAAAATTTAATATTTTATTTGATTATCTTGAAAACAATATTACCTCCTAAAAAATTAAAAGATAAATGATAGTCTCTATATCTAGTACAAAGATATAATACAAGATGATGACTACAACTATTCATGAGATTCTTTTGATTATATATATAACTGAAAAAATTAAATTTCCAATTACTTGCCTCATTCTCTACTATGATAATCAAATAATAATGAATATAGCCTTCATCCTAGCATCCTACACGTAAACATAATACATAAAGATAAATTATTTCTTTCTAAAGAAAAATATCTATGATAGAACTAATATCACAATTTATATTCCTACAACAAATCAACGTATTAATATATTTATGAAAATCTTAAGAATGCCACAAATTATTTTTATTTCCTCAAATATTATGTTTAGAATATCTATGCACCAATTTCAAAAAGAACATTGTATTTTCAATAAGTTTGTTTATATTATTATGTCTAAGTTAAGAGCAACAAAGACAAGTAAAATCTGAAAATCATAAAAACTAAATTCAACACTTGAGAATTTTTTTCTAGACTTTTTAAAAAATTGTATATAACATTAATATGACATGATTATCTAAAAATACACCACATATTTCCAATGATTATTTCATGGTATGACATTAATAATCAATAATTACATGTATAGGGAGAAATATAACAAGCAGTACAGTATAATTACACAATCCATAGCACGGCGATCTAGAAACTCAAATGCAGATAGAATTTCTCCAAGTTTCATCTTTGCTTCCAGTAAAAGTTTCTGCGCATAAAAATAAAAGCAATAAGTTATCCAAGGATCAATATATCCTCATTTTTCTAATATAAAAAATTTAAACATCCTTTGCCTAAACATCTCTAATCTGTTCAACTTCTAATTTTAAAAAATTAAAAAGAACAGAACTCGCAGAGCATCCATTGTATTGACCAGCTCTGATATTAAACAGAAGTAACACCAAACTTGGATAAAAGACTGTCAAATAATCTTATTATGACAATACCAAGTGTATTTTACAATGTTTATCAGGTATATTTTATAAAAGTGTGTTTTCAGAATGCAGAAAGTAATGCTAATTAGAAGAAAAACAAGGAAACACTGTATTTGTTGCCTGCCAGAGAAAAAATGTGGTTTTGTACCACATTTATCAGTGATTTTATAATGCATGTCGTCCATGTTTATAGGAGCTGCAGTCAAGAATTTAATTCTAAGTATGGGTTACAATAATAAATGCACAAACAAATAGCAAGACACATCTCTTTACTATGCAAGCTCATATATATATGCATACAAAGATACAGACCTAATTGGCATCATTTCTTTATAAATAACACCTACCAGTATAGTAAAACAAAATTCATAAAACAAAAATAATTACCAATTCATTCTAAGTTCACATTAAGCTAACCCATAAATATTACGCACATAAATTTTGTCAAAGAAAAAAAAATAAGAAGCTGTCAAAGTTTTTATTTCCCAATCTTACATAGAAATATAATAGAAATTCATGATGAAACCTTTTAAATTTTTATTCTGATGAAATAAAAATTAATTTCAATATATCTGGTTTGCTCATAATAAACAGGCTATAATTTTTGTCTTCTTGAAAGATCAGCAGATATCATAAAAAACTTAAACTAAATCTATAATAAATGTGTACAATGAAAATGACTAATAAATACACACTAACTAAATTAGCACAACCCACATGTCGAGTGCTTCAAACAAAATAATAAAAAAGACAAATAATATATAAAAATTAAACAATTATAAAATACAATACAATCTCTCAAGCATGAGCATAAATATCCAAAATATCAAGTTAAAAAAAAAGAGTCAATATCTCTTCAAGATATTCATAAAAATATCAACTTGCTCATCTATTATACGAACAAAGTCTATAATAATAATTTCATCATGAAACTTTTCTCAGAAATAAATAATATATCTCAATGTGTTTCATTAGCTTGTGAAAGCTAGATTAATAAACTATATATTTTATTGTATGAGTATCACAATAAATAATAAAAGAAAAAATAAGTAGACACCCAATATCCACAACAAATTATCCAATCTAAAGTATGCTTCAAGTGACTGAATATCATCATCATGCTAAATTATGTATTTATATGAATCCTAAAAAAATCATCGTTCTTTTATTTTCAAGTAGACAAGATTATCTCCACACAAAAAAAAAATACAAAACAATGTAATAGATCACATCTTGACACAGACTTTTATCTAAGATGAATTTCAAAAAACTAGCTTAAGGTAGCCGAAATCATTGAATGAGATTTGAATGGTTCAAGGTTTTTTTTCTCATATATTAGTATTTGAAAAAAAAATATATATAGGTAAAATATAAAAAATCTAGAAAATGACTAACTATACAAACTACATAAGCTTAATCTAGTTGAATAATTATAAAAAAATTAATTTTTCATATGACTCTACTACATATAGTCGAGTCAACTAGAGGGCTTGTGTCAAAGAATAAATTAATATTTAACCCAATAAAAATATTCACTGGAATACATCCAAAAATCTCAACTTCTATGATAATATCAATTATATACCTTATATGCAACAAAACAATACTTGTTATATAATAAGTCATCTCAATTCAGAGAAAATATTCAAACCTCCCAAAAATTTTAGTCTAAAATTATGATTGACAGTACTCCTTGAATTATATGATTCCCAACTTATCAACTATCATAATTTGAATAGCATTAATGTATAAAATTAACAAAAAAAAAAATCATCATTAGAACTCCAAAAAAATAAAAAAATCTATAAAATATCTCAGTAAGCCAAGAGAAATGATTATCAATGAAAACTTTATAAACCAAATTCTTGATTACTACTTCAAACAATATAATATAATATCTTCTATTATTTACAAACTAATTCTGATTATACTACTTAAAAAATAAATTACTACTCTATTTATATATATATATATATATATTTTTTTCAAGATGATCATAAAAAAATATTTGTTACATCTAACTAATTCATTGCAACAAGTCTCATTTTTATGTGACACATCTTCCCATGTAAGTTAGTCTTCAAGTGAACACTAATCAACAATCAACAACAGACCTTCTCGAAGATCAAATCTCACCTAGGCTCGTTAAAGAATGAGTCATACTTTAAAAAATAATATTATACTCACAATTATTAGGCGAATAATCATTATATCCTTTCTAGGAAATGGAATAACCTAGAAAAGCATTTTATCATCTTTATATTAATTTTTCACATAATGGAGAGAGATCCTAAATAGACAAATGATCTTAATGACTTTGCGAGGTAAGCTGCATAATCTCTCTCCAATATATAAAATAACAATATATACATAACAAGAAATTACAAAAGAAGACAACATGTTTATAAGTTTAATTATAGTTAAAACTACAACTCTCTAAAAATACTACATAACATGTTTACAAAAAAAAAAAAAAATCGAGCCTCTCAACTACAAGTCTCTTCTTGCATTCTACAATCTCACTTTATAAAAGTGTGCTAACATATAAATTTTAGTGTATGATGTAATGGTTAGTAGAGTAAGTACTAAAATTATCAGACAAACATTTTAATACTTAGTTACTCAATAAATTTTATGTTTTTATTTTATTATTTTTATATATTTATGAAATAATTAAAAAATATTAAAAAAATATGCAATTTGAAATAAAAATGAATCAACCAACTAAAATAAGTATAATCATAATAAATATAATAAAAATATCTAACTCTATCTCGAGACTTAATTTCTATTAGGTCTCAATACATTCGAATACATCAAATCGAATATTTTAAAAATATGAATATCTAATATCATGCTCTATTTTAAAAATATTTTTAATATTAAGATATAGAATTCTCAGCTTAGTCAAAAAAGAGCAATTCTAACATTTAATTAGATACCCTACCATAGATATAAAAACATATAATCTATTTTGCTCATTTCTAAAAAAAATATTCATTAAAGTATTCCAATCATACAGACCAAAATCAATAAAAAAAATCATATCAAAGTTTAGTAACCTATAAAATCAATCAATAAAAATATTACTAGAAAATCTATAAATAAAAGGAACATGCAAATGTGACTATCAAATTAAATATTATTATAATCAAAAATTTTAGAAAATTTATTATTTCAATAGTCAAAGAATAAGAAAAAATATACTAAATAAAAATAAATTACCTATGATATGGCTATTGACTTATGAGTCAATCAACTAGGAGTATTAAATAGTAGAACGAGTCATAAGAACTTTAGTACATGGATAATAAAAAATATTTACTACTAGCTTAGAGAAAAGTTTTGTATGCTCCTCTCTCATAAGGGTCATAATTAGGAGAAACTCAGTAGGGATCCTTGGATGACTCTGATAGTAAGTCAATATTTTGCAAGACCATGCAGTGCTCTCAACCTCCTCTCTAAAAATAACTTCTGACACCTTTGATTGATATGTCATTTCTTTCTATATTATATACTATGTAGAAGAATCTCCCATGTTTGCATAAAGATACCATATTGCACATCATTACTGCATTGATTGATATCAATAGTGAGCTGGTGTCTTTAACACACACTCCACCACAATTATGCAATTCTCAGCTAAAATAATACTCACAGCAGGTGGACACCACATACAATCCATTGCAAACACAATTCTACATTGTACTGTACACCACACTACAATTATGTAATTCTCACCAAAAATAATACACTCATAGCATGTAGACGCTGCACACAATCCACTGAACACATAATTCTACACCATACTGCATGCCATACTGCATACATAATTCTAGACCATACCGCGTGCCACACTGCACACATCTTATGCATTTTTAAAAAATTTCTATGAACTACAATTCATCACAACATCACGTGCCCCATCACATGCGCACAAGTGTGTGTGTCACACCATACTGCTGCAAGTAATCACGTTGTGACAAATAGTAACAATTCCATGAAAGCATTGACAAATACTTTAATTCCATAAATCAAGTAGATATTCACAATAGGGTACAATGGAGTTACAATTTACAGAAACAAAGTCTTCTTTCATTGCGGCAGAACGGTCAATGTTTACACTGTAAAATGTTGGCAACCATTTACACACACACACACCGAACACATTGTACAGTGCTAAATCCTATTTATAATATTATGTAGTAAAATAAGCATATATCATGAAAAACTTAAACCAACTCCATAATAAATATATACAAAGATATTATCTAATAAACAATCACTAATTGGATCGAAACAACTTTCATATTGTGTACTTTCATTCAAACTTCAAAGAATAAAATAAAGAAAAATATAAGAGTAAATAAATATAAACCAAAAAATCTCACAGCTAACTATGACAAAAAAAGAACAATGATATATCAAACAACAACCTATAATTATTCAAGTAAGTATCTAATCTAAAAAAACTCATAAATAGCTGAATACATGACTATGTACCCTACTTCTATGCTAAATCAAGAAATAATAATATTTCTCTTATATTTCAAAAAATATGATTATCTTTGAAGAGTACCAAAATTCATCATGAAATTATAGTCTATAACAACTAATATTCAACTCAAAATAGAATATGCATTTAACCAAGAATACTCACAATAACTGAAAGAATTCTTTGAAAAATACAAAAATCTCAATATTATTACTACATAGGATATAATGTGGAATAATATTTACATATATTATATAATAGACATAACATCTCTGACTTTCATGATAAGATTATCAAAATATTAATATATTTCAGACCTCTCCTAAAATATGAGTCTTGTGCACTGTGTATAATCTCATATGACCTATATATATATATATATATATATATTATTTATTACATAAATTTTTGTGATTAATTATTTATTTCAGATATCACAATTATATTTAGATGATTGATTATTTAGATTTTAAATGATTATTATCTTATCCAAATAAAAGGTATACAATAACATTCTAATTTTATTGAGAGATCAATCATTTATATTGAAATAAAAAGATAAATAATCATTTCAAAATCTAATAAAGAGAATATCAAATTATAATAATTAGAACATATAAATATTTTTGGATCATACACTTGTTTGGAGATGTTAATTTTTAGTTTAAAGCCTCACTTCTCTTTTTTTGTTGTTATTAGATAATCATAAATAAGTATTCAATTAAATAAATACTAATACATCAGATCTTAAAATAACTCTAAACTTAAATATGATTATAAACGAATAATACTTGAATTACTAATTACCTAAATAACCCTTATGTTACATGCATATATTGGAGATCATGCATTGATTTAATAAAAAATATATTCATGTTAGGACTTATACACTGAGTACGATTGACAAGAGTAAGATTAACGAGATATTAAATGCTCTTAGACCCCAAGCTAAAATAGGAGACTTGTGCACTAAGTACAATCTTCAGACAATCAACAACAAAGCTTCCAATCCTATTTTACATTAGTAGATGAAATATATATAAGTAAACTATCATTCTAATATATATATATATATATATATATATATATATATATGATGAATTAACTATTATGTCAAACTAATTTAATATTTATTATATTAATCATATAATTATTTACCAAACTTCATATGCCCCCACACCATTCACAGAATAATAATACTAAAAAAAAATAAATATCTATTTAAGATAACTCAAAAACTGCTACTTGAAAAAAGTATTTCAAAATATTTTTCTATATATAAGATTTTAACTATGATCTACTTTATCAATAGCACTCTTCTATCATTTCTCAACGTATATCCTTCTAGATTTTATATCTCAAAGAAAAATTATAGATACTTTAGTATTCAAAAAGAATAATAATGATTTTCAGCAGAAACTATTAGGAATATAGGTACCAAATACAATCGCTCTGATACCAAGTGTTGGATTTGATAATTGACATAACCTTCCTCTAATACTAAATATTATGAATCACGATTACAATTAGAGTTTAGAATTTTCAAATAGAGATAGTTCAACACAAATAAAATACTCATAGATAAAACACATAATATACAATAAGAGATTTCATAAAAGAAACACACATACATATCAAAGAAAAAACAAAAGAGAAGAAAATATGAAATAAAAATTTCCTTTTTCACTATTTCACTTTAAGATGAGCATTGCCTACATTTTTATAATAGTGAAGTAAGAATTTTTTTACACTTCACCACTATATTTTTTATTTAGAAACATTTAATAAGTAAAATAAAAAACCTCAAACATAAATTCTAAGTAGCAATAAAACATAACCTATCATGGTTTCATTCATGTAGCGATTACAAAAAAATATATATAAACTTAAAACAAGTAGTGATTACAACAAAAATATCATGTTGTAATTTCATTCAAAGTAAAAATATGTCACGACTTCATTTATGTCAGACCACCAAAAAAATGTCACGACTTTATTCATGTCACAATACTAAAGTTTAAGATTGCAACTCAAATCCTTTTAACTTCTGCTCGCATCAATTGAACACCATGTTGTGATTTTATTTATGTCACAACACCAAAGAATATGGACGCGACAAATCCTTAATATTTTTTGTCACAACAACATAAGTCATGTTGCAACATCATTCATGTCACGATTACATAGAACATGATTGCGACTCAAATATATGTGACATCCAATCACAACAACACAAAAAATATTACAACTTGTTAATATCACGACTTCGCATTCTAGAGCCCCAACAATGAACCCTTATTCTAGTTTAGAAGAATGAGTCAAATTGTAACATTCTTCCGCTAAATAAATATTTCTTCACCTAGTCTCATCTATACATCACTAGAACTTCTTTATACTGACAACCTTTTTCAAGTAATAAATGACATTCTTTTTGCTATCAATTTCCCCCAAACAAATCAGTCACTAGTCAACTTTGTTATAGATGAAATGATATTGAGTGTTAACGTAGTTTGTCCTTGCATAAAATATTAAAATATCAGATTTCTTATTAGATGGCTAGCAATCTAACTACCACATATGAGCCTCGAGTCATACTATTCGAAGCCAAGCTTTACACATAATCTTCATATCTAAATAACTTTCTTATTGATATTAGCAAGAGTCATATATTCTACCTCAATGGATTAAACAAAAACTACAACTTGTCTTTTGCTCATCCAACTCATAAAATCATCATACAAACTAAAAACATACTCATTTGTAAACATTCGAATAAATATTTTCACCCTAATCAGCATCAATAGATTCACTGACCTAAACATCCCCTCGTTGATGTTTCCACCGAACTAAAATAAATAACCAGGGACATCACGAAGATATCTAAGTATACTTTTAGAGGCATTCCAATACTTCTACCCTGGATTGGATATAAATTTTCTCAACATATCCACAACATGTGAAATGTTGGAACTAGTATATATCATGATATATATAAAGCACCCAACTACAATGACATACAAAAAGAGAATCATCCCTTCCTACTTCATCTGAGTAGAAGGGCACTGCTAGGCTATCAAATTCATACTAATCACCATATGAGTACATATCAACTTGCAATCAAATATATTGTACCTCCAAAATATATCTTTCATATACCTATGCTATTCAAGATAAAATATTTT
This sequence comes from Sapria himalayana, assembly GCA_029783825.1. Taxonomy (NCBI): domain Eukaryota; kingdom Viridiplantae; phylum Streptophyta; class Magnoliopsida; order Malpighiales; family Rafflesiaceae; genus Sapria; species Sapria himalayana. The sequence goes on from JAREIK010001208.1 coordinate 880,979, forward strand.
ATTCTCTTGATCTCTCTAGACTGTCATGCTAAGTATAAAGTTTGATACCTCAAGATTAGTTATATCAAAATGATCAACAAGTAACCTCGTTATTGAACTGATTATATCCATGTCATTTCCCATTAATAACATGTAATCACCATATAATATTAGAACGATAAAATCAATACCTAATCTCTTAGTATAGATACAATGATCAACCTCACATTTATTAAATCTCAATTGCAAAGAGGATAAATCAATTTTTTTGTACGATAGTAAAGAAGGCTATTTTAGCCCGACAAAGACTTTTTTAGTTTTGACACCGAAATTTCCTTGTCTTTCACATTGAAATCAGCCAACAACTCTATGTATTCTTCTTCCAAAATATCGTGAAAAGATGTCTTCAAATCTCGGTTCTCAACTTCTAAGTTACACGATACTATAACTAAGCTACACAATATAGTAATAACTAACACCACCAACTTGCATTCAATTATCTTCTAATCTAATGGCAATTTCATATGGTTCCAGGTATTTTTCTTCTTTAAAGACTATAATTCATCCTTCATTGTTTGTTCCCATGGAATTAACTCTTCAAAGACTCTAGTAACCATTAACACAATAATGAGTTTATTTCCCATAATATGTTGCACATAATATGCATTGTCAACATATCTCATGTGTGAATTTCTAATCCATATAAACCTCCTTAATACCCAATTTTAAATCTTTCTTTGCATTGAATCATGAAATCATAGTTTCATATCATGACTTTGGACTAAGTCATGACTACGTGTTTCAATGTAGCAACGTTAAACCCCGGTAATGTTAAAAGAAATATTTTAAATTAATTTGCATGTGTGTAAACGTGCAATAGTCATGACTCTCTATTATTATTTATTAGTTTTTTGTTGAGTCTTTTCTTTTCAAAATGAAAACAAGTACATTTGTAAACGTGCTTAGAGAAATTATTTTTTATCTTAGCATTTCAGAATTATTTCTCACTCTCTTTTCAACTTCATGCTTTCATTTCTTTGAAACATCTTCTTTAATTTATGAAGAATAACTTGCGTGCAATAGTTATTGTTTTAAACTTATATATCTAACATCTAGTATCATAGCATGCTGAAATATCTCTTAAAAAAAAGCATTACTCAATTTTTCTTCTTCACAAAATTTCTTCATAGAGCTGATTTTTATTACTTAGGATCTTGATTTAAAATTAATAAGTCTAAAATACTACAATCAGATCTAGTAAATAACAGAATCTAAAAATATACAATGACATAGACCTTGTTTAATAGATCGAATTTCAAATCTATCAAAACAAGAGATGTCTCTCTCATCTAGATTTGTCTCAATCCCCCTACATAAAGGAAAAAATGATAACTTTAGAATATTAAAATAAAAATACTCAAGTTACAAGATATTTGAGATTTGATAAATAATGTGTTTACTCAATCTCCATAGTTCACTGCTCTAGGAGGGCTGGTAAGCTTCTACTAAAAGAGCGAATAACATGGATACAAAGATCCTAATGTTCATCAAGCAAGGAGTGAGCAACACTATTTTCCCAAGAAAAATAGGGTCCAATACAACTAAAGAGACTTGTCATATACTTCAACACGAGTTCCAAGGGAACAAAAGAGCTAGAACGGTTGAGCTTTGGACTCTCAGAATAGACTATACAAACCTAAGAATAAGAGAAACTAAAAAACTTACTTCCTTCTATGCAAGATTCAATGATATAATAAATCAATTGAAATTGAATGAAAAAGATATTACCAAGAAGTTAGTTAAAATGTTCATTGTCAATTTTAATAATAAGTATGATCCTATTATTACTATAATTGAAGAGGCCTAAGAATCTTGCACAACTAAGTGTGCAATAACTCATGCGCTCTCTGAAATTATTTGATCAAAGACTTCTAAGACATGCTATTACATAAAAAAAAAGATGTCATTTAGCCAAAAATAAACATACATACACCAACAAACAAATATTGAGAAAACAATTAGAAAATGTCAAAAGGTACACATTCTGAAAGACAAAGGGAAAGGTAAGATTACAATCTTTAGTGACTCATTGAATACAGAAGATTATTTTTCTTACTCATGTAATATATGTAATACAAACAATTACTTAGAGAACTATAAGCATACAAGAATGCCATTGTGCTTCCACTGTAAGAAATTTGGTCATGTACTAAAAGACAATACACTCAAAGACATTCAGCAAATTAAAAGATTATACTCTCAAAGAGTTTATTTATAGATTTACCGTCAACTGTAAATTCACATGTGAAAATTAGTAATGATAACTTTATATCAGTAAATGAAAAAGGAATAGTCAAACTAACTACTCTAAATTAAGAAAAAATTATCGATGTTATAATTCTTGATCATTCATTAGATCAAAAATTATTAAGTGTGGGATAATTGATTCATATAAGTTCTAAGTTTACCTTTGAAGTAACCCATCATATCATATTCAATAAAAATTTTAGGAACTCTATGAAAAATCAAAATGATACAAAATAATAACATTCCTATCAATATTTCAAATAGTTCACTCACAAAACTAAAAATGCAAGTGTCACAAATGTCCAACCATTGGCACAAAAGGTTGGGACATGTTAACTACTAGGAGCTCACAACTTCTTGCTCATAAAAAAATAAAATGTGAATTGCCTTCTGAGTATAAAATACTAGAATTTGTATGGGATAATTTTGCTATGAAAAAATACTCTAGGAACCTATTTCCCAATGATGTTGCATGAAGATCTCTACATCTTTTTAACTTGGTACATATGTGCTCCAGTGTTAATTTTATTACTTACAAGCAACATATACTTCATGTTGCTTGTAGATGATCACGCAAGGATAATGTGAATATAGTTTGTAAAATACAAATCTGAAGCTTTTAATTTTTTTTTAAAAACTCTAGAATATGATCGAAAGGCAATCTAGAATATTATTTTAAAATAATAGATTTGATATCTGAAATAAATCTCTCTCTAAAAATTCATAAATTACTATGAAAATTAAAGGCATAACTAGACAATTAACTATCTCGCACACACAACAACATAATAGTGTGAATGCGATAAAAAACAAAATGATGACAGATATAGCTAGGACCATATTGAGTGAGAAAAATCTGCCATAACATTTCTAGGCAAAAGCTGGGAATATTACTATATATTCTTACTCAACAAATATCCAACATCTGCACTAAAACTTATTACCCTTATTTATGCTTGAACTAGGAAAAAAGCATCAATGCATAAGAAAAAGTTGTTTGACAGTCTCTGTAACTCCTAAGTATCAAAACAGAATAGGAAAAAGTTAGACTAAATCAGTCAAAGATTCATCTTAATAGGATACACCCTGAACTGAAAATATTGAAATGAACCTTAAACAATTCTCCGAATTAAAGAAAACAAACCAATTTAAAAGTGAGTCAAGTAAAACAAACTCAGAAAGAGTTTGTTTTGAAACTCACTTCCTAACTTCACTTTTTATACCAATCAAGTATAAATTATTAGAAGATATCTATGAAAAATATAACTTTATCACAATAAAGTCTCATAGGTTTGAGAAGGTTGTACATCATGATTGGATACTAGCTATAGAGAGAGTTTAACTTTATAGTTAAAAAAAACATAAACACTGATATTTCACTCAAAACAAGAAGATTCTAAGTGTCAAGTGATTGTTTAAACTGAACCAATAAAGCTTGTTATAGCTTGATATGGACAAATAGGTTGCCATTTGTATAAATTAGATATAAAATTAATTTTCATTAATGAAAATTTAAAAGAAGAAATATATGTAAATTTATCCTTTAACTTTATAGTAAAAAATATGAATCTTATGCATACAAATTAAATAAAGTATTGTATGTGCTTTAAACAAGCAAAGATGATTTTATATTTACACATAGATTCATATCTAGTGAATCATATATTTATTAAAAGGCTATGTGAACTCAAATTATATTTATTGAAAAATAATACTAATGATATTATGATTGACAACTATATATATGATGATATCATATTTTTAAGTAATAATAAAAACTTGATTGATAAATTTCAAATTGATATGTTAGAAAAGTATAAGATGTAAGACTTAAAACTTCTCCATTTTCTTGGAATTGATATAATACAAGATACTTTTAGAGTATTTATCACACAATCTAACTTCATTCAATCCATTCTGAAAAAGTTTGGAATAGACACTTGTAATCTAGTATCCACTCCATTGATAATTAATTAGGAAGTATGGTCAATTGGTGGTAATAAGGTTAATGAGAACTTGTACACAAATATAATTGTCTTTAATATGTTTCAATAACTAGACCTAATATTATTTACTCTATAGAGATCTTATCCTTGTACATGCATTCTCCAATTTATTTACATCTTGGAGCTGTCAAACATGTTCTAAGATACTTAAAGGGATCATGCATCTTGGTTTAAGATATTTTAAGACAATGGATATAATATTATTTGATTATTACAATAGCAATTGGAGAGGATATCTGGATAATCATAGAAGTACATTTGGATATGTTTTTCCATCTTGGAATGCAATAGTCTCATGGGCCTCCAAGAAAAAATCAACTATGACACTATCCACAACTAAAATAGAATATATTTCTGCTTCTATTGCAATCTCACAAACCATTTGATTGAAAAGATTACTTGAATACCTTAATGACAAAGATAAGAAAGCCACACATTTCTCCTATGATAACAAATCAATCATTACAATAGCAAAGAAGGTTATTCTTCATAGCTGGACCAAAAGTACCACATTAACCATAGAAGCCATAGAAGCCTAAGCTGCGGATATCCCGAAAAAGCCATTGCCAAAGAAGCATCATCAACATTTCAAAAACATGCTTGTACTTAAAATTATTTAATCAAGGGGGAGTGTTAGAATTTAAAAAAAATATTTTTAATTAATTAGCACGTGTGATAGTTGCACACTGAAGTTATTTTAGAAAATATCAGTGACTTCCAAGTAAAAGAAAATGACATGGAGGTCAAAAAGCATCTGCTGCTCACTTAATATTAAGATACACATTATGTTGAAAATAATTTAGATTAATTGATAATTTTTAGATAAACAAATCAATTAACAATAACAAATATAAATTAAAAAACACTAATCTCATTCTCCTACTTCCAATCCAATCTCTTAGAATATAAAAAAAATAATAAATAATAAATATTATGAAAATGAATTAAGCTTAAATGTAGATAATAAAGATAACCAGACCAAAAAATCTGAGACCGAAAATAAATTCTCCAATAATATCCACTCATATGTCTAAAAACATAAAAATGAATAAATTTCAGTTGTGTGGCATTACTTTAATATTATTAAAATAAAAATACTAAAATTATCAAAAAATATTTGGCACAATGTATATATTATAAAAAAAAAATATAAAAAAGAAGTAATGGTCATATTAGACATCTTAAAAGATATATTGATTAATGGACTAAAATATATAATATATTAGATCCAAACAAATCCAACTTAGCAATAAAATTTTTGAAGTTGAATCAACTTCAAATTTATTATCAACAATTAGTTTATGAGGAAAGTCATGGTAAAATTATTTATTAGCATAGTTTTTCCAATCAAATTTTGAAATATCCTAGACTAATTCATATTATGTAAGTCTACTTTTAGTCTTTCATCATAGAATTCTTAGGTTAATCAATATGAATGATAATAAAATATTTTAAATTAGAAAAATAATTAATAATTAACAAGATTAAAAAATATAATTAAAAGATGTATGTGACATCTAACATCTAGACTAGTAAAGATGACACTTTATTTGCATGCATAACTACTCACTTTATCAATTTTAAAAAAAAATTAAATAAAAATATGTTAAGATACTATGATATCTTTCATCCTCATGATGATCTGTCATATATGAGTATTTCATGAATATTTTTAAAGAATATGATATTCAAAAAAAATTAAAAAAATTACATTCAATAACACTTAAAATAATAGAATCGTAATTAATATATTTTTGAGAGCAGCCTTAGCTGATAGTTTTTATATTAGGTATTTGTATCATATAATTAATCTTATAATACAAGCATAAATAAAATGATATATCATACTAAAAAATATAAAAAAATTCACTAAAATACCTTAAGATACTTAATAAACTATAAAAATATTACACTATATGTATTAGCAGGACTAAAAAAAATTTCAAATGAAAGTCAAAGATAGATAAAATTATATTTACTTGATATTAAATTTAAGTGTTGACTACTAACATATCTTATTGTGTTATCAATAAAAATGATGAACCTATTATTCATAATTCAGACTAAAGACAAAAATTTCATTTTTAAAATTCATAGAAATTTTTTATAATCTGAGAAATATGTGTTCATCAAAATATACTCTCACCACATATATTTCACTTAAGATATATGTGTAATATTAATAATATATTTAATAGGTATAGAGGATATCATAATTTTAATGACATGACTATTAAAATAAAAACTAAATATTTAAAATATTAATCATTCTTTCCATCTTGATTAGTTTGATGGTTGTATAATTTCAAGTAGGAGTATAAAACATATTAAAATATGTATTTATATGCATGAATAAAAGCAAAAAAATCAGATAACTGAATTCAAGAACAAGTTGATGATATTTTTAAATATTACAATACTAGATATCTATGTTGTACGGATACGCCTAGGAACTGCCGTGTCGCCATGTCCGATACGCCACGTAACGTATCGGATACGCGTCAGAGACATATCTGACGCGTTGTTCGGAAACAGTCGTCATTAACAACAGACGCATCGTTTACCAACTGACGCATTTTTACGATTCTAACGGGTCGGAAATACACTATATATTAACTATTACTCCTACATCTCCAACAAATTGAAGAGCACATCGCTGACAGTGAGTTGCCGACAAGCCGATTGCGAGAAATAGTTGTCAATTGTTATTGCGTCAAACGAGGAGGGGAGGAGCACACTGCCGAGGCGCCGACAATACCTAAGGTAACCTAATTCTATAAAGGAAAGGGGGGGTTTTGGAATCTGTATCAGGAGGGGGGATAGTTCGAAAATCAAAACTGTAAAGGGAGGGTGGTGGGGGGGGGGGGGGTGTTAGAGAGTTTAAATTTTTTTTACATTATTTTAAAATACAGAATTTTAAATTATTTTAAAATACAGAATTTTAAATTATTTTAAAATACCTAATATTTATAATTAATAATTTTTATTTTTAATTTTATTTTTTTTATCATGACGTATCCTAGTCGTATCCGTATCCTAGTTTTTTAGAATTTGTCGTGTCCCCGTATCCTTCCGTGTCGTATCTCCGTGTCCGTATCCGTGTCCGTGCAACATAGCTAGATATCATAATTTTAGTAAGCCTTCGAGTATAGACATGAATATCATATTTAGACATAAAAACTATGTCATTCAGCTAACAAAGAGTAAATAATGAGATGATTCATCAAATATAAGTTAGTTGTCTCAATATTTAGATATTAATTATTTAGAGATAATAAATGAGTAGTGTCGTGCTGGCACATCTCATTTTTGGTAGTCCAATCGAGCCATCATGTCATGCCGGGTACTACCTAGAAAAGCAGTCGTATCGTGCCCAGCATGACATGACTTGTTTTATGCCAGCCCAGCACAACTTGGCCTGCACAAGTCCAAGCAAAATGGTGTCGGGCAATGCTGAGTCATGCCCGAAAACAAGTCGACTGGTTATTAATTTTAAAATTTTAATTTATAAATTTTAAGTTATCCATTATGAGTAAAGACATAATCTTACATAAATTATAATAAAATAAAATCATTAATAAAATTTAAATAATAAAAAAAATCATATAAAAATAAAATAACATAATAATCAGTAAATAAATTCAATCTCAATGCCAATTAGTATCAATATACAAATGATCATTATCATCGCATAAATATCTAATAGTATTACTAGTGGTGGGCTCAACATTCTTAAAGTCACACGAATTATCATCTGCTAGCAACTCCGCACTCTTGTTCCAGCCTGATCCTAAATACCCAATCTTGAATTCTCCCAATTATTCATGGATACAAGTATCTCAATAATATCTGATCATAATTTTGATCTTTTATCCAAAATAATATTGATTATAACATAAAAAAATAAGATCTGATATTACGCTCGATACCGAAAAAGTCAATAGATCTCATGTTGTCTTAGACAGCACGAGATAAATAGACTCGTATAATTTCCATCATTATAAAATATCTAGGTTTTTGTTATCATTATGTTATAAAATTAAATAGTAATCAATATTTAAGTACCGAGACAACTCACTGCTATTCGATGGTTCACACTCTTATTTTTCTCGCTAATTGAATAAATAAGTCATTATCTCTAAATTTGATATATATGTTCGTACTTAGAGTCTGACTACACGTAATATCATAGTATATAGATAACTCAATAAATTTTTCGTGAATTAACCTTTCAAGTTGGTATCTCTGGTTCATGCACGTGGATATGTATCTAAAAATATTATCTACCTCTTTTACCTTAACTCTAGAATCCATGTAAGTAGTTAAACAATAAAGAGATATAATAGTGGTCAAGTACTTTAAGTATCTAATTTTTATATCAATAGACAATACTAAAAGTTGGGTTATCATTGAACTTGCTAAACATACTACTAATATTACGTGTGCCCCTTGATGCAATACAAATAATGAGTGTGTACCCAAACAAACATATGTTTATCATGTCATAAAAAATATTCAAGAATTTTATAAAATAAATTCTCGTATCTCAATTATTATCATCAATAATAAGTTCGTCACTCTTATTATTGTTGTAGTCAAATTTCACGTGTTAGTATCAACACATGACTCTAATATTAAGTAAGTATAATTCCAATGATATCTCACATTCATTTAGAATTTTCTCTTCTTTAAACTCATAGAAAAACAAAAATTATCAAACTCTTATAGTCTGCTATACATCCAAAAATATTTTAGTGAGTTTTATATTTTTATAATAAGAGAAAAATAATCTTTATCTCCACTTGTACTATCAAATTAATAATGTAATACGTGTATCTAATAAAAAAAATCTTATCTAATGATCTATCTCTAATAGCTATGTTGCACGGACACGGATACGGACACGGAGATACGACACGGCAGGATACAAGGACATGGCAAATTCTAAAAAACTAGGATACGGATACGACTAGGATACGTCATGATAAAAAAAATAAAAATAAAAATAAAAATTATTAATTATAAATATTATGTATTTTAAAATAATTTAAAATTCTGTATTTTAAAATAATTTAAAATTCTGTATTTTAAAATAATGTAAAAAAAATTTAAACCCTCTAACACCCCCCCACCACCCTCCCTTTACAGTTTCGATTTTCGAACTCCCCCCCCTCCCGATACAGATTCTAAAACCTCCTATTCCCTTTATAGAATTAGGTTACCTTAGGTATTGTCGGCACCTCGGCGGTGTGCTCCTTCGCTCCCCGTTTGACACAATGAAAATTGACAACTATTTCTCGCAATCGGCTTATCGGCAACTCATTGTCGACGGTGTGCTCCTCAATTTGTTGGAGATGTAGGAGTAATAGTTAATATATAGTGTATTTCCAACGCGTTGGAATCGTAAAAACACGTCAGTTGGTAAACGACGCATCTGTAGATAAACGATGCGTCTATTGTTAACGACGACTGTTTCCGAACAACATGTCGGATATGTCTCTGACACGTATCCGACCCGTGTCCGACCCGTGTCCGACCCGTGTCTGACCCGTGTCCGACCCGTGTCCGACCCGTGTCCGACCCGTGTCCGACCCGTGTCGTCGTGTCCACGTGTCGGACACGTGGACACGGCGACACGGGTCGGACACGATGACATGACAGTTCCTAGGCGTATCCATGCAACATAGTCTAATAGTACTAACAAAAATATTATTAGTTACTTCATTATTAGATGCATTATCATATATAATATTAAATATTTTATTTTAAATATGATAATCTTTAAAGATTCTTATCATACACTCATATATTACAAGGCTATCATGAGAATGAAGAATCTCTAAGTATCCTAAAATTCTTTTATTAAGTTTTTATTTAGAATCTATATAGTGAGCAGTTAGGCATGCAAAAAATATATCATAATTACTAGTCCATATATCAAATATCACGGATATCATGCCACTATATTATCTAAATTTATTAATTATTTATTATTTTTCTAACTTATAATTTTGATAATATTATTCCAACATTTGGACATAGGAATCCTATGATAAGCATGCTGAAAATAGTCTAGATAATACTGACAATCCTTTAATTAGAGGTGTCAAACGGGACATTCTAGACTGGCCTGACCATGCATTCGTGCCAAGCCAGGCAAGGTTACTATACCGTGTCGTGCCTGGCCCTGCATGGTTTTGTGGAGGTCAGCCCGCACAAGCCCGCGGCACGAATCCGGCAGGTTTTGCCTGGTCGGGCCGAACCCCTAATTTAAAAAAAAAGAAAGGTTACGGGCGCCGTCGGGCCGCCATGCAGTCAAACCCTTAATTTAAAAATAATTAGGGTTTCGGCACGCGCCATCGGCCACCGCGCAGCCGAACCCCTAATTTAAAAAAAATTAGGGTTTCGACGCGCGCCGTCTCGCCACTGCACAGCAGAAACTAATTTTTTTAAAAAAAATTAGGATTTATCAGCTCGTGCCGAGGTACTGTACTAACGGGCCATGGTACCGTGCCACGCCAGGCATGGCACGAGGCCCAGTTGGCCTTGGCATGGCACGGCACAGTTGGTGCTGTAGACAGGCACGGCACAGGCATGGGCATGGAAAATTCCCGTGTCGTGCCGGCCCAGGCAATGCCAAGTCATGTTGCGCCTCATGTCGAACCGGGTCGGCCCAGCCTGGCTGACACCTCTACCTTTAATCCTCCAAAAATTAAATCAAAAGACTCATTATAATAATTAGTTTGATTATTTCTTTCCTCCCTAAATTATTACAGTATATGAACGGGATCAAAGAAACTGAATTAGATCCAGCTTCAAAAATTCTATTATTAATACTCAGTTTATCTAAAATCTAATGCACTATATTTTTTAGTGTATTGAACAACATGACTCTTTAGGTGCTCAATCTCACACGTAGTCATACATGTATATATTTTTTTATAATACTTACTTTATGCTGATTATTCATTGATATCCCAATATTTTTATTTTGTATAATATTAAAGTGAGTCTAAATTATAGATATTCTTTTAATTTTATTAGGCATTTGATTTTGAGTCGAAACCATGAAAGAAAATATAATTTCTACCTTATAAATTTTCATAGAATTATCATTATTATCTATGTCGATATCTAAATTAATCTCACTTTCATTAAATTCACTATTAGTCTTTTTTTAATTATTTTGTTCATGATTAACTATTTAAAAAAAATAATAAAAAAATTACCCGAATAATATTCTAAAATCTGAAGGAGATGAGCCAGATCACATATAAAGCTACAGCCTACGGTCACACCTGAACCCCCGCTCCTGAAGTAAAAGGAAACCACAAAAAATATATATCTAGAAGTAAAACTCTAAGAGTTACAACTTACAATGCAAAAACAAAAAAATATTTTGAGAATTAACAATGAGATCATTAGAGAACAGACAACAAATAAGAAGAGAAGACAGAGTTAAAAGTCAATTTTATATAGAAATGAGAATGAAAACATAAAACTCATAATAATATTTTTAAAAATTTTTAAATTTTTTTTATTATTAAGTCGGCAAAAATCCGACAGCCATCGGGTTTCTGCTCTAGCCATTAGGATGAAATCAAATTACAAAGGTGTGTTCAAAATTTATTAAAAAAATATTTTTTTTGGTTTTTTACCATTAGGGTTTGAATCGTGGGTCAAGTTCATGATTCAGGTTTGGAGATCCTAGCTCTCAAGTCTCATCCTCTCTGGTGGGTGCGAAGTGGTGTGAAAGTTTGATGCGGATGTGGTTGCGATGGCCGTCAGGTGATTTGAGTAGGCATTGCAGCAATGTGCTTGTTGCCTCAACCGAGCCTCAAGTTGACAAGCGATGGGTTCTAGCTAAGCTCACAGTATGTTCAGCCTGACCTCATCCCATGATAAAGTCCATTAGGGCGAGCTCCAGTCGAGTCGATGCCGAATTCAACGGCGTCAGGGTTGACCATCGGGGTTAGGTTCATAAAAAAGATCAAACCCTAAGTCCAATTAATAATTAAATATTAAAATTACCATGTGGCCATGGTGGGGCAAGTTCATTAAAAAACCCACGCCATCCCGACGCAATATAAAATTTTACCATTATCGGAAAGCAGACGAGTCTGGCGACATATTTCTGATGACCCATAAACCATATGGTACTCAGTTTACTCGAAGCGGACCGTTGAATTATGCCAACAAGCCAGACACATGAGTCATGTCCAGCCTAACATGAGGCACCGCTGTCACGCGCCCATCACGGCTTAAGTCGTGCCTCGTTAGGCCTACCCAGGCCCATGCACGATTCTAAACTATGTCATGCCGGGCCAGGCAAGGCACTGTCAGGCCATGCCCAAGCTACTCAGTCCACTTGACACCTCTATGATTATTACAATATTTTATCACATGATAATAATAATAATTTAAATATATTAAGCTGATATAAATTATACAAATTCACTTATTCCATATTATTTAAGATGACACATAATTTAATGATATCTCTTGTGTCTAACACAATATAAGAGTCATTTTTTGTGGCTATAAATATTATTTTAAATAAGAAATTAAAACTATAACTAATTATCATATAAGTACTATCATACTTAAAGGATTGGAATAATTCAAAAATTGATAATTAGAATCAAATGAAAAAAATATTAGCGGATGACTCGTATGCTATCGAGAATATCAAAACTACCACCAAGAGCTTCATAATTAGGTGTGGCAATCCAAATCATACTAACACAAACTAATTGCAGATATTAGAGGACTAGCATGCATATTACGGATATTCACAGTTGTTCATTGTCGATATTGTGGTCGTGCCGTACTTTTGTAATCTTATAATTTATAATTATTTCTGATATAGTGTTAAAACCAAAAAGACAAAACAAATATATATTTTTAATTAGCTATATATTTTATTCATTTTTATTTACAATACAATATAATTTATTTTTAATATTTTATTTTTAAAAAATTAAAATTTAATTTTAAAAATAAAAGTTAATGTTGTAGTTTGGGAATGGCCACTAAACTGGGCTTGTTTGTAACTGTGTTAGGACAATGGCTAGCCTGGCCAATCTTGGCCAGTTATAGTGTAGTGCAGTGGCCATTACTGGCCATTGGACACTGTACTAACCAATGTCATGCAACTGCCAGGCCCAACCCGACACAACCCATCTAACCCGACATACCCGACTAAGGGAGGTGGGCCATCATGCCATGCCGGACCAACCTCCCATGTTACCATTCCAGTATGGTGTGACCCAGGTATACAATGCATGTCATGTGGTAAAATCCAAATTGACTCCTCTAGATGCGCCTGTGTCAATGAATCAAATTTTTTCATCAATATGAGTGACACAAGTCTCCGCAAAATATGAATCTCAACCAGTAGATGACTCCTTGACTACTAAGTCAACTTTCTCATGTGTCACGACTTAAATAAGTAATTTTCCTCTTGACTTAGACTTTCTTTAGAACTGGTTCATCCAATAGTTTTCAACACTCCCTCTCTCAAACATTATATTCTTAGAATATTTCATCATATTCTTCCTCATATTCTTTGACGATAAAGCTGCAACTATGTTATAAGATAATAATATTATACTGCTATTAATGATGATGATCAAATTATCAAATAAATTATGTAATGACAAAAGAAACACAAATTTTTTTATCATTGCAAATTTCATAACTAACAGATAACAGCTGACCGATCAATATCAGAAGCACATGTAATGCGAGGCAAAAGGGAATGTCCACCATGCACAACTTATAAGGTTTATTCATCAGGAATAATTTTATTGATCATTGATTTGCTTTAATAGAGAATCTCAAGTTTTCACATTAATCTTTCGTCATTCTTTTATCAAAAACATTCACAAAGGTCTCATATGTTAAACGAAGTAGGATCAAGCCTCATGCTCTCTAATCTATCTTGTTTCAGTTAACAAGATTCACATATGACGACACTGATTGCTGATAGCTTACTATCAGCTTCGTATTTGCAATCACGATTCGATAAAAAATATCAACAATCTTTCATCTTCAAGTTTCATAACTTGAAATCAATTCCTATTAACATCTCAACCTCAACCCTAAATAACATATAGCCCACAATATTCTGATCCAAACACATATTTTGTCCATGCTTTGCATTAAACAATGGCTCTAATACCAAATATTAGGAATACATGTAGTAGATACAATCAAAATGAAACCAAGTGTTGGATTTGAAATAAGCAACACGATCTCTTTCTGATACCAAATATCAAAAATTACAATAACAATTAAGTGTTAGAGTTTGCAAGGAAGGATAATTTAACACAAATAAATCTTTCATAGAAAAAACATACATCACATAACAAAAGATCTCATTTGAAGAAACACATATGTGGACCAAATGAAAAAAAAAGAGAAAAAAAAGAGAGAATAGTTGAAAATCACTTAACTAAAAAAATACCTTCAGAGATATTTTCTTGGCATAAAAGTTATTTATTCTACAAGGATAGTAGTTTATCACAAAGAAAGCTTATAGTTGATACTCTTGCAAATATTGATCTTTTTGATTGTATTCTAGTAAATACTTCTATTGACCTATGTATTAACTTTACTTCTGATATGACTTATCTAATTGATTCTATTACTTATAAAAATTTATAAAAAATATTAATTATTTGACTATAATTACTCGTGTGTAATTAGAAAAGTTAATTACTTTCTAGATCTTCCTCGACAAGTACACATTGACATAAATTTTTGCATACTAAGATATGTCAAGTAGTCTCTAGAATTTGGGATATCTTTGATGGATCATGGACACCTATAACTAGCCGGGTATTTAGATTCAAATTGAAGACCAACATGCACCGAGAAGAAATTTACGATAGAATTTCATATTTTGCTTTGAGAGAACTTTATCTCTTTAAAAAGTAAGAGACAAACAATTATTTTAAAATTTAGTACAGAGACAAAATCCAAATAGATGACAATAGTTACCTATGAGATACTTAGATGTTGCATATGCTTGAAGAGATCAGATATGCACATTCTTCTCCCACTACCTTTTACTGTGATAATTAGACATTAATTCATATTACCTCCAATCCAATGTTTCACAAGAGATCGAAACACATTGAGGTAAATTATTTCTTTTACAGATAAAAAAATTTAAGATGAAACAATAACTATCATGATAACATATACTCAAACAACAACAAAAAAAACAATTTCATGAAAGCCTCGCAAATACCTCAACTTACCTTTCGTTCATCCAAGCTAAGTGTTTTAGACTTGTATGCACCAATTTAACGAGAAGTATTGATAAGCTTCCATAGCATGATGAGGTAGCTTTCCACCTTTTCATATTTATAGTTATTTCTTTTCAACCTTTTCTCTATTCTTCTTTCTACTTTGATGGGAGTACCCAACTAATAGGCTTCCCCAATTATTTTGCCCTCTATATAAGGGGTTTTCATGTATGTTAATTTTATTGTGTAAAAGAAGTTGAAGTTGACTTATTATTAATTTGTGATTCCATGTTGAAATAGTTTATAAATATTGCAAATTAGTGAGAAAAATAAATTTTAATCATTTATTTAACATACAAAAAAGATACAATTGAAAAATAAATTCAAAATAAAAAAATAATTGAAGCGCTCACATAATCTAAATGTTATAATATAGAAAAAAAATCATACATGAGTTGGCATACAAGAAAACATATTAAATGCTTGATTATTAGTGTTCATTTACTAGCATACTATCAACTCAAATATTATTCATTAGTCATGTTGAAACATAAGCCAAGTATCAAAGAGTTTTCTTTATGAGGCATATTAGTTCACCCTAATGATACTTAACTATAAGTCATTGTTTATGTGGAGAATGAATAGGGTTTCAGTCCTTGATGGATTCAGATAAGAAAAGAAAGAGAGCAAAAATGAAAGAGAAAAAAAACAAAAAAAATTTTAATGAAAAATTATTCTATGAAATTACAAATATTATAAATATAAATTGAGGCAACTTACATGTTGAGTATTGTCAAATATTAAAAAAAATAAAGAAATAAAAAACAAAAAATTAAACTAAACCTCAATGTCCTACTTCAAACTGACACATATATGTCATAAACACAACTTTAAAGAAAAAAAAATAATATGTGATCCTCTATGAGTATTCATTAAGATTTCTACAATTTGTTTGCTAATAGGAAAGTAAAAAGTAGTTTTCAAACTGTCCTAGTTCTTCTTCTATGAGAAGTGACAATTAACCTCAATATGAATTTTATCTGCTTGTGGAACATTGGGTTCATAGCAACTTGCTAAGTTTAATAATTTTCACAATAAAATATCAAAGACCCCCAAACTAATGATTAAAGCTCCTCTAAAAAGTAATTGACCAAATGAAACTCGTAAATAATTGATATCTTAATTCTATATTTTGCCTATGCATGAAATATATAAACAACTAATTCACTCTTATTTTTTTATAAAAACAAAATTATATCAGAGAAAAATATAAAATTTTGTGACAAATCACTTCTTTATGAATGTGAAAGCTCGATTAAAATTTGAATATACTTTTAACTCAATTATGTCATTGTTCTCTGGATGAAATCTCAAATCTTTCATTTAAAATTTGATATGTAAAAATAATTTCAATTTGAATAATTTCAGCTGATGATCTCTTAATATTAGAATATGATCATCTCTTATAATTAGAATAAGATCAATAAATATTACTCATATCACATACAAACTTCTTCATTTATATCAAAAAAATAATAATAATCTAACACGCAACTCTAAGACCAAAGGTGGCAAGTATGCAATCATATAAATAGTTTAGGGTATGTCACATGTCTATTGCTCTCAAATAATAAAAAATAAAATTGAACAATAAAAAGAAATTAAAATCTAATTTCATCATGTCTCCTCAAATTGTGTTACATATGTCACAAATAAAATAATAATCAATCTTAAAATATTTTATATATTCATATAACTTCAATGTGGTAGCAATGTATTGGGTTGTCTAACTATAATAATAAAATAAGATCGCTCTATAAATTGATTAGCAAAGCTCAATAAAAAAATATTTGATCCACTATAACTTATAAGTAGACATAATCGATATCATACCTCTATACCCTTCCTTTGTACTGATTCTCAAGATACATGTCAATTACTTACTTTTTTAAGAAATGAGATTATATGCAAGAAAAATACAAAAAAATATGATATATCTCCCCTATAATTGCTGGACCCCGATTAAAATCTAAATTTCTTTATATCTGGATGTGCCTATTATTTTAAATGTCACTATCAAAATTCTGAAAAAATTTAGAAAAGAAGTAATTATACTTATAATATATGTAATATCCTTTTTAATTACTATCAAAAAAATTTATGTTAGTTATGATTCTCGTATATCTAATGGAATCAAATGATGAACTAACATATGTAGATAAGTCTACAACTAAACCAAATAGTAAATCAAATGGTACACATACCAACATCAAGATCAAATAAACTATGCAAAACAAATTTTATATATCATACCTTTTGAGATTATCTCACCTCAATACCTAAAAAATATTTCAGACATTTAAAATTCTTCATCTGAAAGTCAATTAATAAAAATAATTTTAGTTAAATTATATCAAATTGATTATCTTATCAAATTAGAATATTTTTAACATATACTAATAATATCACACATTAACCTCTAATCTATATTGTAAAAAACAAGAATAATCTAATATTTATCAAAAAGAATCAAATGTGATAAATGGTGAAAAAAAATTATTAAATTGCGCACTATGAGATTGCTACGAAACAACATAAAAGGGCCTTCTACACTCAACACATCATACCTAAGCTCTCAAAAATAGTACATCCTTGTGATTATTACATAATAAGTTCTTTTAAATCGTCATAAAAGAATGCATTATTTACATCTAACTAATATATAGTTTACCAGTAAGATGCAACAATAAAACATAATAACCTAATAGTGGCAATTTTGTTTATTGAAAAAAATGCATCCATTAGTTAACACTATAAGTATGTGAATTTCAACAATATCAATTTAACTTTGAGTCAAAGTTGTAAAAGACGAAAGCGTAAAATGAGATATTTTTATATTTGTGAGAAAAGATATTAAGACATAAATTTTTTGAACATCATAATATATAATTAATTAATATTTTAGAATATATAAAATAAAATAACATAAATAAAACATGAAAAATCAGAATTATAAAAAGAATTTTTAAGACACTCCTTAACTATAAATATAATTAATAAATATTTTATAATATATTAAAAATAAAATAAAATAGTATGGAATACTTTAATAAATATTTTATGATATATTAAATTTTAATAAAAATAAAAAAAATTAAAAATTAAAATTAAAAATTTTAATTTATTTTTTCATTAATAAATAATATGAAATACTTGGAGACTCTCTCCTTTCCCTCGCCCTTGCCCTTGCAATTCGCCCTCGCCCCTCTCCCATGCTCCACTGAAAGCTCGATGGAGCTTCCTGGAGGTCCTCATTAGAGCTTGTGGAGCTCAGCCGAGTTCAATGATGGAGCTCGTCGAGCTCCACATTGGAGCTCCATAGAGCTCCACGAGTTCCATCGTGGAGCTCAATGGAGTTTGCGTGGAGCTCGAGGAGCTCTGTCGGGCTTCACAATGGAGTTCCGTCGAGCTCAAGGAGCTTCATTGAGCTCCATGCTATTTTTAATGCCTTGAGTCATTTTTAGAACGCCTTGCATTAATGCATGCATCAAGGCACGTCTTAAAAATGCTTTTTAAGACTTTGCTTTAAGTTAATTAACCTTTCATTCAAGTTCAATCTTCTCCATGCACACTCATCAACATTTCACTATTGATTTACCTGAATATTTTGGAATAAAATCTCAAGTATAATTAGATGTGATTGTACTAATCTAACATAATTTGTATTATCCTAGAAAAAAGTGCATTAAAAAGAGGAAGATAATAAAAGAGTAATGTAATTGTCCTCGAGAATAAGAGAGTACTAGAATATGTATGACTAAAATGAGAAAAAAAAATATTTGATAAATAAAAGCTGAGTTGAATATGTCATTGATTCCTTAATAGTTTTCAATTTCCATCATAAAAAGAACTTCCAACATTTATCTATGATATGTCTATTCTTCATACAAAATGTGTACTATAGAAAGAATTTTATACATTTGCAAACTAATGTTATACAATAGCTCCCCAAATTGTCAGCAACATCCAAAATACAAATTTACCCTCTAAATGAAACAAACCCCTAGTTTGAATTCTGTCACCACAAAAAATATGGTTTTAAAGGCCTAATAACTACCACCACCCCCAAATTTGGATTTCAATAACCAAATACACCTCTAGCAAAATTGGATCATTCCACCATCATGATTCTGCTAACAACACCTCTAGACATTAATGAAGTGGTCGTCAATGCCCATCACACATAGTGAATGTACGATGATCGCATATGGTGCACATTAACTTTGCACTCCCTTTCTATTAGCAATGAACAGTGCAACACAATGCACACCCTCTCTCTTGGGCACTATACCTACTCCAACATATTAAATGTTAAATCTAAAAATAAATGCTTGTAAAATAAAAACGTCATTGGTTTTTAATAACTTCTTATCTCCTCCCTAAAATTAACTTCCAACATCTATCTTTGATATGTCTATTCTTCATACAAAATGTGTACTATAAAAAGAATTCCATGCATCTGCAAACTAATGTCATACAATAGCTCCCCAAATTGACAGCAACAACCAAAATACAAATCTGCCCTCAAATTGAAACAAAACCCTAATTTGAATTCTGTCACCCCAGTAAATATGGGTTCAAAGGCCTAATATACTACTGCCACCCACAAAATTTAGTTTCAGAAACCAAATACGCCTCTAGCCAAATTGGATCATACTACCATCATGATTCTGTTGACAACAACACCTCTAGACATCGATGAAGTGGCCGTCGATGCCCATCACACATTGTGAGAGCGCAATGATCGCATATGGTGCACATTAACTGTGCAATTCCTTTCTATTTTCAGTGAACTGTGCAACACAATGCACACCCTCTCTATTGGGCACTACACCTACTCCAACATGTTAAATGTTAAATTTAAAATAATAAATCAATAACATAATAGCTCCCAATAATAAAATATCATATATCAAATAATCTTATATAATAAATATCAATAATTGAGACAGCTTACAAGTCAAATGCTCCCATCAGAAACATTAAATAAACATTTAAAAAAAATAAAAACTACAACATTAAAAAAAATAAATGAACTTCAAGATATCCTTCAGAAATTATTAACATTCACGATTTGTTGTTGTTGGATTTTTCATTTCTATTTGAGAGTTGACAAACAAAAATGAGAGATTGACACTAGCTTTTGTATTTCTAGAAGACAATCTTGTATTTCAGAAAAAAAGGCAGACAATTTTATTTAAAACTCATATTAAGATTGAATATAAAACTATGAATACTAGAACTATAGTATATAATTTAATTTTGATTATTTACTTTATACAATCAAATATTTTTTTGTTGTAATATTTTAATTATAAGTATAGGAATTAAAATATTGAGAGAGACTACAAATATAGCAATTGACAAAAATAGGAGTCTCGCTACCTGGTCAGTAGGCCAAAAAATTTTTTAAGCTGAATCTGATTCATTCGAGTTATTCGACTCATTCTGATATTTAAACCTAGAAACATTTAATATATATATGTTTTTATTACTATTCAGTGTCGCGGCGAGCGTGCAATTTTTCTGATTGCTAGGATACTTTTCTTGTGTGTTTTTTCGTTTTTTCTTCTTCTGATTCTGTAATGTTTTTTGGTTATTAATCTGTAATCACATAAGTACTTTTTCTAGTAAATATAACTAATTATATTGAAAAACTAGTGAACCACGTTATTTCAATGTGTTTTTGTTGTGGTTTTATTTTTTTTATTCTGTTACTGATTTGTTGTTGATCATCATATTTATAATCATAATTGCAAGCGAAACTAACAAAAACATGTGAGTTTTTATGAACCATGTACATATTCAGTAAGATTAATTTTTTAATTTCTCATCCAAAGATTTTGTATTATATTAGCCATATTGCACAATATATGTTTTATATCAGACTTTCTATGAACAAAAAGAAAACACATTTAAATAAACCATTATTTTATCAGAGAAAAAAAATAGGAAAATTTTATTATTAACATATATATCATCTAATATGAGTGTTTCAACTTCTTTTTATTTTCAATTTGACTTATCAGATATTCACACATCAGCTTGTGTGAATATATTGAAATTGGGTTGAAATACTTGTCTTGTATTATAGAGGATACGTAAAGGAGAGTTCATAACTAATGGTCACGCCTTATATTCTACAATATATTTAATTGTGTTGTAAATATTTATATTTCATTAATGATACACACATGATATTTTATTATATCAGTTATTACAATTATTACAACCTTGACGTGAAATCGAAACTGGTAGATTGTTCCATGCACCCTAGAACCCGAGTCGATAATATTAAGCCCAATTGATGCAGCAAAAAAACAACTCTCCTTCAAATCTTAAGAATACCCTTCTCTAGTGTTGGTTATGGCACAATACACTAATCAAACCTGACAGTTCAGATAATCTTCACAGGCAAGAAAAGCTACATTAATAGAAGACAGCTTTGGAAGGGTCCGTATGGAAATTTTAGTTACAATTCCCAAGGAGCCTTCACTACCTATAAAGATGCAAAGAAAACAGATGTTGGACCACTGGAAAATTAACATGAACTCGCAGAGTAAAATAGTTAAAAGGTGTAAAACACATACCTATGAATAAATGCTTCAAATCATACCCTGTATTATCTTTATATGAAGTCCCAAGCAAATCAAGCACATCACCATTTGCTAAAACAATCTCTAAACCTGCATTTCCCAATAAGTTTAGTTTAGGGAAAGGTAAATATCTCATAATATCAAGTCTGCAAAGAATAGCATTAAACTGCAAGAGGATAAAAAAATTACAAATTCATGTCATAAAATCAATTACTAGATCATTTTAAATGTTGTGTTACACAGGGGAGGAAAATCATTGATCAGCACTAAACTTTAATTCTGAACAAATATTGCATGAGACACAAGACAGACAATGTAGAAAAATTATAACATACAGTTAATAAAAAACTTTTTTTTTCATTTTCTAATTTAAACATGATATTAGAATACTAGTTCCTGATATGACTGTCACTTCACTATCAGCTGTGGATGCCCACTACCAACGACCATCACAACTATTGATACTGTAGCTACCACATACCACAAAAGTCATCTAAGATAATTTTCCTCACCTTTATCTTTCTATTCTAAGCCATTTTTGATTGAATTTTTAGACTGAGCACAATTGCCACATTGATAACACAGATATTGCATCCCTACTAATGTGATTAGTTTTTGAATTTGAACCAAATTGATACAGAATTGAGTAATTCATGATCTGAGGCCAAGGTTGATCAGATGTAATTCTTGAATAATGAAAAATTATATTATCTTATAATAAATCTACCATTGATAGATATGAAAAAGGAGAATTAAATAAGATTGATGTTTGTAAAATCATCAGCCACAAAAACAAAAAATAAATATAATAATACTCAATACAATCCACATCATACAAATGATATTCATATATAATTGATAAAAATAATTAGTACATCCCACAAGTTAGATACTATCATCAAAAGCATAAACTAAAAATAAATAAACAAAAAAAAAAATAAACATGAAATTATAAATCATATCACATCTACCATCATCTCAAATTGATAGGTAATAGTACAAAACAAAGTTTAGATGAAAAAAATATAAACTGAAATATTTTCAAGAGTTTTATGATGATATCTACTAGATGCTCCACTGTTTAAATATACATAATATTAATAAAATTTTTTTATTAATAATATTAATAAAATAATAATAATTTATCTCTATGTACATCCACTCAAAAAATACCAGATTAGATACCATATACATAATTGTCTGATTGTCATTGTAAAGAGTAGTCAAAAAAGTTTATTAATTAATATTCAATCTTCTGAAGTATATGGCACATTCAATGTATTTTGCATGTGACCGTCATCATTGCTTTGAGAATTGCCTATTTTTAGGATCTAAAAATAATCCCCTATTTCTTACTTTTACAAGATCAAAAATTACCTCTATAAAAAATGAAAAATTATATCATAGATTTTCTCTCTATACATATTAGCACCTAACTCAAATCTGAATTCCAGATAACTATAAATTTGCATGATTACTAAAGCCCCAGAGGATTTTTATCATACCTAAGTATGC
Organism: Sapria himalayana; assembly: GCA_029783825.1. NCBI lineage: Eukaryota > Viridiplantae > Streptophyta > Magnoliopsida > Malpighiales > Rafflesiaceae > Sapria > Sapria himalayana. The sequence continues at coordinate 904,697 of JAREIK010001208.1, forward strand.
AAAAAACTACATCAGAACAAACTTGATGAAAAAAATATAAAAATTAACTAAAAATACAGACTGCATAATCTATATTTAGTCTAACAAAATTAAATAGTTAATATGACATTCAATTCGCTTATAAGTAGAAGAAATAATTAAAAAAATCACATCAAAAATAAAATTAGTATTTAAATGAATAAAAGTATATGCTATAGTGCAAACAAAAAATTTAAACTCTATTAGAGTATTAAGCACATATATCTTTTACGACAACATGATAACCCTGATACAATAAGATACTTTTATGTCAAAGAAGTATATTAGTCTCACAAGATCATTTATCTAAAATTACAAATAAAGATATTCTTTCCGTTTAGTGATCCACGACTCATTATCTCATATAATTAAAATATCATTTACATACACAATTAATAGACTCACCATCTATTAGAACTCCTTCAAAAAAATAAAAAAATATCTATACTATTCCTATATAAGTCAAACAATATTATTATCAGTAAAAATATCACATATCAAGCTCTCAATAACTATTGCACACTATACTATACTTTTAATAATTTATAAATTATATCTGACTGTGTTACTCTAAACCCAAATGAATGCTCCACATTTTTATCTTCAACATTATCCTAAAAAAATACATTATTTACATCAAATTGGTATATCCTCTATCTATGAGATGACAAGTAAAACAAGAATCCTTATTGAGACCATATTGACCACTAAAAAAATTATTTAAGCAATTTATACCAAACCTCAAAGTGAGCTTCCTCATAATAAATCTCATATTACAATGATATATCTTCCTATGTGAATTTGTCTTTATGTGACACACTCTCTTGTAACTAACAACTGGCTTACCTAATAGTCATATTAGTTCTCAAGTCTAATTAGAATAATGTGCATTTATTTCTTCTATCACATCATGGTAACATCATGAATGAGATAATGTCCTAGTGTCATCCTGAATATCACAAAAAAAGATTTGGATATCATAGTATTATTATATAAAATAAAAAAAATAATAGAAAGAAAAAATAAGAGAACACCAAAATATATGAAATCGAGTATCAAGTATAATTACTCTAGTCATGAGAGCGATATCATATTATGTCATATAAATCTAAAGAAAATTTCTCTTGTTAGAAAACCTCAATCTCTCCAAAATTAACTTGGTCTTTATTTATTGCTAGATATTATTATTTCATGAGAATGATATCATATTGTGAACTAATAGATTTAGATATAACCAACTAGTAATTCTCTTTACTAATTGGTAGTTTAGAAGTGATTATAAGTGAGAAAATAAAGTAATTGATCTCAGAGTAACTATTGGGTTCACAATTTTCTTAAGCTTATCAAAAAATAAGTTTTATGCAAAAAGAATAATATCAACACTCATCAAACTCGTGCATAGTTATTTAAGGCGCAAGACGCACTGAGGTGCAAAAGCCTTTTGGGGTCTTAAGGCGCAAGGCACAATTGAGGCGCGGACTTTTTTATTTGAGGCGCACCCAGCCTAATACACATAAAAATTATACATTTTACTAAATATAGTCTTTAATTTTCATCTAATAATAAACTAAAGAACATCAAAGATAAAAATCAAATATTAATAATGCTCTCATCAACCAAATATTTAAAGTTTCAAAACAAAATAATAAATATTCAAAGTTCTAAAACAAAAATACCTTTTGAGCCTCTTCTTCTTCTTTTATCCTCTTCAATCCAGCCTTAAGAGTATTTTGGGAAGGTTGTTTTGAGGGTTTTAGGGTGTAACCCGAGAAAAATGGAGTTTTATAGGGCTTAAAATCACAAAACTCCAAAATGACATCGTTTTGATTCCTGGAAGACCAAAACAACGTCGTTTTGGAGGTGTCATTTTTCTATTTTAAATCAAAACCTCAAAACGACGTCGTTTTGAGGGTTTTGTTTTTTTTTAAATCAAAACCAACCCAAAACGACGTCATTTTGGGTTGTTTTGATTTTTTAAAAAAAATATAACATAACCCAAAACGACATCGTTTTGGGTTGGATCAGCCGAATACATCGTCTTCCCCGACGTGCTCCTCCTGTGTTTCACCTGGTTCCACCTCTTTCCGCTTCTCTCGCCGTTGCTTTGCCCTTCTTCTCCGACGAAATTTCCCCATTTCCGATGGCGAATCCGGCAAAAAAAAGGAGAGGAGAAGAAGAGGAAGAAGGAGAAGAAGGGCGTACCTGGCTCGAGGCCTGCCGCCGCCGAAACTGGAAGTCGACGCCTGCTGCGCCTCACCCGCCTGCGCCTCGCCTGAAGCGAGGCATTTTCCCGAGAGTGGTGGCGCCTGAGCTTTAGGCGCGCCTCAGTCACGCCTTTCATAACTATGAACTCGTGCCCTCTTTGAATACTGAAATATTCAAGAAAGGCACATCATTATGCCTTAGGTGCTAAATTGACCCTTCTTGCAAAGAGATTATTGATAAAACAAATACTATTAAAAACTCTAAAAGCCAAACTAAATTATCCCTCTCAAACATACAATATCTATTTGATGAAGTAAATTACAGCTAAAATTATATCTTCATAGAAATATTTTGAAACACTTTTTTCATATAGAAATATCCAAGTTGTCTCAATCATATGTAAAATATTACTTTCAACAACCTGATCAAAGTGTATCAATATAAAAATTTGTATATAATCACATAATTTATAATATACATACTGAATCTATCTGATATATATTTGAATACATTGTTACATTTTGTTTTAAAATATTTTTATTAAATTAATTTTTTATTATTTTATTATATATCTCAAAATCAAATAATACTTATGATTACAGATATCCATTGAGTTTAAAAGCCAAAAAAGGCCCACGATATGACGCTTGCTATGCCAAGTCAAACAAGTTGGCCTGCGTGCCACTGCACGGCATGGGCCATTCAACATGACCAACACATAAGGCATAGTATAGGCACTACACATTCCTGTATGTGCTAGATTTTTAAAAACCAAGTATGTAAAGCCCCCATGTAATTGCCCTATTATTTTATATTATAGATTTATTAATACATTAGGAGACTTCCAACAAGACAAGGACACAGTAGTTGTCCAGTAGGTTAAGTTATCGGATTTGATTTCTATGGATGTGGGCAGAAATGCAAGTCGTTGAATTTATGGCCAATAGAATAATCAAAAAATTACAAAAAAAAATATTATTTTAATTATAAAAATTATCTATAAATAAAAAAAGCATTTATAATTTTTCAAACTCAGTTAGATTTATACCCAATGGACACTCATAGAATTATTCATAGTGGGCAACGATAATTCATATGTTATTCTTTAGAAGAGAATACTAGACCACCTAATAAATTAATCACTCAACAATGAGACAGAGAAAATAATTACTAATTAATAATCATCTTTTGATTATAACATGACAATCAATCAACCTAAAGTTTATCAAATTTTCCATCTTAAACTACATACAATATCTTATGAGAGTTAGTAGCATCATTATACTTATATAAAACAACACGCACATACACATAAATAATACAATTTTATAGTTTATTAGACTAAGAATAAAGATGATTAGAGAGTTGAAGTGACTTCTTGCAATAATATTTTTATATTCACTACTAAATGACTTCTCAAGATTTCATAGCCGTATCTTGAATGATAGGGAATTTCCCTCCAAACCAGAGAGCAATTGGAGAGATCAGGTTGAAGGTATATTGGTAGCCAGGTAAATACTAGTCACATCAAGGATAGGTATTAAGAGTTATTTTCAAAGAAAAAATTGATATCATTATAAATAATTGAGAGAGATAAGTCAAATATCAAATCCATCCAAAGATCCTTAGAGTCAATCATCATGATCCCTACTAAAAAAAATATTTGAGATTCTTACCTAGTAGGACGACAACAAATCCTTCCTAATATTTAGGCACTGACTCATATGACTCGTCCATCTGTTTCTAACTTTTTTTTATCAACATAGGAGATAATTACCAAATTTTGGATAATAATTTGTTTTTCTTTTTTTTTTTTGTATTTCAATGAATATTTTGGTAGAAATTATAAGCTTGCAAAAGTGATTAAATATAATTATATTCAAATTGATCATGTATTCCTTTTATCTATTTTATTTATCACTAATTATCCTGTTAGTCTCATTTTAGTAAATTGTATTTCTTGATAATTCAATTTTTATTTTATTTTCTCTTTTATTAATATTTATTTGGAGAAACAAAAAACTTGAAAAAATATATTTTTGAGACTTAGCATAATAGATTATATGTTTTTTATGATATAATATCTCACTAGATATTTGAGTGCAATTAAATCATTACTTATACATTAACAACTTGGTCATTGAATACTAGGTAATCTAACAATATTATACATTTATCATACTCATCAGGCTGATATGAGTAAAAACTTAATTAATCTGATACATACAAACATATTAGAATTTATTAGAGATGAGAATCAAGAGAAGTTTAATACTTTGTTACTCCCATAGTTATTAAATGTGTACCTCAAACATGCCTAAAACCTTGGCTCCACCAATCCCAAACAAAAGCACCCCACCAAATATATTATTTCGAAGTCTCCCCCATAAATCAATTGTTTCCAAAACTGCCACAAATCATATTATTCTCAAATAACTATGGTTATTTGTGCTTCTAGGCACTTTATGTCTTAGTGCGCCTTAGGCCACCATGCACCTTGCGCCTCAAATAACTATGATTACTCCTATTAATACATGATTTACATGGTTCTATCTTTTTTATTTTAGATAAGAGATTTGTTTTTTAATAGAAAATATAATTGATATTTTAAAACTTTGCATGTTGTATTATTGAAATTATATTATTTTTTTAGAGTTATGAATGATTGTATTTAGAAAAAATACTCAATTTTTAATTTTTATGTTTAATATCATTTACTTGATTGTATTTTATTAATATATAAAAATTATACATTATATTTAGTAAAAATATATAATTAATATATAATATATTAGATAGTGTGTCTCAAAAAAAAACTCACATCTTAAATGCACTTTACATTTCAAGGCATCAAAAGAAGAAATTGTGCCTTAGTGCGCCTTGCACAAAAGTGCACGTTGTTTTAAAACTTTTCATGTTGTATTATTCAAATTTTACCATTTTATTTTAAAACTATGAATACCTGTGATTATAAAAAATACTAATGGTTTTTTATTTTTGATAACATTTACTTGATTATATTTTATTAATAAGTAAAATTCATACATAATATTTAGTAAAAATAATATATATATATATATATTAGATAAAGTGTGTCTCATAAAAAACTTAAGTCTTAATTACACCTTGTACCTCAAGGCATCAAAAGGCTTTGTGCTTCAGTGCGCCTTGTGCCCCAGTGCGCCTTTTGCCTCAATGCACCATGGGACTTAGTTAGAGGTGTCAAACGGGACGTTACGGGCCTGCCCGACCAGTTTTTTTCAGGCCTGACACGGTTTTGTGGGGGTTTAGCCCGGCACGGGCCCATGGCACGATTCGCCGGGTTCGGAGAGGTCGGGCAAAACCCTAACTTAAAAAAGAATTAAGGTTTCGGCGCGCCCAAAACCCTAATTTTACAAAAAAATTGATTTCGACAAGGTACCGTGCCGGGCCGGGCACGGCACGAGGCCCGGTTGACCTCAGCACGATCATGCCGTGGTCGGACACGGCACGAGCCCAGGCACGAAAAATTTCCGTGCCAAACCGACCCAGGCACGGCTGAACCGTGCCGTGCCTCGTGCCAGGCCGGGCCGGCCAGGCCCGGCCCAGTTAACACCTCTAGACTCAGTGTACCTTACTCATCAAATAACTATGGTTACTCATATTAATATATAATTTACATAATTATTTTTTTTACTTTATATTTCAGATTTATTTTATAATAGACAATATAATTGATATTTTAGAACTTTACATGTTATATTATTAAAATTTTGTTTTTTTATTTTAGAACTATGAATACTTGTGGGCATGAAAAATACCAATAATTTTTGATTTTTATGTTTGATATCATTTAAATTGAATATATTTTATTAATAAAAAAAATTATACACAATATTTAGTGTGTGTAGTGTGTGTGTGTGTGTGTGTGTGTGTGTGTGTGTGTGTGTGTGTATATATAAATATAAATATAAATATAAATATATATATATATTAGATAGATTGTGTCTCACAAAAAAACTCACATCTTAATTATATCTTACGTCTCAAAGCTTAGACTTTGCATCTCGAAATACATTGTGCCTCCAATAATTATTGTTACTACTATTAATACATGAATTACATTGTTGTTTCTCTTTTGCTCTATATCATAGATTTATTTTTTTTTTCAAATTGTCAAAGAAATAAAAAAATAATTAATAAAAATATATAAAAAAAAGACCAAATGTAGCAAACCAACAATGCCGAAATGGCATGACCTAGTTTTGTGTGGTCCATGTCAGGCCACCGTACCTGGCTTGCATACCATTGAAAAAGGGTAGCTTGGGCATTCCACGCAATACTAGGTCATGCTGGGTAAACCAAGCCAAGAGGCAACCCAACACATCCCAAGCACTAAGCATGAGTCATGCTAAGCCCAACATGCATCAAATAATGCCTAGCCTAGGTTTGTTACTGGCCCCATTTAAGGTGTCAAATGGGATGGCCCAGCACATCCTTGCCCAATTTTAGGTTGCTCAACCGGGCTACCGTGTCGTGCCTAGCCTGACACGATTACTGTACCATGCCGGCTCAGCATAATCCCGCAGCCCAAAAACTATCGGGTTTAGCCTTGTTCGAGTCAGACAAAATCCTAATTTTTTTTAAAAAATTAGAGTTTAGGAGAGGCACCGACGTGCCGCCGCGCATCTTCGCCTTTGAGGGGCTCAGCGAGCATATATTCTCAATATGTCACTATTTTTTACACCAATGTATGATAAAATAAAGCATCAAATGATACCTAAATATTTACATAGTTCACATATATTCCAAAGGACAATCTTGTCGTTTATTCTTAGCTAATTGAAAAAAAAAATTATAATCTCCAAATATAATATCAATCTTCATACTCAGATGCTCGTCACCACTATCATATGTATTTTCATAATTTTATATAACTTTTATGATTATTAAGAAACTTTATCAACTAATTCTTTTTGTTAGATGATACAAGTGCATATAAAATTTATAATATTTTTAACCTTTTTGACTTTAATTCTAGGATTTATATATGCAGAAAAACCAAAAAATAATATAATGGCCGATGAATATTTTAAATAATTTCTTTTTATCTCAATAGCATAATGACCTACAAATGATATGAAATTCACAAAATGAAATTTTTTCTTAATTTTTTAAACTAAACCCATAAACCCTTAAACACATCAACCCCAAAACTCTTAAAATGTCTAATTCCTAGAACAATTAAACCCCTAAGCACCAAAAATTACTAAACTCCTAAGCCCATAAAGTTCAAAATTCATAAACAGTCAATCCCCTAAACACGAAAAACCCTAATCCCCTGAACACATAATCCATTTAACTTAGAAACCCCCTAATCCCCTAAACTCTTACACTACTAAACATCTAAACCCTTAAACTTCTAAACATTTAAATGCCTAAATCCCTAAACACCTAAACTCCTAAATACTTAAACCCCTAAATACCTAAACCATTAAATCCCTAAGCCCCTATATCTCTAAACTGCTAAACTCCGAAATGTTTAAACCTCTAAATGTTAAAGCTATTGAATATAAATTTATTTTTGTTGTCATCATTATAATTTTAATTATACATTTCAATCATTAAAAGACCATATAATCTTATAAAAAAAATAAAAATTTAAAATTATTATTTAGTAATATATTTTACTTAGATATTAAATCATATTAAATAATTTAAATATATTTTAACAAATATTTATCGCATTTATAATAGTTTATTAATTCTTTTTTTGACATAATTATAATATCAATCATGAAATTAAATTATAATAAATTTATATGATATAAATTTAATATGATTATATTAAATTTATTTAATATAATCAAATTAAAAAAATTAAACATTATTGTATTTCTTTTAATTCTAATTGTATATTCAAATTAGAAAAATAATACAAAATTCATAAAATAAATTTTTTTTCTTTGTTAATTTTTTTAACTAAACTCATAAACACCTAAATACTTAAATCCATAAAATAAGTTTATATTTTTACTTAGTTCATTTTTTAAATTAAATTCATAAATCCCTAAATACTAATATCTCTAAACACTCAGGTGTCTAATCTCCTAAACCTCTAAACTCATAAATGCCTAAACAACTAAACCCTAAACCTCTAAATTCCTAAACCCCTAAACACATAAAGCCCTAAATTTATAAACTCAAAAATCGCATTTTTTTTATTATCATTATAATATTAATTATACATTTTAAATATTTATAAACTTATTTTTAATAAAATATTAGTTATAAAATATATTATGAGTGATAAATAAAATTTAAAAAATTTTATTTATTATTATGAGTCTATATAATCTTATAAAAAAAATTAATAGTTAAAATTTATTATTATTTAATAATATATTTTAATTAGATTTTAAATCATTTCAAGTATGTAAATATATTTTAATAAATAATTATCTCATTTAAAATAGTTATTAATTTATTTTTTGGCCATTATTAAAATATCAATTATAAAACGAGTTTATATTAAATTAATATGATATAATATTCTTAAGATTATTATAACTATAATATTATGTATAAATATTAAATTTAAATAAAAAAAAATTGTTAAAAATTATTATATTTATAAATGCTATAACCATAACAAATAATACAAAATTTACAGTAAATAATTGACCATGTTATATTTTGAGTTGTTTAACAATAAATAATTGAAAAGACAGGAAAATATCTTGAAAATGTAAGAGTCACCCTGGTCCAAAGGGGAAACTATAAAGAAAAAGACCAAGTCAATCCAGCATTATGTGATTTTCTAGTGTGGTTTCTGTTTGAGCTTGGGATCCATTTGATGTGTCTGTAAGGAGATTTAAAGGGTATGGGGTTATAGCAAATTAAGCCTGCTAGGGGTATCGGTTTGTTTTTTGTAGGGTTTGACAAAGGAGGAGGAATCGAGGCAGAATGATGTACAGAAACTTGGAGAGGTGTTGTCAGCCATTAATAGTGGGCATCTGTAGGATGGTCTATGAGGAGAGGATTGTGCATTCATCACATTCATCTATCGCTGCCTAACAGTCAAAATTTTGGCTGTTAAGGTTGAATCGGCCAAGAATATCTTGGCTGTATTTTCAAAAAAATAAGTCTGTCTTTATGTTTATTAAGTTTGTGAAGCAAAATATATAAGTGCAGGGTTTGTTTATATGTTTAGGGCAGTGTCATACAATGAATATTAAAGTATAGTCTGCAAGGAAAGAGTCTGTAATTTACTAGGGTTTTAGATATCTAAACAGAGCAATTTAGGTGTCTGGAAGGTATCAGTAAGTCTAGGAAGGAGTCTGATCTTAAAAGGCTGGATGTCTTCCTGAACAAAGATTTCAAGCGGCTAGGAAGGAGCAAAGGGTCAAAGACGCATAATGGGAGGCATGCAGAGGGATTAAGCAGAAATAACCAAACAAAATGTCCAATATCAAAAGTATCAAACAAAACATATGAGAACAAAGAGAGCCGCACAAAGAATGATATTTATATGTTATGTTATTTGCTTACTGTAATTTTATTTGTTGTAACTTTTAAGTAAATGTTGTAAGAGGGTAAAGGGTAGTATATAATTTGTAAACAATGATATTCCTCTGCAGGAAAGAAATAGCTATTATAATAATAAAACAAACTTTTCAAAAAAAAAATAAAAGAAAACTTACAAATTAAAATTTTTTTCTTAATTTTTTTTAAACAAAACGCATAAACCCCTAAATACGTAAACCCCTTAATCTCAAATGCCTAATCCCCTAAACTCATAAACTTCTAAACATATAAATCCCTAAGCCCTTAAACTCCTAAACCCCTAAAACCGTTAACACCTAAACCGCTAAACTAATAATCTCCTAAATGCCTAAACCTTATAATACTTAAACCCCTAAACATCTAAACTCTTAAACTCCTAAATCCATAAACTCCTAAATTTCTAAACTCTTGAACTCATAAATCCTTATACCCTTAAACACATAAACTCCTAAAATCCTAAATACATAAACCCCTAATTCTTAAATGGTAAACCATAAATCTCATTTTTTGTCATTATTATAATTTTAATTATATATTTTAATTATTTATAAATTTTTTTACTAAAATATTAATTACAAAATATATTATAAGGAATGCTAATATAATTTTAAAAATATTGTTTAATATTGAGAGACTATATAGTCTTATAAAAAAATATATAAAAATTTAAAAGTCAAAATTTATTATTTAATACTATATTTTTCTTAGATTTTAAATCATGTTAAGGATTGTAAATATACTTTAATAAATATTTATCTCATTTATAATTGTTTATAAATTGATTTTTTGATCATTATACAATATTAATCAAGAAACTAGCTTATATTAAATTTTAAAAATAAAAATTTTATATCTTAATCATATTTAATTATTATAATTTATTGATTTTATTATTCACAAAATCAAATATAATATATTAATAATCAATAGATGAATTCAATATTAGGTAAGATTAATTGAAATAATAATTCACATTAAGTTATCTTTTTTAGGCATGCTAACTCACATAAACTATAAACTTTTGTTGTTTACTAAATATTCTAAAACATTTAAATGAATTTCAAATATATCCTAATAAGTAAGAAATTAATTTTAAGTTAATTTATATTATTAAATTTAACACATAACACATACATCAATATAAAATAACTCAATTAGAAGATCATTTTTGATAGTTCTTCATAATAAATTTATTACAACAGATTATTAATAATATTATTAAATATGATATACATTTTATTTTGTATTTCATATTTACTAAAAATTTTTATTTAAATATACATAGATGAAATCACAATCATGAGAAAGTAATATTTCACGAAACCCTAATAATTTCTTATTTAATTTTTTTAGTTAAAATCTAAATAGTAGATGGTAGCACATTCAAAAATCATATCATCCTGAATAGTCAATATATTAAATATCGTTGATACCACTCTTAATATATTTTATATGATCTTTAATTATTAATTATTTAGTAAATATAAAATTTTTTATTATATTTGTTCTGCATATATACTAAGGAATCTTACTACATGCAAGCTAAATATATTTTTGTATGGCATAAATCAATCTAGGATTTTGCATAAATTTAAGTGTATAACTCGTGAGTTGTAAATGAAATTAGTTGTTGAACCATAAATAAATGCAAATATAATGACTCCATGAGTAAGCTAGGATTTCCTATGATCTAATATAGCATATTTTTATAACATTATTTTTTTACAATATAAACACAATACAAAATCTTCAACTTCTTTAATATATTTTTAAATTATATTAAAGTAATTCAAACTAAAAAAATTCATCTATAAAACATAGATTTTTAGGTAGTTTAGTAGAAAGGATTAGGAGATACATCAATTTCAATCATTTTGATTAAATTATCATTACATAAACCAAAATCATCTAAATTATGAATTTCATTTATATTAAATTCACTAAAGTTCATTTTATTTTTATTAGATTAGTTATAAAGATATAGGAGATAAAATTTGAAGAAAAATATCTTATAAATAATTATATCTACTATACTATAAAACATTAATATATAAAACTAAAACATAAAAATATGTGTATTGTACATGTACCTTACAACATAAAATTCAATATAATTTACTTTATTTTTATTAGAATTAGTTAAATTGATCTAGGAATTAGGATTAGAAGTAGAATATTTTATTAATGACTATCTTTTATAGTATATAACTCTATTAGATAAAATTAAAACAAATATATATATATATATATATATATATAGTTTGCATGTGCATTGTAAAATTAAGTAGAACCTACTATTCATCCTGCAGAACATTTATGCAATTTCAATTGTTTGCCAGACCAAACAATGTTGCTTATTGCAATTATTTAAGATTTTATACTAAATTATATCATACAAAAATAGAATAAATTAAAATGATTACTTATAAATTTTAAGAATCATAGAAAATTAATGTGAGATTATAGTTTTTGGTAAAAAATATGAATGTCATACCTATTTATAAAAAATAAAAATATAAAAAATATTTTTTTTATTACAATTTGCTGTATAGATTCCAACAAACTGCTTTATTCTGTCTAACAATTGGCAACATGTAATCGATGCCCAACATGCAATAATCAACTAATCAAAAAAATATTTTTCCACAATGATGTGTTCATCAACTAATCACTAGATCATACATCTGATAGCATCTAAATATGAATCTTGTTTGATCCTGCAATGAAAAAAACATATTCTCATTAAACATCACAAATACACTTGTAATAATCTATCAGGCACCTGATGAAAAAAATATTTAGTCTTTCTAAGTACTTGAGTATATAATATATACATACTTAATGAAACATTATTATTTTTATTATACAAGTAAAAAGATTTGAAACAAAATAAATATATATAAAAATCTTAGATAATATACAAAAACTTTTCTTTTGGATACATAAGCTGAAATAGAATAATATCTGAAAGAATTAAATATAATATATGAAAGAATAAAATATAATATCCAACTATTAATTTACTATAAATCTTCTTAGATGATATCCAAAAATCTTAGATGATATATTAAATATTGATTAAGAAATTAATAATTAATATTATTTCTCTCATTCATGTAAGAACACATCAAGACTGTTAAATATTAAATCTTCTTACATTTTTAACAAAAACTAAATATATTGGTCAAACTAAAATCAATTTACTATCATAGACAAATAAACAATTATGTATTAATCACCAACTATTAATCTAAATAAATCTCAAAAGAATCATCTAATAAAAACATATAGTAAATAAATAAAAATAATAATAAATTTCAACATATTTTACATAAGAGAAAATAAATACAATTTATAATCTTCATTGATGTATTATGTATTATTAAGTAATGTGACGTGCTACTAGGCTTGTGCATGCCTCACACACACCTCACCATGGGAACTTTAGTAAAACTATATCTTTGTATCCACTAGATTCCGTATAATGAACCGGAGCAAAACAAAAGTAAATAAATAACAATAATAATTAATTTCAACATATTTTATACAAGAAAAAAAGAATACAATTTATAATCTTCATTGATGTATTGTGTACAAATAATTAATGTGATACACTACCAGGTTTGTGCGTGCGTCACACACATCTCACCATGGGCACTTTAGTAAGACCAATATTAGGTATCTACTAGAGTCTAGATAATGAACTGAAGTGGGACAAAGGTAAATAAATAAGAATAATAATAAATTTCAAATTATTTTATACAAAAGAAAAAAAATACAATTTATAATCTTCATTTAATGTATTGTGTATAATTAATTATTGTGACACACTACTATGTATGTGAGAGCCTCACACACACCTCACCATGGGCACTTTAGTAAAACCATATCTAGGTGTCTACAAGAGTCTAGATAATGAACCGGAGTGATACAAAGGTAAATTCAACTTTGATACGAAAAATAGTAATTCTAACCCAGAATGTTCCCATGAAGTGAACCATAACGCATAACACGCAAGCCACCAGCATTAGTAGACACATTTCCACCAATTTGACAGCTACCTTTAGCACCCAAGTCCAGTGGCATAATAAATCTGCGTAAAAGTAGCATTTACCAATCATGAAGTAATTTCATTACGTGGATCCAAACAATAAATCTTAGCTCCACTTTGTCCCATGTATTAACAGTGACAATGCAAGCTTAAGATCAAACCAATTCAGCAGTAAATGGATGTGTACATCACCCTTGTGTATCCAGGTAAGAAAAAAGGTTTTCCAATATGCATCCAGCTTCACAGACTAGTACACCATTGACCTGAAGTATTGCAGAAACCTTGTAAAAGGAGCCGTGAGCACTAAACTCTGATAAAAGTGGAGAAGTGCAAGCCATTAAAGAGGCAGAAAGTACTGCCTCCAGCACATCCAAAAAAGATTTTGTGGAATGATGACAAATACGAAACCAGAACAGCACACACATATTGTCAACAATGTCCCATATCATTTGTTTCAATAATATAATTCTTGGAAGCAATATTTCGTTTACAACATTATTGATGCCAATGCCAGATGGACAGCCCAACATGGTCATGCAATATACAGCCTAGGAATTGGGAGGGCAAATAAAGCCTAACCTCGGTTTCTAAAATTGGGACCAGGCCCAGCCCAGACTGGTAGCTTAGATAAAATGGGCCAGTTTTTGTCTAGCCTAGAAGTGTCAACCGGGACGGACAGCCAAGACACTGCCTGAGGCAAGGCCCAGACGAGCCGTGCCTGGCCCTGCACAGCAGAATCTGAAACCATACCTGGTCCTGGGCTATGCCACAACATGCTAGGCCGGGGCTTGCCGTGCTTTGTGCAGGGCTAGGCACGACCTATGTGCCTGGCCCTGTGACACGATCTACCAGCCCGAGGACAGCCTAAGAAATTCACCGGACATGGCGGATTATTAATTTTAAAAAAATTCAGCCGCGTAAGCTGAACCTTATGTGGCCGATTGCAATTGGTCGGTCACGTAAGTCGGAAACCCATTGCAATTGGTCGGCCACGTAAGTCGGAAACCCATTACATTTTCACACAACAAGTTTTGCAAGGACAGGCCAGCACCGCCCTGCACTCGGCTGTTCCACCATATCGTGCTGGGCCAACCAGATGAATCTCATGTCATGCCCAACATGGTACGAGTACGACCCATTTGACAACTCTAGCCTAGCTCATACAAAATTTGCTTGGGGCAAGTTTTCATTTCTATCTGTGGATAAATCCATGTACACGATATTTAACATGCCCACCTTATCAAAAGATATGATATTCTTCATTGAACCCAGATTAACTATCACCTGTAATGCAAAGACAAAGGAAAAAAAATAACATTGAAAAAAATACCAAATCAAAAATGAGATATTTTTTTTTTGAATGAAAGTGAACTTCACATCAAATTATCAAACCAAATTAATTGTCCTTTTTGCAATTTCAGGCATGAAATGAAATGTTTATCTAACATATAAAAAATCTATGTGAATTTGAATCACACAAAGTAAGAACTAATAAATAATGTTTGAGATAATAATTCAATATAATTTGAATATTGAATCATTTTATTCTATCCAATCAAATTTTTTACAACATCTTGATATATATTTAGGTTTCGAAAAATTTATTTGAATAGCTTCCTGTATTTATTTACTAGCATTATTTTCCTGAAAAAAAGTCAATAACACAGTTGTATTAAAGATGAAGGCAATAGAGAAAAGTAAACATATAATACTAAAAATCATTAATTTCAATGACATGTGTTGAGCTTAATGTAGTTTTTTTTTCCAAATGTTTTTTATTTTTTTTGTTCTAATTTATTATACATAGGTAACACATTGCTCATTTATATCTTTTACCAATGTATCTACTTTTACATGTTCATTTCTTTTATGCATTTACCTTAATTATACATTAAAAAATATCATAATTTCTTCAACAATGACATTTTCAGATTATACTATATAAAAGTACTAAAATAAAAGAAAATAATATTATAATATTATTATATCATAAAAAAACTGAAAAAGAATAAATTAAAATGAAACTCTGATACAAATAAAATACACATCAAAAGAAGATGATTAACACGACATTTTCATGTCTCCTAACATGTGCATTGGTCATGACAATATCAAAGACTCTAGACTCTATAAAAGAAATAAAAATAATATGATTATCTACAACATAGATATTAACATATAAATCAACTACCAATAGTTTAAAATAAGATGGTGAGAAAAAAATATAGGAGATACAAACATATTTGATCCAATGACACTTAAAAGAACAAAGCATAGAGTACTCCTAAGAAAGCATTTTATCACATCTCTAGTGATTGTAGCCGTAGAAGAACATATGTGAGCAACTCCAATGGTTTGTTATATTGTTTGAACCTTAAAAAGTTCGTTACTCTCAAAATGTAAGTAATGTCCAACACTTTTCTCGATTATGTCTTAATCTCCTACATAAAGAATAAGTCAATACTATCTTGCTACATCTCAATGCATCTTTGTCAAGTCTCCAATCTCTCTAATAATTAACATGAAAAATTCACCATATGTGGGTATTTTAGTGGTATAGTATGGCAACAATATAGCCATCATCATAACCTTCCAATGAAAACTATTGTCGAAGTTCCTAGAAAGGTATGCCTGCACCCGCACACCCCAACATCAATGCCCATTCACCAAACAACCTCCTACAATACCATGTAAAAAAAATTATACCAAAACATTAGGATTTTTGTGACGAATGAGAAGGAAGAGGGGGGGAGGGGGATGCATAGTGAAAATGTAAAACTTAATTTTATTTAAATAAAAAAAAATTATAATACGATATAAACTATATATATATATATATATATATATATATATGATTTGAGATATCACAAATTTTATGCTCTCAAAAAATAAAAAAAAAGTACAAATAAAAATAAAAATAAAAACTATAAATGAATATCATAATTATTCAATATTTATGGATATTTATGCATGTCTTTAGTTCCTTTAATTTTAACATCATCAAAAACAATTACATGATACATGCAGCATATGTTATACGCATGAACTAATTTTCACACATGAAAGACTGTTTTCAAAACAATAAGGGTAACAATTGGTCACCTCATTAAACACTGGTATGCTACCCCCTACAAGGCCAGTATTTCCACCTTGAGGAACTACTGGCAGGCATCTAGAATTACAATATTTAACAATTTCAGAAACCTGCAAACAAAACAATTATAAAAATGATGTTTCAAAAGTGAGTAACCAAAACTAAGTTCCTAAATACTCATCATGAAATCAATCAAAATAGATACATACTTTTTTTTACTATTGAAAGATATAAGCTTGTGTGCTTTTGTATTCATTATACAATTGCATTGTTATAAACATAGCTAACACCTTGAACATTTTTATCACTTCTAATGCACTGCCATCAAAAATATGCTTGTCCCAAATAAGAAACCTACAAACTAGTTACTATCTCGAATCATTTGTGTTTTAATAGTAAGCAGATTACTCCAAACAACAATTTTTCAGTTTCGATTATTTTATTTGGTAATTAATGTTATTTCAAAAAATATGAATCTCTCATTGGATCATCTAACATGGTACCAGAAAAATACACACACACACACACAGACAAAGTAATACAAATGATGAGAACATCATTAGACCACAAATAATCCTATTGCATAACAAAGAGAAAGGGAAAATAAATATTAAGATATAATCTCAATAAGTCTCAACACCTCGCTTCAGACGAAGACATACAAATTGAAACAATCAAACATGGAGATGAAAAAAGTAACTCACATTTCACTAACAACTATCATGAAAATCGATTAATTAATTTTGGATGGTACATAAATAACACAAATCAAAATGTCTTCGATTTTTTATTTGATAAAATTATACAACTTCAAAATGTTTCATTTAATCATGAGAAATTTAATTAGAAATAATGTCATAGATTTTGAATAATGACTTAGTTTTCGTGAAGTTCAAACCATATCGGCAGTGTTCTCTTGCTCATCAAAAGTTTGAAAATTTAGTTGCTTGTTATTATGGTGCTTTCAAGGTTCTAAAGCATATTGGCAAGGTGGCTTATAAGTTGGAGCTTCCCCCCATTATAGCAATCCATCCTGTTTTCCATGTTTCTCAGTTGCAACCAGCACGTGGAGTCTCTTCTTCTTTACCAGTTTTACTTTTACCTCCACAACTATTTGTCGAACTTGAACTTATTGTGGAGTCAGATTCCCTGCTAAGTATTTGTCTGAAAGCTCAAGGATAACTTGGGGAAGTTGAAGTGTTGCTGAAATGGAAATCTTTGCTTGAATATGAAGCCACTTGAAAAGATTTTCATTTGTTCACCAACAGTTTCCTTATTTCCATCTTTGGGACAAGGTGGAAGTTTTGGAGGCCAGTAATGTTAAGTCACTAATACATTTCGCTAAATTTTATATTTATTAAAGGAGCATCCAACTTAATATTTATTAAAAATACTTTCTTTTATTAATATTTAATTTGTTAAAGTTAACTTTATAATAAAATTTGTTTATGATTTAATGGAAATACCCAATTTATGAGATGTCCCAATTAGAATGTCCCTCTATATTAGTACAATTGAATATGTTAAGTCTGAAATCCCAAACCTTTTGAATATGTGATTGTTTTATTTTAGTTACACTATTTTTAATCAATTTATTGCTTTATATATTCAATTTGCTGCTTAATATATTCTCTCCCTTGAGTCTGTAATTTGCAGGGGAATAACACGCACACCCCATTTTCTAAAGAGGGCCATATCAAGCCAAGCCCACATACTTGAGGGTTGTGTCGCATGTTGAGTGACCAAACCCATTTGTAACCTATAATTGGTCACATATGTGCAATGAGAGCAATTATATAGCTATTACACTATGGTATGTCACAGAGATTGTGTAATGCTAAAGAAGCCAACCCACTAATGGCATTCAACGAGGGAACAATGTTGTGTAATACAATATTTGTATGCAGACACTAGAGATTCTACCTACAATACACATGTTATAAGAAGAACACATATGTTGATAATTATTTCCAAAGAATGAGCTGAAAGCAATATATATTATTAAGATAGACAGACAAACTATCTGAGACATCCAGGGATTCTCACATAATTTCACTATGACTCTAATAAGAAAAGAATGAATAAAATATCTATCTATGACAACAACAGATATTTTTTATTTTACAAGTACTACAAGCCTAATAACTCATCTTTATACTTCAGACTCTTGGATTATAATATCGGACATAGCTGTTAACTCAAAAAATAACATGTATCATTTTTCCCTTTTTTTTTGTATCTTTCATTGTACCATACCATATATCATATGTTTTTTTATATTGAAAAAAATAAATATAAAAAAATTTGTATAAGTACATATATATTTAAAGTATGAATTATAACAAAAGGTAAAAAAAAATTATAATTATATATATATAATTACTTTACCTATTTTTTTATAATTAATTTTTTATCTTTTAGTATATTATAATAAATAAC
This sequence comes from Sapria himalayana, assembly GCA_029783825.1. Lineage (NCBI taxonomy): Eukaryota > Viridiplantae > Streptophyta > Magnoliopsida > Malpighiales > Rafflesiaceae > Sapria > Sapria himalayana. The sequence goes on from JAREIK010001208.1 coordinate 924,049, forward strand.
ATAATAAGTTATTTAAACAAAAAATAATAATTTAATTTTTTAAAATTATAAAAAATAATTAATAATATATGTATCATTGTATAATAATATTATGTATCATATAATGCCTCATATATGTATTATACAATACTTTTTGAAATAAGATACAAATTATTATGCATATCATTTTTCATAAAAAATATATTATATTATTGTATCATATCATGTATCATACATTTTTTAGAATTAGGAGCTCAGGAGCCAACAACCACATAACAAGTAACTGTTCTTTATTGAGCATATTTTTCTTATTCCTTAAATATTATAATAGTCAATAACAAAAAATAAAATTATAAACTATGACAACATTCAATATGACACTTAGCTTCTTAAGTATATTTTTTTGGCTGTCATAATAGTTTTATTTTTGTGAATTATTTTCTTAAATAACTCTACTTTGATTTTATTTTTTTTTTTATTAATTTTATTTTGCATGATTAAAAAAATTTTAAGAATTTAAAACTAAGTTTGATGAGCTAAATATTTATACTTCTATGAAATGATATTTTATCAAATATTTGAGAATTATTGATTCATTATTTATTTATTCTCTACAATGTGAGGCTAAAATAAGAATGTTTGAGTTATTAATTATTGATTCATCTCTAGCTAAAATAAGAATTTTAGAACCTAGTATAATAGATATTTACATACTAAAATGTGAGGCTTGTTAATTGAGAAAATACAAAACTTCATATCATGTCTACCAAATATGTAAGAGTAAGAATACATTCAATTTGATATATCAAAACATATAAGGACCTATTAAATATAAGACCTCAAGATAAATTAAAAAATTATAATACTTGTTAAGAATTATATATATTTTATTTGATTAATTCTTTATCATTTTAAATCAATAAATTTTTTTATTTTTTAATTATTTCATAAAAGAATAAAATGATCAATTTAATAAAAAAATAATAATTATTAAAAATGATAATATATTAAAAAATATATCTGATAACTACAATACTTGTTATATTAATTATAAGATCATATATCAAACTTATATTTTGTGAGATTTACTTCAAATTGAAAAATACATGAAAATGATTGTGTAAGAAAATGACAAATCTTTGCACTATATCCTTGCTCTATCCATAATTAACAAATATTTTGAGGTGGCATTGATTTCTCTAATAAAAATATAAATTTCACATAGGTGTGCATGACTGATATGTGAAAATTAAATAACTCAAACATTGTATACAAAGAATTACTTCTAATTGGGCTACAAGTGATAAACTTCAAAATTTTATTTGCAAGGATTTATATTTGAACCATGTGTGGAGGTTGCTATCGCCACCATAGGTCCTCCACACCCACCATGATCTTTATAATTAGACTACATATATAACAACTAAGAGATGATTTGTATTTCTTTTCCTTTGACTCTCAACAATTACATATCAAAATTACTTCCAATTGGATTACAAGTGGTAAACTTGAGAATTTTGTTTGCAATGATTTATGTCCCAAGCATGTGTGAAGGTTGTTGTTGCCACTACAAGTCAAGTCCTTTAAAACCAGCATGATCTCTATAACTAAACTACATATGTATCAACTATGAGATTTTTTGTATTTCATTTCCGTTTGACTCTCAACAATTACAAATCAAAGAAGTGTGGTTGGTAGCAAAAACTATTGATATAGATTATTAGAATTTATTAACTAATTCATTCAAGGAACAAGAGGTGATTCGAGCAATATTTTGATGATGCCTAATAAGAATTCTATGAGAATGATGCAAGGATAGTTACAGGTTTAGTGCTTGAATATTCTCTTAGGATGAGAATAAAACACAATTAACAACATTTTTCAACTACATTAATAAGTGTTAAGACTACTTAAATAAGCATAAGCTACACAAATAAATAAAAAGAAATACATCTTACATACAAAGTGTTTCACAGAACACAAATGCGCATGCCCCACACTCTCCTTGTGTAAGTCTCATACTATTCACAATAAATGAGGTCTTCCTTTTAGAGTTGAGAAACTCCCCTCCTACACAATTGGTACTCATACACTTCTAACACATGGATACACATATAGTAACTCTTGGGATGTGACTTTCTATGTTAGGAGGACCTTACTTCAAATAATGCATGACCTCATCGACATTCTTTTCAAAATTCATGTAATGTAACCTTTTGAATGTTCTCTCATATTACTTGCAGTCTTCAAGTTTGATTATTCTAGATGGATTTCACAATAAATTGCTTTCGATTACAAACCATGAAACCTAGCATTTCCAACCATTTAATGCTAAACTAGATCAAAACCTAGCAATAGAAATGAGAAGAGGAGTTAATGGTTTGTGTGTAACATCTTCACATAAGAAAATCATCACATAATCTAACATATGATTAGAGTCTAGATGATACTTCCTTAGCATCGAAACATAGAACATATCATGTATCAATTGATAAGTCATCGATCCTTTTCTCATCAAGATCTCAAATGTACTTACATGCCTAGGCATAAACTTCCCTTTGTTTCCAAATTGATAAATACCCTTATCGCATAGTACCTTGAGAAAAACTCGATTTCCAACCTTAAATTCTAAGCCTTCTTCTTTGATTTGCATAGCTTTTCTACTTGCTCTAAGCTATAAGCACTTTTTTATGAATAACTTTGACCTTCTTAATAATCAGATAATTTAGCTTTGATACAAACTCATTAAGCTCGCACAACTCACCCCAACACACTAAAAATCTACAAAGTCTACCATACGAAGCTTTGAAAGGTGTCATACCAATACTAGACTACAAACTATTATTATAGGTGAATTCAACTAATAGTAGACGCTTAATCCCACTATCTTTAAACACAAGTCAAAAGTATTTCTTCCTATATCTAAATAGTGTGCTCTGATTGTTTATATATTTAAGGATGAAATATTATATTCATCTTCAATTGAGTCTCAAGAACCTTATGAAATCCTTGCCAAAACTATGAAGTACCCTATTTAAAATAATAGAAAATGAAACTCAATGCAATCAGACAACTTACCTTATATATAACTTGCACAACATACCTAGGAAGTCGCTAACATGAATAGGTAAAAAGTGGACTTATTTAGTAAACCTATCAATATGACTCAAATGACATCACATTGTCTTGAAGTCCTTGGTTGCCATGTCATGAAGTCCATACTCAGTAATTCTCATTTTCACTATGTAACTGACAAATACTACAATAACCCATTAGGTTTTAGATGCTCTACTTTCACTTGTTGGTACACCAAATACTTTTTTACTAAGTTCACCAAATTTTGACTCATTCATGGCTATCAAAAGTTTCTCTTCAAGTCTTTATAAATTTTCATATTTTCTAGTTGCACTAAGAATTTAAAATGATGGGCTTCTTTCAGCACCTTTTTCTTTTAACCCTTGATAATTAAAAAGTCAACTTCTAAATAGATGGCTATCATCTATCAAAAATTTTCCACTTAGTGCCATATTAATTTTCTTCCTTCGAATGAATTTATACAACTTTGTATCACCTTTTTGTACTTCAATTATTTACAAAATTAGAGTAACATTAAGTTTCAAACTATAAAGATAAACTAAATATATTTCCTCATCTACTTGCAACCTAGAGTATTCTACAATAGTCACCAGTTTTCAACGTTGAAATCTTCAAGAAGCAAACTTTTATAACCTGCTTAATGCATTTGTACAGCATTAGCCTTACCAAGATGGTATATTGATATTACAGAGTAAAGTCATAGTCATCTAGACATCTCATTCAATGCCTCTACCTTAGGTTGAGTTCTTTCTGAGTGAACAAGTACTTGAAACTCTTATGCTCCGAGTATACTTCAAACTTTAAGTCATACTAGTAACATCTCCAAAAACTTCAAGGCAAAAACAAACAGTGTTAGTTCCAAATCATGTGTTGGGTAGTTCTCATGCGACTTCTACTATATGAAGTCATAAACCATAATTATTACATTATGCATAAACACACAGCCTAAATCAATAAAGAATGTATCAATGAAAACCAAATAAGATGATGTGCTATCTAGCAAAACAATAATTAGAGTTGAAACTAGTTTATTGTTTAAATCTTAAAAAGTAGCTTCGCACTTCTCATCCCACTTACAACGAGTGTTCATCCTATTTAGATTAGTTTGTGGTAAGGCAATATGAAAAAACTTTAAACAAAACAAAAATAAAAACCTATCAAACTCAAGAAATTATTTACATCAATTTCTATAGTTAGCCTCAACCACTCAACCACAGCCATCAACTTCTTAGGGTTCATAGAATCCCTTTTCTTGTCACCACGTAACCCAAAAACTAATTACTAGTAGCCCAAAAGTTACACTTTGACCACTTTGTACACAACTAATGTTTACCAAGAATTTGCAAAAATAATCGAAGATAATTCTCATGCTTTTCTTGTATTTTCAAATACATCAATATATAATCAATAATGATGATAACAAATATGTCAAGGAAAGACTGAAACACCTAGTCTATTAAGTCTAGAAACATTATTAGAGTACTCATCGCACCAAAAGGAAGTACCAAATGACTATATCAAGTCCAAAAAGCTATCTTAGGCATGTTATCTTTTTTTTATCATCAACTAATGATATTATGATCTCAAATCTATTTTGGATAAAAATGAGACTCTTACCAATTGGTCAAAAAAAATCATCTATTTGAGGAAATGGATAATTATTCTTGATTATGATTTGATTCAACTATTTGTAATATAGACACAATCATAGTGACCCATCATTCTTTTTTGCAAAGAGAACAGAAATTCCTCATGGTGTCATACTAGGCTATATGAACCCTATACGAAACAAGTCTTGAAACTAACTTTGTAATGTTTTCAATTCAGTCGATACCATTTAATAATGAGAAATAGAAATATGCTCATTCCTTAGATCAAGTTAATACAAAACTTTATCTCTTAAAATTGACGAACTATGAAGCTCTTCGGGAAATAGATCATTGAACTCCTTTACTACCGGCACTTTTGACTAAATAGTCTGATTTTCTCCCCATTCTTTCACTTTGTTCAAGAGAGCAAAAAACAAAGTTTTGTTCATCTTCATTACAAATCTAGTCACCAAGTTAAAGTCATGAAGAATGACTTCGCTTTTATACACGATAAGAGTTTATCCAACTCAAAATATTACTTAACTAATTTGACAATCTAGTATAATATGAAACTTTAACAATCAAGCCATCACTAAAATTGTGTTGTTGCGAGAAAATTAAGAGTAAAAGATCAATACAAAAAAATAAATCTTATAAGTAGAGCTTACAACCTTTATATATCATACTTACTGAAATTGAATTTCCCAATGAATAAGTACTACATAAGCTATTGTCTAACTTCTTAGATACCATAACTAAACAATTTACAAAGAAGTATGAAGTAAAAGAATATGAGATACCAATATCAAACAATACACATGAACAATTACTAGAAACAAAAAACATATTTTCCATCATAGAGTTTGTGACTAGCTCCTCCTCTAGAGTAAATAAGATGGAAAAAGCTCATCAATGATTCATAAGCATCTCCTCTCTATCTTTCCTCAACTGTGATGCACTAAAAATAGATTGGCTATGATGATTTGAACTATGAAAGCCTACGGACTGGGTTGAAAGAGTGTCTCTCAATATTGAAGTAATTTCTTATGAACTCACTAGGTAGAAAGGATGAAGACAATATTTTCTCATGTGTCCTTGGACATAACTAAAATATCTAAATAATCTAGAATAAAATCTACCTAAAAATAATTACCGCCGCATGATCCACCAACATAAATTAACACTGAAGTAGTCTGGGTAGGATAAGATGTATGTTATCCCTTCTTCCACATGAAAACTCTAATTAAACTATATTTCTTGGTCATTTTGACTTTCTTCTTGTGATCTACATAAATTTTCATGGCATTATTTCTCTTTCTTCACTAAGAGAGCACGTTCAACCAAATCACCATAATCATAAACGTGCAAGTCCACCAACCTCAAGTGGAGAGATGGCTAGAGTTCTTGCTCATGTCAAGCTATCAACTCTTCTGTGATACCCAAGTAAGGAGGAAATTAGTTCAACTCAAAAAACTTTGCTTCAATTTCCAGCAACACTCATATCATTATGCACTAGCCTATTAAACTCCTAAGCCCTTGTATCCCTTGTAGTCTCACCAAAATATTTCCCATTAAAAATATTTTTAAACTCCACCCATGTCAAATTATTTATATTCCAAGTTCTAGAGACACATTCCCACCAAAGGTGTGGTTCTCCCAGAAACAAAGGTGTCACAATAGGAACTCCAAAGTTAGGTTTTAGAGTTCCTATTGTGACATCCTTGTTTCTGGGATACACACATTATTCATCTTCTTCTTGCTAAGGTATAATCATGATTCTGCTGTCATTAGGTTAGGACCACCAGTAAATGAAGAATAGTTTTATTTTTGAAATTTTATTAGGTGCCACGTTCTCTTATGTACCCTTTCTTACTTTGGCATGAGCTAGGTAACTATTAAAGCACCAGCTCCGCACATATCTGCATTACATTGCACTGTCTAGCCAGTAATGATAGTCACTCCATGAAAAGCCTCAAACATGGCCTTCCATGGAGCATCTCCAGGGTCACCATGCCGAAATTGAGGCTATTAGGGCTCTTGTGTAACACTTCTTTCCAATGACAAATATCCAACATCATGGTCTCTTTTCTTTCAATACTCATACTTTGCTTCTATAAAAATAATAAAATATCCTAGCAACAACTTAAGAAATCTAACTTAATCAAAAGCCATATTATGTATAACAAAACTTAACACCTCATGCACCAAAAAATATGAGAAACAAATCCACAAGTGCTTAGTAGTTAAATTAGACAAAAAATCAAGTCAAACATGTATATACAATGTAACACTATAAACTTTATCTCTAATACCACAAAATCTATCACAACCCACGATGACTCACTCAAAAATCATGACATGTTTGGTTTAATTAGTTAAATTTAATATGATTTAAAATATTTTAAAATCTAAAGTGAGTGATTTTTATATTTTTAAAAGTGAGCTTTTGGAAATTTAGTAAATTACTCATAAAATATATGTAAAATAAATAAAATAATATTTATTAAAAATATTGATCCAAAATAAATAAATTTATATTAAAAAATCAAGAAAAATATGAATTACAAACAATAACACTTATGATTGACTACATGTTTGTAAAAAACTACAAACAAGTTAAAAGTAATTTCTTGACTTCCCATAGTTCGTATTAATTTCATTTTCTAAAATACTCAATCTCAAAAATTCATTGAAAGCAAGAAAAAAAAAGTCAAAATCTCTTATATTTGGTCATTTAAAATAAATCAAATTCTAGAGAATATCATGAATATACATTAACCATAAAGTTAAAATAAGCACATATAAAATTAAAATCATTTACATATGATAGCCCTTATGGCCAAATACATAATAATGTTTTAAATAAAAAATTCATCTAAATGATCAGTTGAAAAATCTCAAGAAAACATTAAAATATTTATGTTTTACCTTCATAGCTACATATATTTTCTAATATATAATATAAGAGTTTAATAATATATTTTAAAATATCCAAACATATATTAATACATATACATGACTATACAAATTATGAAACAATAATATGTGGATATGTATAAATTCTCAAAATATTAATTTTTTAATATTTACCATATTTTCACAAGCATACATAATTTATGGATATTAAATCTCTACAAGACCAAAATGAGATATATAGAGGAAAAAACTAACATACTAGCTTCAACCTAACTATCATCATAACTGGGAAATACACTCACTCTCATGATTCAAAAATTTGTGTGTGATATTCTTATAATTTTAGCCCTCCATGTAGAGGTGTCCACCGGGCCGGGCCGGCACGAGTCACGGCACGGTTCGGCCGTGCTTGGGCCGACCCGGCACAGAAATTTTTCGTGCCCGGGCTCGTGTCGTGCCGAGGCCAACCGGGCCTCGTGCCGTGTCTAGCCCGACATGATACAATACCCAACTCAAAATTTTTTTAAAAATTAGGGTTACGGCAGCGCCGAAACCATAATTTTTTTTATTTAGGGTTCAGCCCGACCAGGCTGAACACGGTGGATCGTGCCAGGCTGAACCCCACAAAAACCATGCCGGGCCAGGCACGGCACGATATGGTAACCGTGTTATGCCTGGCCCGACACGAAAGCATGGTCGAGCCTGAAAAAAATATGTCGGGCCAGCATGACATGTCTAGTTTGACACCTCTACTTCCATGTCTTTGCCATAATTGTGAAAGACGTGCCTTTTCCATGCCAAGGCACTGGCTCAGGTGAGGCACAGACAAGGCACCTCGCCTTGGCCAGAACAAAGCTCGTACACACAAGCACACGGATAGCAAAAAAGGCACATGCCTTTCTTGAGGCGCGAAGCTCTCTACAGGCATGCTTCCGTGTAGGTTGTCATACATCGAGCTCCAGAAGCTCAATGAGCTCCATGGAGTTCGATCAGGAGCTCCGTAGAGCTCGACATGGAGCTCGTAGTCAAGCTCTATAAGTTCAACAAGTTCGTGGAGCTCGACGAGCTCCATGGAGCTCTTGGAGCTCTTTGTGAAACTCCATGGAGCTCCTCAACGAGCTATAGGGTGAGGGACAAGGGTTAATGTGCAATAAGCGAGATAAGAAGTGTAAGAATATTTTTGAATTAGTACATTTGATTAGATTTTTTTAATATATATATGTAAAATAGGAAATGTCTTACATAAAAAAACTCACACATTAAGGGCATCTTGCGCCTTGGAGCTCCAGGAGACCTTTGCTCCTTGCACCTTGGTATGCCTTGTGCCTTTCACAATAATGATATTTACTATGACTAATAGTTACTTCAAAACTCTATATCTAAAATATATAAATTTTCATAATTATTTAAATCTTATTCAAAATATTATATTGCTCATATAACATCAAATTATTTATCATAAGATTTACACATAAGTATCAGTATAATCTTATTTCAAAATTAGTCAAATAATCTATTAACCATGATTTTTAGAACTATTTATTATTTTTCCATGTTTAAAAAAATAACTTTTTCTAAAAAAATAAATGAGTAAATGAATTTTAAAATTTATCAAAATTTCATTTTATTATATATCAAATTTATGAGTTTTCGTTAATTAACCATATAACTTAATTAAAAATTTAAAACTATTTCTTAAAACTCTTTTCAAAGAAACCAAAACAAAAAGTTTATGACAATACATACAAATTTTACATTAAAAAACATGTGTATGTAACTATCAATACAAAATATGAAATTTTACTTAAGGTTATATAGATTTCCTATCTTAAAAAAACTTTTCCAAGCCTTAAACCTCAAACCCTAGTTCCAATATTATAATCCGAGCTATATAACTACAAATCAAACTCAATATAAAATAAAAATAAAAACATAGTTAATAATTTATGCAATTTAAATCCTAATTTAATAAATATAGTAATAAAATAAAAATATATTAATTAAACTCAATCCCAATATTCTTTTTCGAGATTAAAGCCCTCCCATAATTATTTTTTGGTTTTAAAAAAGGGATTCTTGAGCTTTATTTCTTTATAAGATGAAATTTTACTAGAAATCATTAATTTTGTTGTCTATTTAAATAATTTTGGTAAAAAAATACAGTATAACAAAATAGAAGCATGAAAGAAAAAGATAGATAGAAATAAAGTAGAAGAAGAAGTAAAATGGAGAGAAATAAAAAAATAAAAATATATCTTTTATTTAATAATTAAATGACCAAATTACCCCTTTAAATTCAAATTGACCTACCTTTCTCTCTAAATATATCAAACCTAAAAAATTTAGTATTATTCGTGTCCATTTTGCAACCCTTGATTATTTTTTAACATAAAAATAATTTTTAATAATTCTATCTCTCTTTATTTAACTAATATTGCCAATTCAAAACAATAACTATAATGAAAAATTTTTTTTTGGGTCTCACAATATACATTTTTAAAACTATAACATATAACCTATATGTATATAGTTTAAAACATATATAACATAGTTTAAAAAATATATGTAGATTGTTTAAAATAAAAATAATACAATTTAGAACATATAATTTATACATATATAGTTTAAAACATATATGTAAATAATTTAAAACATATATATGTTATATATATAACAAATATATATAACTAACTATATATGTATATAGTTTTAAAATATGTATATAGTTTTTTAACATATATATGTTTAAAACTATAACGTATATCATTTTAACACATAATTTAAAACTATATATTTATATGTCATATATAAATATAATGTTTAATATATATATTTTTAAAATATATAACTATATATATAAACACTTTATATATATATATATATGTACAAGTATATATAACATATATATAATTGTATATAACATATTTTCATTTCAATGAAAGTATGCGCTAGCTGATATCAATTCTCGATCTCAACGTCTCATATCGGTTGATGTTGACTAATTTGTTCTTGTAATAGTAATGCCGATGGCAATGGCACCAAATATTAAATCTCCAATAATCTCCAAAAATGACATACAGTGCCCCCAAGAACCTAATCACAAAATTCTCATAGTTAATGTAGTATTCTCATTTGCCCATTTTAAGTTTTGATGTTAATGCTCACCAATTATCCCTTTCTCATCACAAAACCCACTGGCACCAAATGTTAAATCATTTTTTGCGTGATTGCTGAATGGAACCTTTTCAGTTGCCTTGCTGACACTCCACTCGGTGTGCCTCGTCGAAAGTGGGATCACTTAGGATTTTCAGGTATTGTTTAGCATTTCGAGCTTGTTTCTTGAATAATTTTCCTGTGTACGTAGATTGTTTGAATAGGGCCAGCTTTGAGAAAGTTGGTTTTGGTTTTGAACGACATTTCAATTGATTGACAGATGACTTCTTTTTATCTGGGAGGAATAAAAGGATATGAAGCTTTTTTTTTATTCCTTTTGATGGAAACTCGAAGAATTAATTTTCAAGAATCATTATTTGTCAATTTCCTTTGTTTTGTGATGAGATTATTTTGATTTTCTTTGTATTTTTATAATGTCCTTACGTTAAACTGTAGTGGACGAAAAGTTAGAAAATTTTCAATGCGTTCTTTTTGGTTTCCATCTAAACCTCCTCCCACACTAATGATAGAATTATTATAGGTTTAATGCTTGAATATTCTCTTAAGGATGAAATCTATCAACAATGTTTTTTTTACTTCATTAATAAGTGTTACTATGCTTAAATAAGCATAGTCCATGCCCGTAAATAGAAACAAATATATATCATTTGCATAGTACCTCATGCAACATGAATACATATGTAGCATTAACGCATTAAATATAAAGTGCATCATAACATCCATTGACCCCAATATTTGGGAGTTAGGAAACTCCCATGATGTCCCCTGAGGCCTGAACTCCTCATATAAGACTACAACTCCTAACAATATGTCCCCTTAAACCCTAAACTCCTCTTCCTTTAGGAGTTGATAGACTCGCCCACTACAATATTTGCACTCCCAGACTTTTAACACAAAGTGGATACACACATATACCAACTCCCCCCCGTGTCCCACCACATCTTATCCTAGATATTTGAGATTTGGCCCAAAAAGAGACATTTTACCTTGTATTGGGAATGAGCAGAGTGGGACCAATATTTTATCAACAGGCTGACTGTACAATCCAGGATCAATTTGTCGGGGACATTGATGAGTTTCATCGACAAATTCAAAGAATCGATAACCATTCTCTGCTAGTTTAAATGGAATTTGAAAGGATGCATTGATAACAACATATTTCAAGGAAATATGTTGTTAATGGATATCATTATCAATATGCCAGGCCAGAAAAAAAATATCACTGAGAAGTAAAAAAGATGACATAAACCTCTTTGGTGTTCGTCGGAAGCAGGAGAAGCTTACTGGAGCCCTTGTATCTATGAGTCCAATCAGTATTTGCAGACTCTAGCCTGTCTTCGTCTTGAACGACACTTTTTTCGCTTAAGATCCTCTTGAAGTGAATTATATCGTCAGAATTCAAACTCGATAAGGACGGATTTCTCTGAATAGTGGTGGCAGATGCCCCCAGACATCTTCGATGGATTAGTGTTTCGTGACGCATGCGCTTAGCGACTAGCATGCACTTGTCGCTGTTATAAATTGACGATTTCGAAAACTGCAGTAGGAGACTAGTGGCAGCTCTGAAGTTCATGCTAACTGATCCAGGTTGTCGGAGATGGACATCAGTTGACTACTGTTCCGTATTTCGTTAAAACTGTGATGGTCACGGCAGCAAATTTTAAAATTTACTTCAACTATGTGTTTGTTTTTACTTTTCCAAAAAAAATAATACTTTATTCTTAGAATAATAATACTTTATTCAAAAAATAATCATAATAATAATAATAATATATTTACATTTTGGTACATAAATATCAAATTAATTAAAAAAACAAAATTTTATTTTTAAAAATTAAAAAATGATATACTAAAAATATCAATTCATTTTATTGTTATTTTTTAAATTTTGAAATAGCAAATTATAGAATAAAAAAATGTCATTTTATTTTATTTTTAAATTTTATCGAACATAATAAGATTAATGAATTTCAATATGCTAAAATTTTAATATTTTTAAATTTAATAGATTTTTTTTTATTAGATGTGTTTAAGCCATCACTAAAGTATTTGATCTCATAAGAAGTCCAAAATTAAACGTGTTTGATCGTTATCACTACTGAGACAATTGACCAGTATGAAAGTTTATATCTATAAATCTACCCTGAGATTACAAGTGTCAAACGGGCCTGCCCGGCCCGGCCCAACCTTGTTTTAAGCTATCCAACCATGCTAGCATGCCTAGCTTGGCACGATTACTTTGGAGGTCCAACCCATAAAGAGCACACAGCCCGAAAACCACCAAGTTCGGCCAGGATCAAGTCAGACACAACCCTAATTTTTTAAAAGAATTAAAGTTTCGACGGTGCACCGCCGCACTGCCGGGGGTCTTGCCCCTTACGGGGCTCGGCGTGCCTCGCCTGTCGAGAGTCGGCTAGTATTGACTACGTTCGGTGCCTGGTCATTCGCATCGTGCCCACGTGCTTGGCACGGCACGACGGGCCATCACGTTATTGTAGCGTGCCAAGCCCGAGCACTGCTGAGCCATGCCTGGCCCGTGCCAGGCCAGGCCAGCCCGTTTGACACCTCTACTTGAGGTTGATAAAGAAGGATTGATGAAGAGAGAGAAAAATATATTTTTTTTATTATAAAAAGTTAGGATATTTTTTTTTTTCAATTAGTTTATCTTTGACATACTAAAATGCAAATCTCCCTTTATTATTTTTAATTCTAAATCAAATCATGAATTTATAAGAACAATATGAGATTCACAAATTTATTAATAAATATAAATTTAAAAAATCATCATATTATTTTTAAGTTGAACAATAATATGTAGGGTAAGATGTTTATATAATTAATATCTACACATTGTTGTTAAATTAATTTCAAGTAAAATGGTGCAATTAATTATTAATAAAATCTTACCATTAATTACTTAAAAAAATTCTATAATTATATTTTCATAATGTTTTTAAACAATTGATCATTTTTTTCAAACCCATTATTTCTAAAATTATTCAAAATTGCAACACTAATTTTACTTTTTGGAAGTAGTAAAACTACCATTATGGCATTATCTATCTAAATTGAATACCACTTAAGAAATCATCTAAAATAATGCTTCTGACTAACTTTTTTTTATTAAAAAATGTGCCCAGTAAATTAATACTCCGAGCTTTTAACTTCTAAGAGATGCAAATGAATCCAATTTATACAAATGTGTGTGTGTGTGCTGTCTACATGTGTATTTGTGTGTATTCATATACTTTTTATACTTTAAAATTTATAAAGTTTAAATATAATTTTTGTAAACACAGATCTGTACATACCTACCTACATACATACATACACATATACATACATACACATATACATACATACATATATATCAGAAATAAATACTGACGACGGTGAACAAAGCACATGTTTCTACTTGTATGTAAATCCAATCAAGCAATAGTCTCAATTCTAGAGTTGAACATGGGTACACATAAATACTGTATGCATATACGAATACAAATATACTGTTTATGTTATAAATAAATAATTATATATATATATACACACACACACACAGATATGCAAATATTATATACATAACATATCCATAAAACCTTATACATATACATTATAAACTAAACTTCCATTCTCTTATTTTTCTACATAATACAAACACTCACATTGAATTAAAACAATATACTAATATCACACACACAGACATAATTAACAAAATAAAATAAAATACTTAAATAAAAAATTCAGAAAATTAATTATTAAATTTAGAAAATGTTATTTTTTAAAATAAAAAATAAAAAAAAAACATGAAAATGCCTCATTCTTCTATAAAAAACATGAAACAATTTAGTTTTTTTTTTCCATTAAAATTTAAAAAAAAATAAACAAAAATGCCCCGTGTATCAGAGCCAGAAATAGAACCAGAACTAACCCAAATCAGACAGGACCTGTGGGCTCCAGGCTGATTGATGAACCTGAACCCTGCAACTTCCAAGCCACAGTACAGCCAAAGATGAACATGAACCCAAACAACAAAAGGTTTCACGCATCAAACCATACCAACCAAACCACGTGGTTCATGTTCACGGTTCAAGATCATGGCAGGTGCGCCAACCATGGTTCAGGCAGCCTGGGTGGTTCTGGATTTGATATGAGCCAATTCTGAATCTGGCAGGCCGTGGATCTGCAGACAGAGAAGTGTTTAGAACTCATCACATTTTCTATTCTCAATGGCTAGTTTTTTAAATAAAAAAAATACACCATGTATGGCTCCCACAATCAACAAAGACAAAGTTAAGACTCACATACTATCAGCCATGTAATTAAAAAATAGGCTGAAAAAGAATGAAATGAATTAATTGGCAGCTCTTAAAAAGACATGATTGATCCTACGGTATATTTTATGCTCATAAATGTCAAGATGATATTAGGAGAGTTTAAAGGCACGATGCCATTAAAGTTACTAAAAAAGCTCTCACCAAGAAGAAAGTTTCGGCGGCGCGGCTTCACCCTTTTGGGGCTCGGCGAGCCTCACATGTCGAGCATCGGCTCATATTGACCACGTTCGGTGCATGGTCACGCGTGCTGTACCAGCACGACAAGCCAAAGCACAACACTATAACGTGCCGTGTAGGGCAAGGGCCGGTCGGCCCGGCCCAGCCCATTTGACACATCTACCCATTGTAAGAGCATGTTGATCATCTACAAAAAATATTTTGACTATGAAAACATAATAAAATATAAGTGAAGAGATAGAAATATTATTTTGTTCTGAAAGAAATTAACTTCCTACGACATTGCATTAAAGATGAAAAACTCAAAATAAATAAAAAAAATATCAAAGTCATTCATGAATGATATCCTCCTAAGACACCACATTTATGGTCCTTCATGAGTCTAGTTAACTATTATCGTCGATTCATCAAATGGTATTCAGCAAGAGCAGCTCCATTAACCATTCTTCCTCAAAAAGAGTAACGTATTGACATGAGATGAAAAGTATTAATGAGCTTTTGAAGACTAGAATAATGTTGTAATAGAGGAGCCGACGTGGACACTATTTGACCATGCCAAGATATTCGAGATACACACCAATGCTTCTAACTTTGTTATAGAAGCATTCATGTCGTGATGGGAAATTTTTCCGTGCCCAGGCTCGTGACGTGCCAAACCATGGCACAATCATGTAGTGCCGTGCCGAGACCAACCGGGCCTCGTGCCGTGCCTGGCCCGACAAGGTGCCGTGGCCCGTTGGCACGGTACCGTGCCAAAATCAATTTTTTTTAAATTAGTATTACGGGGCGCCAAAACCCTAATTTTTTTTAAATTAAGGTTTCGGGCACGCCAAATTCCTAATTTTTTTTAAAATTAGGCATGGTTACTGTACCGTGCCTTGCTTGGCCCGACACAAAAGCACGGTCGGACCTGAAAAAAATAGGCCGAGGCGACCCAGCACGTCCCGTTTGATACCTCTACTTTGTTATTGGAAGAGTTCTTATGTATGAAAAGCACCTTATAATTTTTGAATGTCACAAGCTCAATGACACAAAAAAATGATACACGATCTAAGAGAAAGAAATAGCAATAATAATTCATTACTTGTGAACATGGAAACTATATATACTAGAGTTGCAATTCAACATAAAAAAAATAATGTTACTACTAGCTACTTTCAATCCTAAAAGAAGTAAAGCCACAAGCAAATAAGATGACAATACTTTTTAGCTATGTTTGGCTAAATATTGAAGCACAAGTCAGATTATACTAATAATCATATGATTGATGCATTAAGTCACAAAGCAGAGTTAGTATCCATAATTAACCGGTGATAAAATTGGGGTTGCAACATGATCAAGTGATAAAAAATCTCATTTCCCTAGTTCACGATGGAAATACATAACAATTTTAAATAAATGATAGTTTGTGCACACAAAAAAATGACTTTTCATATTTAAGTAGGAAAGTATCAGAATGAATCTCATCAAAGAGTATCATAAATTCCAAATGAGCTAGTCACCTAGGACAACAATAAATGAGAACCATACCAGAATTCATCTATTATTAACCACAAATACAAGACAATGTCGAGACTTAATGAAAACTTATCAGGTGTGTCAACATGACAAAATTGAATAATGTCATCTCAAAAGATTATTGAAGTCACTACTTATAGCGGAGCAATCTTGGTAAAGCATTATTATGGACTTCATAATTAGATTGCTTAAGTCCAAGGAACACAAGTCGATCATAGTAATGGAAAATCATTTCTCAAATATATTTCTTTTATAATAGCCCCTAAAAATTGCCCCTAAAACAATCAGGCTATTCCTTAAAAACATAATGAAATATTAGGTGCTATCAAAATTCATCATACATAATTAGAGATGTCAAACGATACGTGTCGGGCCGTGTCGGGCCGGGCCGGCCCATTTTTTTCAGGCTCAACCATGCTTTCGTGTCGGGCCAGGCACGGCACGATTACTATACCGTGCCGTGCTTGGCCCGACATGATTTGGTTGAGTTCAGCTCGGCATGGGCTCGCGGCACAATCAGTCTGGTTCAGCACGGTCGGGCCGAAGACTAAATTTAAAAAAAATTAGGGTTTCAGCATGCCCGAAACCCTAATTTTAAAAAAAAAATTGATTTCGGCACGGTGCCATGCCAATGGGCCATTGTACCGTGCAGGGCCAGGCACGGCACGAGGCCCGGTTGGCCTCGGCACGATCGTGCGGTGGTCGGGCACGGCACGAGCCCGGGCACAGAAAATTTCCGTGCCGAGCCGACCCAGGCACGGTTGAACCTTGTCGTGCGTCATGTCAGGCCGGGCCAGTTGACACCCCTATACATAATCCATGCTATACCATGAAATTTTGAATGAAGCTCTTCAAGCTCATGGATACGATGTTCCACTTCTCTACTAGCTTTCACTCTCATACTAATAGAAAACAAAATAAGTAAATATATTACTAGGATTATATTTGAGATATTTTGTGAGTATTAATCAGACAAACTAGGTAAAATTTCTAGATGTGACTTAATTCTCTTATGACCTATAAACAATAAAAAAAAATTCATTTGAGATAGTCGTGGAACAATAACCGATTGCTCCTCATAAATGAAAGAGCTAGGCAAAACACACTCATACTTAGAGAAAATTGTTAGAAAGATAAAAAAGCAAGCTAATGAGAAAATAAGACATATCAAATTTTAAGTTAAGGATTTATTTTTATCAAGCTCAAACCCCAGCAATTCAAATTTTTTTAGAAGAAATATAAATAGCTTGTAAAAAAATATGAATGCTCATTTCTCAAACTATGACAGATTGATAAGGTGTCATACAAGGTTGAACTACCACAAATTATAAAAATTAATTTTATTTTTTATATTAACAATATCAAATATTGTTATTATAAGGATAAGAATGATCCAGACCAAAATATTACTAAGATGACACCCTTTAGAAGATTTTTATAGAGAGGAGAGGTAAGAAACTTCTAAAAATATAAAGAAACTTCTCTTTCAAGCCAAATGTAGAAAATTCTAAAGAATTAAAATATCTAGAACATTTCAAGGCTCTATAGTATTGTAAAATATCTAAAATAATCTAAGATTCTAAACACTTTCATTAATATGTATAAAAAGAATATAGTCTTATATGTAAACCACCAAGTTGTAAATTTTTTCTTTAATATTAATTTTTTTTCTTTTTAGTATTCTTTTAGATTCTCCTTGCTCATTAACTATTAGTAGAAATTGAGTATCACTAGAAAGACAAGTGCGAAGCTAATTTAACAACATCCAAAGAATGAGTTACCCAAGTACCGAATGAAAACTTAATAAAAAAACTAAACTATGACACCAAATCATGTTTAGCCTAGCACAAACCTAGACTTACCTAGGATAGTTGTGGGCCTGCCATGACCTGGGTTACCCATCGAACCACGAGCCTTGCAGGTTAATAACAAGGTAGTACAAGCAAAGCAATATTGCATATGATAGCTTATCTATTATCAAATCCAAAATATGTTATTATATGTCCATTATTAACAAATCAACATCATCATTATCATCATCAAATATTCAGAACTTAATTCAATATGATTATCAATTACAATTACACCCTTGAGCAGCTGAAGAAAATGAGATTATGTACTTCCCATTCCCAATGGTGAAGATGAAAAGATGATTACCAATTACAATTACACCCTTGAGCAACAGAACAATCACATATCTATGCATAAATAATTGTCACCAATGCAGCCAGGTACTTATCTCTCTTTTATTTACCCAAACTTACCGAAAATTGCATGTGAGAACCATTTACAGGAAGAGTTGGAAAACACAGAGCCAAAGTTTAAACAACAAAGACAACATAAAAAATAGACTCGATCATTAAGTGAGAACCATTTAGAATAGGCCAGGCCACTAGGCCTCCATTAGATCACATTTTATCTCCTTTCCGAGCCCATCTTTAACTTGTTTTAAGGGACAACTATCACTATCCAAGTCTAGACCCATACATTAGAAAAATTCACTCTTACCTCAGACCAAGTTACATAATCACATGCGTGCGCATGCGCACGCACTCACAATTTAATTAATATTCAAATTACAAATGAATGAGAATATATGCAGTGATCACATTATTTTGAGTACTCATCACACTTGGACGAAGGTATTTACCATCATATTAAGGCATGATCTCCAAAATATATATAGAACACAAATACTTCACAAGTGATCAATAATGCTAATATTATTATCGTTCAAACATATTTAATTTCAGAATTCTTATGAGATCTGGTAATCAATAATCATGGATAATATAATAGAATAATATTTTGAGAACTAATTTTTTTATATGTAAGTTTTCTGATAACATATGAAATGACATAAAGGACTAGGTGTGCATCAATACTTCCATATCTTCCATTAAAGGGCACAAAATCGAATGCATGATCAAGTTTTATGGTGTAAAATCTCTCCAATGATCATACTTAGTAGGAGATCTATAACAGATTAATATGCTGATAGTCTTACATCTAAAGATTAGAAAAATTATGTCCAATAAATCAAAAAACCCAAAACATGTTATCTTTAAATAAAGACATTCATCATCACAATTAGCACTAAGATATAAATTCTTAACGAGACATTGCTGTGGAGATTACATTTGGTATATAAAGCTCTTGCTTTGTGCATAGTCTAGGAGAGGTTAACATGTCAATAACTTTACCCCTAAACATCAACGTGATTATATCTAATGAGTCTCTAAGATTCTCAATTTTAGGCTGCCCAACCGGGCTACCATGCCGGGCCAGGCACAGCAGAATACAGTAACCATGTCGTGCTTGGCCTGGCATGGTTACTATTTCGTGCCTGGCTCGGCACAGTTACTATTTCGTGCCAGCCTAGCATGGACCCACTGCCTAAAACTGCCGGGTTCTGCCCAGTTCGGGTCGGACAAAACCCTAATTTTTTAAAAAATTAGGGTTTCAATGGCTCTAGCCGTTCCGACGCACAGCTTTGCCCTGTTGGGGGCTCGGCAAGTCCTCGCCTGTCAGGCATCAACTTGTATTAACCACGTTCGGTGAGTGGTCACGTGTTATGCCCACATGTCGGCACTGCACGACTAGCTAGGGCATGGTACTGTAGCATGTCGTGCCCAATGTCAGACCTAGGCCGTTTGACACCTCTAGAGACACTACATCAGATTAGTCACAAATTCAAAACTAATAGTCCTTATATGAAAACACATATCATCATATCAAGGCATGACATCTATAACATTTTCCAAAGGTAGGGACACAGTCAGATTAAAAATATTTTGCAAATGTCTCATCTTTTAGCTCATCAAGAAGAAAGAGGATGGTTAACAAGGTGCCCATGTTCACACTAAATCATAGCTATGTTCCCAAATAAAATTGAATCACACCATTTGGTTTATTAAATTATAAAATTAATCAAATCCACCATTTCCACATTCAAACTTACCATATATCAAGTGCATATCTACTCCCGAAGCCAATAACTATATTGCTACTGACTAAAATAAATCAAAATTAATACGAAAGCTCATAAGTTCTCATTTGCTCCTAAAATACAAATGAGAAACAATAATTATAGGAGAACATCTCTAAAATAAATGAGCTTAAACCCAAATAGAGTTTTATAATTTAGACAGATTTTTAAGTAAGAAATGTTATTATATTAATATAATTCGACCATATGATCTTAAATATTGAGACTCATCGCTTGCTATTTAATTTAGTAGGATTTTTCATTTAAATATGTTAATTTAAACACATTATACTTTAATAAAATTCAGTTTTAAAAATTGAGAAAGGAAGTGCATATTCAATTCAACAGCTTACTGGTAAAGCACAGTAGTACTTGCAGCTGCAATCTCAGCAAGCATTAGGATGGAGAATTTTTCCTCTGTTCTTCAAGCTGATGAAGCTCTTCAAGTCTCTGAGCCCAATCTCGCTCCCTTGCAGCAGCAGCCATCTTGCGGTCCACTCGCTTGACAAGCTTCCTCTTTCTAGCCGCTTGCAATTGAGCTTTCCGCTTCTTTGCCTCTGCCTGCATCACACCCATTGTTGGATTTACAGATTCAGATTGTACATAGGAACATGAAGCAACAACAAAAAAACACACAAAATGCATAGAAACTGACCAAGATAAAAGCACGCTGTTTCAATCTTCGCTTCTTTTCATTCCTTCTCTTCAAGCTCCCTTTGTTAGGCGTATTTGGCTGGATAGGCAGCGCTGGAGCATGAATTACCCATGCATAAGGTCCTGCAGTCTAAGCCCAATTAGCAATCAACAAAACACCTAACAAAATTTCAAGTTCAAGCTTATTCATTCAACCTGAATTCAAAGAGGTGCCAGGGGAGTCGCAAACCTTAAATCAGACACGCTTGACTGGATTATGAAAATATAGCTACTGGAGGGAAGGTTAATATTTCTACCAAGTCATACCAAATGCATAAGTCTCTCATTTCGCATTGGATCTGAGAGAAATTAATATATCAACAAATTTAGCTCCAAAAGTGAGAGAACCTACGTCTGATAAATCTAGACGTGTGAAGCATGTAGGGAAGGTTCGGGCACAGCACAAGGCAGGGTCAGACTGGGTCATGCCTGGCACGGCAGAGCATGGTCTAGAATCATGCCTTGACCAGGGTCGAGCCGGCCCTAGACATGGCTCGTGCCGTGCTCTAACAAAGGCTGTTGTGCCTCATGTCAAGCTAGGCACAACCCACATGACTGGCACGTTGGCATTGTCCATCAGCATGGTGACGATGACACAAGACCGAGAATGGGTTGTGGGTCACAGAAAATCAGATAGCCAATTTACAAGATCAAAAAACTATAATATTCAACTTTGTCATTTATTTCTTCCCCATATTTTTCTTATTCATGATTTTCCAATTAATTTTCTTTATTTATATTATATTTTCAAACAACTCAAATTTAACTTTATTTTTTTATTTATTAATATTTATTTGCAAGACCAAAAAACTTTAAGAGAGACTACATTTGAATTTGAACATGATGAATTATATGCTTTTTTTTTTCATAAAATGTCCTATCAAGTATTTAAATATGTTAGATCATTTGGTTGAACACCATCAATTTAGTCATTCATCACTGGTCATGCATCACCTGTTTAGCATTATCGACTTCTATCAATTAAAAAAACATAACAAAGCTATTTATCTTGAATGTTATACTAGTATGAGTAAAAACCCATTTGGTCTAATATAGTCATACATATGAGAACCAGATACAAATGAAACTTATGAAGAGTTAAGATCATTTATTATTTTTAATTATTATTATTAATAATTTACATATATGATTCTTTTTTAAACAGAGTCAATTTTCTTTTTTAGTTATTTCAAAAAATAATAAAAATTCAATTAAATTAAAATATAAAAAATAAGAAATAACAAAATATTAAAATATGTGTCATATAATTTTAGCAGATACTATAAGGACCACATAATTACTATCATACTTTATATGTTGCACTCTCATATAATAAAAGAGTAAAAATAAAAAATAAATATACGATGTAGACAACACGAACACTTCTTTTTTGTAAAAATATTTTAAAATATTTTAGGCAAGATATAATGTTAACCATAAATTGATTTATCAACTCCATGTCTTTTTCAATCTTTTTTTAGTGCATGCCCTTTCAAATCTTATATTTTCAAAAAAAATTATTTAGTTTATCATGCATAATCTTTGCATGTACTTGTTATATTCATGATTTCTGCTCAAAACAAAACAAAAAAAAATTACACATATAACTTTTAGATGTGTTTTGTTAGTAACTCTAGTTCCCAAAAATGATAACTAGCATAAAAATATTCTTAAGACGAAACTTATGACCTCAAATGTGTTTTCTTCTATCTTTTCTCAATGTATATCCTTTCAAATCCTACATTTTGAAGAGATATTATTTAGTTTGACCTCAAATGTGTTTTCTTCTATCTTTTCTCAATGTATATCCTTTCAAAATTTTTAAGAATATATGTTTTATTTAAAATCTCCCTCTAAAATGAGATCATATAACATATAGAACCTTGTGATATATCTTTCTTAGTTACTCTAAAACTCAAATATGATACACATGGTATTAAAATGTGTCTTTGTTTTCATTAGAGTTCAATACTATTTAAGAAAGTGCAAGATATTATTCCTTTTAAATATAAATTATTTTTTAGCTAGCCTAGAACAAGCAAGAGTCCAAAAACAATATCTAGAACAATACATTTTCATTATTCAGATGTGTCTTTGTGTGTATATATATATATACCTATAAATATAAAATTACATAAATATAAACCTATAAAAAATATGTATATATATATAGGTTTATTTATATACATATGTATTTATTTATTTATTTATAAACCTTTAAATATATATATATATATATAGGTTTATATATATAGAAACATTTTTATATATACTTATATAGCACGCATATATTTATATATAGATCTTAAAATATATGTATATATATACCAATAAATATAAAATTACATATATATATATATATACCTACAAATATATATTATTATATATATATATATATATCAAATATATGTATAGGATTATATATAATTATATATTTATATATGGAATTTTATATTTATAGCTATATAAATTTAAATATAAATCTATATAACATATATATATATATATCTAGATCTATAAATAAATATATATATATATATACTCATAAATATAAATTCACACATATGTATATATACCAATAAATTTACATGCATATATGTATATATATAAATCAATAAATTTAAATATCTATAAAGATACATATTTACACACCTATAAACACACACAGATAGGTTTATATATAAACATATATATATATATATATATATTAAAAATTTTGATTTTTAAAAAATAAAATTGATTTTCAAAATTGAAAAGTGGTTTCACAATTTGATTTTTAAAACCACGCAAAAAAAAATTAAAAAAAATTAAAAAAAATTAAATATATATATATTTTTTAATTTTAAAATAAAAGAAATTCTTTTAGAAATCAAAAAATCAATTTCATAGTTTATGGGTGATTTTTGAATTCAAAAACCACAGAAATAAATTTTTAAAAAAATAGTGACATATCAAGAGCTAAGAAGCACGGACACGAGAATACGACACGGCAGAATACGATGACACGGTAAATTCTAAAAAACTAAGATACGAATACGGCTAAGATACGACATGATAAAAAAATAAAAATAAAAATAAAAATTATTAATTATAAATATTAGATATTTTATAAAATTTATTAAATTAAATTAAATTAAAATATTTTATTATATAAAATAAATATATATTATTTATTTTATAAAATAAAAATATTTTATTTTATTTTATTTTATTATATAAGATAATATTTATAATTATTTTATTTTATAAAATAATATCTTATAATTATATTATATAAAAATATATTTTTTTTATTTTATTTTATAAAAATATTTTATTTTATGCCCTAGCCTCTCCCCACAAGCACGACCGCCCCTGCCTCTCCCCTCAAATCGCGCTCATCCCTGCCAGTGGCCAACGTCGCCCATGCTGCAACGTTGGCCACCCGACTGTCGTCGGACGTCGGGCACTATAGACGTGGATACGGCTGCCGACGCAACCATCCGATACGCCACGTGGCGTATCGTACACGAATCCGTGCTATGTTTGTGTCGTGTCTACGTGTCCAGGTGTCTGACACATGAACACGGCTGTAGGGAGCCGTGTTTGTGCTTCCTTGGTCAATGGAACAATGAGGTTTGTGATTTCAGGTCTCCAAAACATAAATATTTTATATTTTTAGATATATTTTTATAAAAAAAATTAAAAGAGATACAAAAATATAATTTTTTTTGTTTTGGACCACAAAACATAATTTTCATTAACCTTTTTATGATTAAAAAAACTAATAGAGAATATGTCTAAAATAATAAGATAATTATCTATCGAATCACATTTTGAGGAAAACAATTTATGGTATAAGTTAATTGTCTAACAATATTTCTCACTTATAACATACTATGAGAGAACTCTAATATATAAAGAATAAGTAATAATATAAACAAATTGACATTAATATTAATAATATCATTAGACACATTAATATAAAGAGTTTAAAATGCAAAACATAATAAAAAAATGATCACATATAATATAGAAAAAATAATAATATGATATACTCAAAATATCTATACCTCTTAGAGTGCCTACAATTCATAGAAAAGGAAATATGATGTATTTGTCATTATGTATTATCATTAAATTTACTCCTCAAGATGTACTTATTTAGTCTAGCGGACAATCTCTTCAGAAACTCATTCGCAAATGAGAATAACGTTTTCCACAAGTATGTCTTATTTTGCAACAATGTAGGATGAACCACATTGTTTCCTACCCTTTAGACTACTCTTCCATGCACTCTCTCCCTCCTCTCTCTACCAACTGGAACAAAATAAGAAAGTATAGTATTATGAATAGAAAATGTGATCCAATTATGACCGTCACTAGTGATGGAAACCTGAATTGATTTATAAGGTATATTTCTCCATGTAAGAAATCATTACTCACCAAGGGATATGGACCCTCAAGATTAAATATTTATCTCAAGATCAAGGAGCATATAAATAAAAAATTCTCATCAATTGCTCTATATGTCTAGTGGTAGCATTTAAGTGGACCCTAATAGGGAATAAGTCAAAATTTTGATGCCGAAAAGCACATACCTCACCAATTACAAGGAATCAAAGCAATGGTGTCGCGAAAAAGCAATAAATTTGGATGTAAGAAAGGCAACCATAATGTAAATAAACAAGAACTCATTATAAAAACGAAGTCAACAAGAAGAATGAGTAAGCAAGCCACACAAAAGAAAATCAAATAATAAACAGGGAAAATCATTTTGAAGTTACAAATTTAGCTTAATCATTCCAGACTCGGATAAACCTACTTGATATACAAAAATTTAGCATTAATTTTCTATGCATCAACTTCAAATTACATTTTCCAAGCATTCAAGATTACGGATAAGCCTCACAACTATGAAACTCAACAAATCGTAAATCTTAAGTGCAAAGGACTCCGAGACATTACAAAAAACAAGAATACGTAACTCTAGAATCATGTCCTACTTAACCTATCCTTGAAAAACAAAGGCACAAAACACTCTCACCTGACCGCCTCAAACTAGCCCTTTTTCGACGAGGTTTGAACAGCGGCCTTCGCTTGGGGTACCGCACATCAGTGAGGCTATTGAAACTATTCGATTCAGAGAAAAAACTAAAATCATTCGATTTCTGGCTCCATGGAGACCGATCGTGAAGAAAACAAGCACCAGGGAGACTGAACTTCGGAATCCGACAACATACAATTGATGAAAACGACACTGCTGCTGAAGCTGAACAAATGAAGGAGGAGGACATTGCAATCCGAGAGAGAAGCAATGGACTTCTTCTCAGAGCCAATGTTCCCATCTTCCCCGCGAGTTGCAATTCATGAACTCGCCTTCAGAGTTCAGACATCAATTTTCTAAATGTATTTTTTGTTTTATTTTATTTTTAGATTTTCATCAAAATAATATATATATTTATATATATATATATAAATCTTCGGACGTCACGTCATCACTTGGGCCAAGATTGGGACATCCAGCCCATTGGACACCTCAATTGATTTTTATATATGCTTTTATTGAAAATCCAAATTTTTTGACTGTTTGGAAAATAAAAATAGATTTGTCATTGCATGTTTCTATTTTTGTTTTTAAATTTTTTTAAAAATATTTTAGGAAAAAAAAAATAAGATTTATGTTTTATCATACCAAATACAAAATATTTATATGTGGATGTGCTTAGCATTTCATAATTAATATATATTTATATATATATATATATATCAAATTCTAAAATAATTAAGTCTTAATTTACTAAAATTAATCAAAACAATTTTATACTCCAATTTTTGGAAAAAAAAAATTATCAAAAAACAATTTAAGAAACTTCCTAAAAAACCGCACCATATCACTCAGTCACACGGTTAACATCAATTCAAAAGCAAAACAAAATAGTTATATAAAAACTTGAATATAAATCGAAACACATATATTATTATAAAAAAATAAATGTAAATATATAAACATATATATAAATCGATAAAAATATATATAATATATATATATATATATATGTATGTATGTATGTATGTATGTATGTATATACACACACACATCGACATATACACAGACAAACATTATGTATATACATATAATCATACGCACACATATATTTATATTTATTTATTTATATATAATTATACATACATATATATAGTTATAAATACATACGCACACGCGCGCACACACACACACGCACACACGCACACACATATATATATATGCGTGTGTGTGTTTATATAGGTATATATAGATGTTTGTTGATTTATATATATATTTATATTTATATATCTATATATATGTTTATATATCTACATATATTTATGTATGCTTATATATATGTTTTCATTTATATTTGTATTTATATATAATTATGCTGTTTAATTTACTCCTGAATTTTGTATTAGCCCCATGGACGAGCGGTATGAAGCACTTTTTTATAAAGTGTTGGGTATGGGTTTGAATCACACTTATCACTTTCACATCATTAATAAAATTTTGTAATTAATTTTCAAGAAATTATGATTTCCAAATTCAAAAATATGGTTTCTCATTTTACAAAAACAATTTCAAAATTAACGAAATGAATTTTCTTTTCATAAATTTAGGACAACAAAATTGAGTTAAAGTTGATTAATTTAATATACCAAAACTTAATTATTTTAGAATTAGATATAATTTTTTTTACAATGAAAAGTTTATTACACCAAAACATAAATATCTATTTTCATTTAATTTTTCAACTATCAAAAACACAATATTGCATATTAGGAAAACTAAGCAATAGTATACTATTTTGAAAATATGTATAAAAAAAATAACCAAAATTATCATTTTTAATAGACATATACTAAAAGAGAATATTATTTATTATTTAGTTCACTAAAAAAAGGAAACTTAAAAAATACCCCTGCATCATTCTGCATCAATTATTTTTGATTTGATTAAACTAGACCACCCTGACATTGAGATGAAGAGATCTCACCCAGCGGTGTCAAATGGGACGAGCGGGCCTGGCCGGCTTGAAGCCCAACATGCTATAGAACTGTGCCCAGGCCCATGCGGGGCAGGACCCACTGCATGAATCGTGTCATGTCGTGCCGAAGGTATTTGACCAACATGTCATGCCAAGCACTACACAGGTGACCATGCACCAAGCAACGTCCAACGGGGGCAACGGCGGCGCTCAAACCCTAATTTTCTAAAAAAAGGGATGACCCAACCCAAACCAGTCTGAAGCCGAGCAGATTTTAGGCCATAGGCCGTGCCGGGCCTGCCCTCCAAGGAACCATGCCGGCATGCCACACCAAACATTGCACGGTACTACAGCATGCCATGCCAGCCCAGTCTGCCCCGGCCCATTTAAAACCTCTAATCTCACCTATACCAACCCAAGATCCCTAAGGGCCATATATTAACATTCGGATAAAAAAATACTATTTTTGAAAACACATAAATACATTTATATGAATATTTTCATAAAAATTATAAAAATATATGTTTACTCACATAAACATATACATTTGTTTTTGTTTTAATTTTAGTTTTTTCATGTTCACGTGTAATGATACGAATAATTTTTGAGTTTTTCATTTTTACTGAACAAAATCAAAAAAATTTTTAAATTTTGTACATTTTTTACTAAATATGAAAATTTGAAATTTTTTTTTTATAAATATTTTCAAGATAATGCACCAATTAGAGATTTTTTCAATACATAATTACTAATTTCCAAATTATAAAACTAAAAAAATGGCCGATTAATAGTTAGTCCACCCCAATTTAAAACATTTAAAAACTTCCCACGTGTCAATTATTTGAAAAGATGAAAAAAATCTGCATTTTTTTCAATAAATTTAAACATTTAAAAATACACAATGATCACCATATAAAAAACATTTAATTACTCATTTAATTAATCGTAATTTAATTAAGCACGATTAAAACATAAAATTAAACACAATTCATTCCTTTTTTTCACAGGCTTCATTAGTTCATAAAAAAACCAAAATATATTATTTTCAAATTGTTCATTGGTCCATAAAACAATATTCTTAAAAATCTAACTTCATTATTATAAAATTATATTTAATAAAATAATTTAAAATTTTTAAATCATCTCTAAATCTCTCTCTCTCTCTATCTATCTATCTCTCTCTCTCTCTATAATAACCACATTAGATATTTCATAATGCCACAACATACTTCAGCATAATAAGTTTCCAAAACAATATATCATTTATCAAAGAAAAAATATATGATAACATAAATACAAACACATTTGGTCCCAATATAAAAATATTTGAAAGGTCAATCATGTGGGACCCCCAGTCCTATTGGGTAGTGGGGCAACCCTAGAAGTAGAGGGAAGCTGGCAGGGATCAGACCCACAACTCAAAGGTTAATCATTCCTAGGACAAGATATGAGCAATGTACAATGGCAAATATGTCATTCCGTGAACTAATTATTTAGTCGATATCTTGGAATTGGCTTGGAGGAGTTATTTGATCATGAAAATACACTCCGGCTTGATTAAACAAGGCCAACAAGTGGAGCAACTCATCGTTACCCATCCTAGAAGGCCTCTTCTTTTCAAACCCGCTTGCTCTTAATATCTCACCCATCTCCTTCCGCATCTCGAGTTCAGAACTAAAAACAACGCCACCGCCATCTGCGGGCGCACGTGAGCCGGCAGGGAAATTTCTGGTACGAGAAGATAGCAGCAGCTCGCCCAGCTTCTTCTTCTGCGTGAATATGGCCCTGAGTGTCTTGTTCTTTGTGTTGAAACAAGCTCTCGTGAATGCCAGCCATTCGACAAGAACGTCTGCTGGAAGTTTGGCCTTTGGACGAATCACGACGAGCGAAGAATCAACGCTTGGAGTTGGATGAAAGTCTCTCTTGCTGACGTTCATCACGTGTTCCGCTTCGGCCACCAGCCTCATATTGGCCGCCAATCTGCTGTAGCCGGGACCGCCAGGATAAGACAGCACTCTGCCGGCGAACTCTTTTTGAAGCAAGAGTGTTGCGCTTCGAAACACGCGAGACCCATACAGTAGTTTAGCCAGTAGAGGGGACGATATTCCATACGGAATATTTGCCACGACCAGATCAAATTCAGGAAACGCCGCTGTTAATGCGTCTTCGCATATGATCTGCAACACCAACTACCAATATTGGGTTCGCTCGATTTATGGTCCTAGCACAAACCCACTACAATTTCATGGGCCATTTAACATGGGCCGCTCTATGACCAATTCATGGGCCAAAAAAACATGGGCCACCTATGAGCAAATCCATACCAATCATATTCATAGCTAACTAGACAAATTAAACTCATGAATAAATACATCGCATCAAAAGGATGCAGGATTAGAATTTCTAATGTAATTAGTTTCATCTCATTAATATTCTTAATTGTATTCAACTTGAAAATTCTTATGAAGTGTGTGTGTGTGTGTGTGTGTGTGTGTGTGTGTGTGTTTATAGATCTATATACATACACATATATAACACACACACACACATATATCTATATATATATCTAGATTTTTAAAAATATATATTTTTATATGTACTTGTGTTTTTATAGATGTATAAATATGTATATTTTAAATTATTAATATTTGCTGATATATATATATATATATATATGTAAATTTATATTTATAGGTATGTACATACATATATATTTATAGATATAGATATATATATATATATAGGCTATACAGATTTATATATAAACATATAAACATATACATGTCACTCTCTCTATATATATAACACACACACATGTATATACATACATACATATATGTGTGTGTGTGTGTGTGTGTTTTTATAGACATATATGTACATATATATTTATATGCATATATTTTTTAATATATATGTATATATGTATATTTTTAAATAATTATATATAAACTTATATATATATATATATATATTTAAAAAATTATATGTAAACTTGTACTTATATGCATATAGGCTTGTGTGTGTGTGTGTACATTTATATATATATATGTATATATATACATATACATTTATAGATCTAGATCTAGATCTAGATATATAGATATATATGTGTGTGTGTGTGTGTGTGTGTTATATAGATATGCATTTGTTACATCTATATAAACTATGTATAGACTATAGACATATGTTTACTTTAACATATTAATAAACAAGTTGAGCAACTTACATGAAGCTTGTCCTCACGTACATGCTCTAAAACACGTTTGTTAAGAACTTCTACCATGCGCTTATCAATTTCGACAGCAACGACCATCTTAGCAACCTCCAAGAGCTTCAGGGTCAGATTCCCAGTGCCAGGCCCAATTTCCAGCACAGTATCTGTGGGCCTTATTGCAGATTTACGAACAATTGCATCAAGAACTCGGTGATTGTTGAGAATGTGTTGCCCCATGCTCTTGCGCAGATGCAAGTATCCATCGGAATGGCCTTTAAAAGTAGTTAATTTTTTGCACATTTCCATGGCCAACTCTACTGCACCATCGCTCATCTGATCACAGATGAGATTTTACCATCTAGATCTAGTAAAACTCACAGACGAGTTAAAATTTATGATATCACATCCAGGTGACAAATAACTAAAATAAAACTGCAGGCAAGGGAGAGCAAATTGAGGTGTTTAAATAGACAAAATTATGTCACATCCAGGTGACATAGCACAGTATCAAGACACATCGGACGTAATCTTTCTATTTTTAAAAGTAAGGCTGCCAAGATATGAGTTTTTCTTATTACAATATCATATCTTTCAAGTGTGTGTGAATACACAAATACTAAAATACTGAATCTCACACACAAGTATTTCAAAATTTAAAGTATTTGAACGAAAATAGTACTAAATTATTAATAACCTGAAAAATTAACATGTTGCATGGATGTATTTGAGTTCATGATTTAGTGTGAAAGTAAATACTTTCATCCAAGTAATATAGATATTGGATTTGAGAAATATAATTTTAAAGTGTGAGACAAAATTATTGAGATATCGCTCTCTCTTATATCTCATATTAAAGTAGGAGTATTGTGCACTGTGTATGATCTTCATTATATTTCTAAATCAAATAAGTTTACGGCTCGTTTGGTAAAACTAAAAAAATTAAATATTGAAAAATTATGATTAAATTTTTAAAGTGTTGAATTTGTATTGAAAAACTATTTGATAAATTACTGTTAATTGAATACTGAAGCTAAATATATTATTTAATAACTGTAAGTGTTAAATGCTGAAAATGATATATTTTATATTTTTACCCTTATTATCATTATATTACATATTATCCAATATAAATAAAATTTTCAATGAATTTTTTTTTTCACTATAATTGTTAATATTAAAAAAAATAAAATCACTAAAAACATATCCATAAATAAATCATAAATTCAAAAAAATATATTTAAAAAATAATCAATAAAATCTAAACTCTTTAAAACTATCCAAATTTTTAATATAAAAAAAAATTAATAAATAACTATTCGATTTACTATTTTCTCTCTTAAATTAATCATGAAAGATGATTAGGATTAGGGTTTATAGTGGCAGAGAAAGGAGGATGAGAAGATATATTCACAAATTGAACTATTGCATGAATGAGAAAATAAAAAAGAAAGTAAAAAAGGAATAAAATAGTAACTTTAAAAAAATTGTTGAATTTTTTGTTTAAAATATTAAGTTGGTCTCTACCTACTTAATATTTTCAACGCTATTTTACTTAAAATTTTCAATTAATAGCTCGCAAATATTTTTTATCAATCACATTAATTTTTTTATTAAAAATTTTCATTTTCAATAGTTTGAAAAAATAAAGTGGTTTATCAAACAACCCATTAAACCTAAGTTAAAATTTTAATTTCAAAAAGTTAATATTGAAAAAGATAGTTTTTAAGCAATAGACCAACATTACATCTTATTGAATAAGCTTTTTTTTCTAATTTGTATGTAATTATACCAATATTAACACATCATATTTTATAAAAACTACTAAATTAAAAATATTTGCCCAAAAAAAACACAGAGATAATTAATCATATACAAAATTCTTGTGTTGCATAAATATACAAGAAAATCAGCATTGATGCAATGATAAGTATTTTCTTTTAAGGACAGTAGATATCAAATTTGAGACTCATCACACACAATTTTCCCAAATTTTAGCAGTAAGGTTGTCAAAATATTAAACTCATGTTTAAGAGATAGAAAGAGAGCCTTGTAGACTATTTAAAATCTCCCTTTTTTACTAATCTGTATGAGTAACAAAATCTTAAATTATTAATGTAGGTTTGTATCATATCTATTGACTAAATCAAGTCAAGTCATGTCAGGTTGATCATGCAATTCTAAATAGAAAATATACTAAAATATTCGACACCCTATCTTCCATCTAGCAAAGAAAGAATTTGGAAAAGAGGAAGACATCTCCATCGGTCAAGCTATCAAGAAGCATGACAAATATAATAGCTAAAACATTTTTTTTAACATTTTATTAAGTTGAGCAAGGAAATAAAAAACTAATCATTTTTCTTCACATAAAAAAATGTATAATAAAAAAATTAGCAATACAAATTAACAAATAAAAAAAATTATCACCAATGAAGTCCTAAAATAGCCTTGAAAATCTATCTAAATTAAGTAAAATTATTTTAATCGCCTATATATAATTCATCTTGAAAAAAAAATCTAACCAAATTTATTGTAGATCAAAAGTTGTTAGGATCTTGTCTATACTTTTAAAAATAAAACAAAAATTCACAATCACAGCTATGAAATATGAAGTCACAAAATAAATAAGTTGCAAAATATCTTTTGTTGTTGAGACTAAAAGTCTCATATATTCATGTTAAGACAGTTTTTGGTGTTATAACAAAAATAAAACAATAACATAATTTATATTGTTGTGATAGAAACTCAAAATGGATTGAGTAATAATCATGTCTTTGGTGATGCGACATAAATGAAGTTACAATATTATTCTTTGATACTTAGCATATTTTAACATGGTAGAATTAAAATATACTTTGTGATATTGTAGTCAGTAACTTAAGGATCAAAGTCACGACATGTTATTTAGTGTCGCGACATAAATAAAAACACAACATATTATGTAATATCATAACTCAACTTAAGTTATAAATTTTTTTGTTTATGTTTATCATAGTTGTTAAATCGAAATTTGAATCAATAATTTAAATACTTGATTAGTGATTCGGGAATTGAGAATCGAGAATTAAGAATCGAATCGAAAAATTCATTTTACATTTATACTAATAGTTAAAGTATGTGTAATTTCATATAATTCATAAATTATAAATTATTTAAATATGTTTAAATAATAAGCTTATAATACATAAATTTTAAATTTTTTTTATTCTTCAACTTCTGGTTTTTTTCTCTTTTTTTCATTTTTTCTCATAAATTTGTAATATCAAAGATTGAAATTAATTTTTTTTACAGTAATTACTTTCTATAGTTGGTAAATTTTTTTTGTATTTTAGTTTTAATTTTTGAATTTTTAAGGATTTTGATTTCTTGAGAATCAAACTAGTCACGATGATGCATCTTATGCATGCCTCACCACCCACTATGTAAATTAAATATAGATACTAAATTAAAAAAATATTAGGATTCTTAGAAATTCTTCATCCTCATGATAGCCCGGCTATTTATGAATGCATGTTGAAAATCTTTAGAAAATATAATATTCAAAATAAAATATATAATATCGTATTCGATAATGTATCTAATAATGAAATAACCATTAATATATTTGTTATGACTATTAGAGACATGCCATTATGAAAAAATTTTCACGTTAGATGAATATATCACATCATTAGCCTCATTGTATAAGTGGGGATGAATATTATTTTCCCCACTTTAAAAAGCATACCTAACTTACTAAAATTTCTTCAAACGTCTTGTAGACAACGAGAGTTTAGTAATCTCTACTTGTCTGCAGGTCTAAAAAAAATTCCAATCAAATATTATATACCATTAAGATTACACATACCTTATATTTGAGTCATGTGTTAGATACGAACATAATATTCAACTACAACAATAATAAGAGTGACGAACGTATTATTGATAATACTGAATGGACTACAGAAATTTCATTTATTAAATTCTTGAAAATTTTTTATGACACGACGAATATGTGTTCACTAATTTATACTCTCACCACTTGTATTATACTCAAGTGCAAATACATTATTAATAACATGTTTATAAAATTTAGAAATGATCCAATATTTAATGACATAATTGTTGAAATGAAAACCAAGTATTTAAAATACTGATCCACCATTCTATTTCTTTATTGTCTGATTATCTGCATGAACCCTATGATTAAGATGAATGATGTAAAAAATATTTTGACATACATATCTTCATGTATGAACTAGGAATACCAACCTGAATAATTCATTCATGTGAAATTGACTGAGTTAATTATATACTATAATACAAGATATTATGGTAGTAGTAGTCAGACTCCAAGTACGAACATGGATACCATATTCGAATATGATAACTTCTCCATTTAGTTAGTGAGAAAGAAATGACGAGGTGAACTGTCAAATATGAGCAAGCTGTTTCGGTACTTAGATATCGATTATTACTCAATCATATCACATATCGATAATAAGAACCTTGATATTTTATAAAAGTAAAAATTATGAGTCTACCTATCTTATGTTGTCTAAGATGACACAAGATCTACTGACTCCTCTAGAGTCAAGTACAACATCAGAGTTTACTTTTTTCAATTACAGTGAATGTGATTTCAGATATGAAATCAAAATTACAGTCAAATATTATTAAAACATTAGCATATATGAATGATTGAGAGAATTGAGCTTTGACATACAAAATTATGTTGCAAATGCAACAAGAGCGAAAGAATTTGTTGCTAATAATAATTCATGAGACTTTGATGACGAATGAAATTGAGCCTACGCCCCTACCGCTAGTGATATCAACATACATTTACGAGATTGATCTTTTTTTGATTATATTTGTCTATTTATTTTTGTCATTTGAGCTTGCCGCTCTTATTATTATTTTGTTCTTTATTTATTCAGGCACGTACGGGATTGATATTTTATGTTTAAGAGTTTATTTTTGAAATATTAGTTTTTATCTTTTGTTGATTTAATCATGCTTTGTTATTTTATAATTTATACATATTTTTAGTTGCGAGTTATGACATGTGACTTGTGGTAGTAATTTTAATTTTTTTGTTGTATTAATTTTATTTATTTAGTATTAAAATTTAAATTTCAAAATATATTTTAAGTTTGAGATTACCAGATTCTAAACGAGCTGAAACAACACGACCTAGCACGACCTGGATATAGGTGTCAAATAGGGTTGGGCAGCCCGAGCTCAGCCTGAATCTTGGCCTGTTTCAGACATGCCTAGCCAGGCACGTAGAGGTGTCAAACGGGCCGGCCCAGCACGGCACGGCCCGTTTTTCCCGTGCCCCGCCCTGCTACCGTGCCGTGCAGGGCACGGCACGGTCACTGTTCCGTGCCGTGCCCGGCACGGCACGGTATTTTATCCCACGGGCACGGCACGGCCCGTGGGCACGGTTCGGACGTGCCGTGCCGTACCCGGCCCGCTCGGGCACGTTTGCTCAACCGGGGTCCGGGTCCCGGGAGCCAAGAGGCAACACTGTTGCCTCTTGCGTGTTGCAACTTGCAACAGCCAAGCACGGGCACGGGCGCACGGCCCGTGCTTGGCACTTGGCTAGTTGGCTGCTGCCTGCTTGGCAGTTGGCTTGGCTGCCTTGGGCAGTTGGGCCCTTGGCAGTTGGCACTTTGAAATAAATTTTTTTTTTAAATTTTTTTATTATTTTTCTGTTTATCTTTATTTAAGTTTATGTAATAAAAAAAAAATAAAATTTTTTGTTTAAAAATATTACATTTAAAATAAAATGTAAGTATGTAAAAAAAAAATTAGAAAATTTATTTTTTTTTTCAATTAAGTTTAGCATTTTTTAATATTATAATGTATTAATTAAATATTAAGATTTAAAGTTAATAAATTTTAAAATAATATTTAAATCTTAAATTAATAATTAAATACATTAAGTTAGTAAAAATTTTAATGAAAAAAAATTTAAACTACGCAAATAAAAATTACCATTCATGCTTTTGAAACCAAAACTCCGAAAAAAAAAAGTATAAGTTTCAACTTCAACACAACGTATAATACAAAGTACAAACAAAGCGTATAAAAAATAAATATATCGAAAAAAAAGAGCAGATGAGCATCAATCGTCAAGCGGCATATAATGAGAATCATCAGCCGCAACATCAAGATCAGTATCATATGGGTCATCATCATCGGCAATCAGCTCCTCCGCCATCGTAGTGGATGTGGATGCGACTGCAGTGTCTGTCACAGTCCCAGCTTCAGCACGATCACTGATGCTAAATCTCGAATCCTCCCAATCCTTCAAACATGCCAAGGCCTCAACCATATCTGGACGTAATCTCGATCTCCTATCCGAAATCACGTTCACTGCAACAGAAAAAGCAGACTCCGATGCTACGCTCGACACCGGAGGAGTCAGTAGATCCCGTGCCATCCTAGATAGCACGGGATAGGCGGACTCATATGATTTCCACCACTGTAATAAATCAAGATTCTTATTGTCAGATGGTGATAGGATTGAGCAGTAATCGGTATCTAAGTACCGAGACAGCTCGCTCCTATGTGAAGGTCCACCCCTACGTTTCCCCCTCGCTAGGTTAATGGAATATGGGTCATCTCCGAACAAGGTATCAGAGTCCGTACTCACAGTCTCAACACCACCACTACCATACCTAGTATCGTAGTATGTGAACAGGTCTGTCAACTTCTCGTAAATGAACCCTTGTGGTGGCTCTTCCAGGTTCATGCACGAGGAAATGAAAGTCAGGGTGTTTTCAACCCCTTCCACCTTAGCCCTAGGGTCCATGCATGCTGCGAGGCAATAAAGAGATGGAATGGTGGACCAGTACTTCAGGTACTTGGTCTCCATCTCTGCAACCATAAGGCTGAGCGTCGGGTCCGCTCGATACATCCTAAACATGCTACTAATGTTGCATATGCAACGGAGTGCAATGCAAGTGGTGGGTGTATAAACCGACGAACACATGTTCGTCGTGTCATAAAATATCTTCAGGAATTTCATAAATGAAATTCCTGAAGCCCAGTCAGTGTCGTCAATAATAAGTTCGCCACTCTTACTATTGACGTAGTCGGATATCACGTGTTCGTATCCAACACATGATTCCAACATCAGGTACGTGTAATTCCAACGATGTCTCACATCAGATTGGAATTTCTTCTTCTTAAGATTCGCAGACAAACAGAGATTACCAAACTCTTGTAGTCTGCGAGGAGTGCGAATATACTTGAGTGCATTGCGTATATGTTCCAACGCGGTGGAACACACCTTCATACCCGCTTGAACTATAAGGTTAATAACATGACACATGCATCTGACATGAAATATCTCTCCTAAAGGTGCGTCTCTAATATTCCTAACAAACATATTGATCGCTACTCCATTATTCGCAGCATTATCGAAAGTGACACTAAAAATTTTATTTTGAATTTTATATTCCCTAAATATTTTCATCATACACTCAAAAATGGCCGGGCCATCATGAGGATGAAGAATCTCAGTGAATCCTAATATTTTTTTATTTATTGTCCAGTTTGAATCGACATAATGACTCGTGATACATGCATAAGAAGAATCATCGTGACATGTCCATATATCGGACGTCACGGACACCACTCCACTAAATGCCAAAAATTCATTAATTATTTTTTGTTTTTCTAACTTATATATCTTTAGTATGTCACTCCTAGATGTGGACCTAGGAATCCTACGATAGGATGGCTGAAAATAAGTCTGCATGATGCGGACTACCCTCGGATCTTCCGAAAATCTGATCGGAAGACCCATCAATGTGATGAGCCTGGCCATGCCGTCCCTACCCAACTCGCTGGAGTATACGAAGGGACTAAACTTTGAGACTGAACTCGATCCAGTCTCAAAAAATGTAGTGCCAAGTTGGGTTTGCCTAGGATCTAACGGTCCATGTTTTTTGGAGCATATTTCAGAATGCCTCTTTAGGTGCCCAGTCCCACATGTACTCTTGCATGTTAAAAGTCGCATACAATATTTGCACTGTGCCATTTCATGTTCCTCACCCCTAACATCTAATTGTGTTATTATTTTAAAATGTGTCCAAACTACAGAAGTCCTCCTAGTTTTTTGTTTTTTAGAACTTTGGGCTGACATGACAGGAGAAACCAAAGTTTCAGGAGCCACGGACGTTTGTGTAACACTAACATTTTCATTTTCCAAATTTAAATATGTGTTAGGTGAATTCGGCATTTTTTTTTTCGTACGTTTTTCTAGAGAGAGAAGATTTAGAGAGAGAAAATAAAACAAAAAGTAAATTATATTACCCGGTAAAAGCAAAGAGGTCTCTCACGTGAAAGATGCACCGAAGCCCGCAGGAAGCTTTGAAGTTCAAAACTCAAATTGAGTTTCACGAAAATTCAAGCCGAAATCAATAAAACGAGGGCCGAGCGAGAAAAGCACGGTTTATGTGAGAGAGAGAAAAAATTGAGAGGATTAATGTTTTTGAAAAACATAAATTCTATAGGGAGGGGGGTAGATTATATAGCCTAAAAAAAGTTTTTGTTTAAAAAAAAAATTATTTTTTTATTATTTTTTTGAATTTTTTTATTAAATTTAATGGGCAGAATCACGAGGACCGTCGGATTCTGCCCCATAGCCGTTGGCGTCGAATCCAACGGCTGAAAATCGATCTACATTTGAAATTTTTTTTTTTTCCCGTTATTTTTTTCAATTTTCTCGGTTTTCGGCGGAAAAGACCGCGGGTCGGGTCTGTTTGGACCCGACCCGCGGTCTTTTTTCCGGGGGGGCCCTAGTGCTGGTGGTTCGAGCACGAGTCACGACTCAGTGAGTCGTGACTCGTGACCGTGAGTCGCGACTCACGAGTCAGGGGTCACGCGGTCACGCCACGGCACGCGTGGCACTGGCGGCATGCCACGCGTGCCTGCGGGACCGGCACGGGATGGACCCGTGCCGGCGTGCCGTGCCTAGGCACGAGCCGTGCCGGGCCAGGCACGGCACGGCACGTTTCGTGCCTTGCTTCGACCGGGCACGGCACGGGCCCGGGCACGGTTTTTTAACGTGCCGGGCCGGCCCAGGCACGTCCGAACCGTGCCGTGCCTCGTGCCGGGCCGGGCCGGCCCGGCCCGTTTGACACCTCTACAGGCACGGCATGCTAAAATAGCATACCCGAGCCCGTGCCATGTTGTGCCGAGGGTTTTCGACCCACTTGTCATGCCAAGCAACAACACGTGCGGCTGGTATGTGGGCACAACACGGGTGACCACGCAACTAGCGATGCCTAATGGAGGGACGATGCAGTGAAGCTCAACAATGAGATGATTCAGTATGCCCGACGAGCAACGACGACCCAACGGCAATATACCGAAACCCTAATTTTCAGAAAAAATCGACCAACCTGACTCAAACCAGAGCTAAACTGAACCGAACCTGGGTAGATTTTAGGCCTAGGGCTCGTGTCGAGCCTTCCAAGAGGTGTCAAATGAGACGTGTCAGGCTAAGCCAGCCCATTTTTAGTCGGCCCAATCGTGCTTTCGTGGCAGGCCATGCATGATTCAGTGGGGGTCAGCCCGTCACGGGCCAGCAGCATGAACCCACCTGGTTTGCCATGATCAGGCAGAACCCCTAATTTAAAAAAAAAGTAAGGGTTCGACTGCGTGTCGTCGCTCCGCCACACTGCCGAAACCCTAATTTAAAAAAAATTAGATTTCTCAGCTCGTGCTGAGGTACCGTGCTAACTGACCACATGCTGCATATGTAATTTGTTTTAACTTAATAATCTGTTTTAATATTTTTATGTAAGTGCAAGAAATGAAATATCAAAAGCTCGGGGATGCAGCAGTAGCACAATAACGAAGGTCCCGCTGACCGGTCAGCGGGCCGAAATTTTTGGAGCAGAGTCTGGCCCGGTCCATGATCCGACCCGCTTCAGTTAAATGAACCGGCTGTTTATTTTCTGTATAAAAACATTTGTATTTATTTTTCGGGTGGATGTTTTTGACCCGGTTGAACTATTCATCGTCTCTTCTCCTCTCTCTCTGCGCAATTTTTCGCGACTGCCATGCTGCATACTGTAAGACATACATTTCTTGGTTTTAATCTATATCGCATAAGCATTTTCTGGTGGAGGTAGCTAGTCGTACTGAGCGACTAGCGAACCACGTTATTTGTTGTGTTGTTTTTTTCTCGTTTTGATTTTGTCGTGGATGTTTGTGGATTAGGATATATATATTGCTCGTTTCTGTGTTGTTTCTGTATTTTCTGTTCTTAATCTCACTACCCGTGGAAGCGCGATTACCCAACACCACAGTTCCGTGCAGGGCCAGGCATGGCACAAGGCCTAGTTGGCCTCGACACGACACGGCACGATTAGTGCCGTGGTTAGGCACGGCACGACCCCAGGCATGGAAAATTCCCGTGCCTGGCCGGCCCAGGCACGACCGAATCGTGCCATGCCTTGTGCATGTCCGGGCCGGCCTAGCCCGATTGACACCTCTAGGCCTGCCCTCCAAGGAATTGTGTCATGTCTAGCACGGCACAATATTGTAACATGTCATGTCTGGCATGGCATACTGGCCCAATTGGGCCTGAAAAAAATGGGTCAAACCGAGTCAGGCGACCCAGCCTATTTACCATCTCTAATTTCAACTCTATATAGCGACCATAACTATGAAATATATCTTAATTTTTCTATAACATAAAATTATAATAGTTGATAATATCCACAATATAAGCCTAATGTTCCTATACCATAAAATCACAATATTAGAAAGTGATCACAACATTGGTACCCATCTTTCTTGTTCGTCATAAGATCACAAAGTGAGAAATGATCACAACATTGTAAATAACCTCTCATATCTTAATATTGCCACAAAATTATAAAATAATCATGACATTAACATTGATCTCTCTTAATTATCATAAAATCACAATGCTAGAAAATGATAAAACCAAAATATGATTGCAGCACTAAAAGGGTCTCTCATGTCTATCATAAGATCATGACAATATAAAATAATCATAGCACAAAGAATGACCTTTTCATTATCTCAAGTGATCACCGCACAAAGAGTGGTCACGATGTCACCCTTGACTTCTCTTATCTATCATATGATTTAGAGGTGTCAAACGTGCCGGGCCGGCCCGGCACGTTCAAAAACCGTGCCCGGGCCCGTGCCGTGCCCGGGTGAATTAAATCCCGTGCCGTGCCGTGCCTGGCACGGCTCGTGCCTTGGCCCGGCACGCCGGCACGGGTCCATCCCGTGCCAGTTCACGCAGGCACGCGTGGCACTGGCGGCGTGCCACGCGTGCCGTGGCGTGAGTCGTGACCCAACCGAGCCCCGCCCCCGGTAAAAAGACCGCTGGTCGAGTCCAAACAGACCCGCCCCGCCCCGCCCCGCCTGCCCTGCCCCTGCAGTGCGCCCGTGCCGCCTGGCCAAGCCAAGCCGTGCCCACGGGCCGTGTCGTGCCCGGCACGACACGGTAGCACGGCCGGGCACGTGAAAAATGAGCCGTGCCGTGCTGGGCCGGCCCGTTTGACACCTCTAATATTATTGCAACCTTGCAAAAATATTGCAATATTGCAACATAAAACTCACAAATTCTCTCTCTCGTAAACAAGAGTCCTATTATTGAAAAATAATCATACTTGAGTAATATCATCTATAATATTTCTTATATCAAAAATTATGATGCTGAATAATTACCATAACATTGGCTTGAGTAATATTGATTCTAAAATATTCTATAACTCCAAAATCATAACTTTGTAAAAAAATCACCACTCTGACTCAAAACTATCAAGTTATATTAAAGAAAAAGTAGCAACGCTATAAAATAACTAACTTTTAATAACAGTTGGATACTTAGTTATTACGAGATAAAATTAATATCATAGTCATTTAAATTTTACGAGACATGTATAATTACAAATTCATTATAATATCACAGACATAAAAAATATATTGCACAGTAAAAATATTATGTTATTGATTTGGTTGA
The DNA here is from genome assembly GCA_029783825.1 of Sapria himalayana. Taxonomy (NCBI): domain Eukaryota; kingdom Viridiplantae; phylum Streptophyta; class Magnoliopsida; order Malpighiales; family Rafflesiaceae; genus Sapria; species Sapria himalayana. The sequence goes on from JAREIK010001208.1 coordinate 967,735, forward strand.
GTCGTGACATACAAAAAATATCACGACCGATTAGGCAACGTCTCAACCAATGATAAATTTTAAAATTAAACGATATTTCACATTCAACCTGTCAGCTAAATATCTCTAAAAACCTATCGATTTCATGATTATTTATCAAAATTCACCAAAACTCCAATGTCATGAAATTGATTCATAAATATCTCTTTTTCATGTTTATACATCATCAAAATATATAAGAATATTTGGTAGTTTAAACACCCAACAAACTCTCATACTAAAATAATTATTCATCCCAAAACAATAACTTCTCTCTTAATAAAAAAAATTAACCATGTCAAAGAAAAATATTTTTTTACCGCTAGTTTTAAATTTCATAGAATCTCAAAATAGTAGAGAAATTGTAATTGGACATATTATAGCAATAACAATCACAAAGGATTTATAGTTCTACGATTATACTCATAGGTCATTAGGTTTTTATAGTCATTTATGTGGTGTGTATAATACTATCAAGTAGTATTATATTTCTTCCTTTAATTTTTCTTCAGCAACAATTACCCCCTGGGGTTTTTTTTTGATTGATATTGCAGCTTTGATAAACATTACAACTTCTTCTTCTATGCCAGTTTATCCATTTTCTTCCTGGATCACCAAAGTCAGAGCATTAAGTACAATCATGTTTTACTTATCTTTTTCTTGTCCTATTCATTATGCAACTCCAAAATCATGGCAATATACATAGTAAAGATTTTATCTTCAAGCTTTTCTTAGTAATTTTCATTATATAATATCAAAGTCACAATATTAAGCATAGCCATAACTTTGTATTCAAACTTTCCTTTATCAATTTATATTTGCAACACTGATGTCGTAGAATTGAGTTTAATCAATGTTTTTGTTCAAATCATCCATAGTTATTATCTTAGTCTTAGTTTACTAAATTATTCCTACAACTTCCTTGAAACTGTAAGCATAAGATTTCTCCAATATCGTGACTTTAAAAAAAACCAACATTTCATAGTAATCATTTTTCTCATTTTTTTCATTTTCACAATTTTAAAATAATTCTATCATATTTTTTATTTTCATCACTTTACTAGCTCCAAATTTATTCTTCCAATTCATTTCCATCATCATCTGACAAGTATTATTCTACAAAATTTTTTTATTGGAAGTTTACTTTTATTGCATTGTAATATGGAAAGGATTGTCTACTCTCCAATAACTTGTTTCATCATCATCTGAACCTCACTGCCTTTTAAAAAAATTAAATTTTATTTGCCCCTCATCAACACGAAGAATGAACTCTTTTTTCTTGACATTGATATGGACTTATCCTATAGCCAAAATTTATCATCCAAATATTGACGATACATAATTATTTTTCTCTATATCAAATACAATAAAATTTACTAGAAAAATAAAATTTTCAATAATCTCATTTGTGCACTTAATAATAATGTAAAAGTGTTACGCGAGATGTTTTCATATTTGTGAGGCAAAGCATAAGCCTAGAAGCACTGAGGCATAAGCTTTTTGTAATAAATATTTATTAACTATATATATAATTAATAAATATTTTATGATATTATAAAAATAAAATAATATGAAATATTTTAATAAATATTTTATAATGTATTAAATTTTAATAAATTTAAAATAATTTTTCATTATCAAATTAAAAATTTAATTACTTATTTATAATAATTTTATCATTATAAATTTAAATTTTCACTCTCACTTGTCTCACCCATCGCCACTTTCTCCTTTCCCTCGCCATTCTCCCTTGCTCAACGGAAAGCTCAATGAAGCTTACTAGAGGTCCTCGTTAGAGCTCGTGGAGCTCGAGAAGCTCTATCTAGCTCCATGCTTTTTTTACGCATTTAGGCTTTTTTAGAATGCCCCACATTGAGACGCACCTGAAAAATACTTTTAAAAACTTTGCTTAATAATCCAATCAATTAAAAGTGAGATAATTAATTGACTCAATTAAAAGTGAGTCAACTAAAAATACTTTTTAGAATGAATGAACTATATTTTTTTTGTCATATTCATAGTCTCATATATTTTTAGCCCTCTCTTATTATTTATTGTCTTTGATAAAATTCATATAATTTAATATATAGGTTAGATCTTCGACAAATAGTATATTTACTTCTAGATTTCGAATATATTAAAAAATTACTCCAAATGTTCATCTAATTTCTTATTTTTCAAACATTGTAAAAATAAAAAATACATCAAAAATTTATCCTTAGCTTCATCCTGATATATTTCTTTATCTTTATTACCTCAGTAACCTCCATTCGTTCTTCTATTTGTTTGTTTCCATATTTCACATTTTGAGGTGACATTTTTAGCTTGCATTTCCCTTATAATAACAGCTTTATTTAGTGTCTCGACATCATATCCTTCATCTTTCAAACTCTCTTTTATGAGAATCATGGGTTTTTAAAAAATTTTAGTCAAAATAATGACATTTGAGAAAATCATTGTGTTATCTGCTCTAAAAGTTCTAGAATCAAATTGTTCAATGCACTGCCTTTATATATTTTTCTCGCTTATAAGCAATATACATGAACAATTCTTTGAATTTATTTCAAAATGACTTGGCAATTCATTAACTCTGTTTTCCTTCAATGATAAAACTAATTGTCCAATTTAATTATCTATAATACTCATCGCCAACCTCGTTTGATCCAATCTCAATCCAAAATTCCTCATCCAAATGCTGAGTATCATTTTTCTTTATCAATTATGCTAAAATAGCATTCATACTTTGTTCTAACGATGTCTTCTATTTTCTTCGTGATACTTGACTATTCAAGTTTGAGTTTCTTTAAATATTATTAAAAACTAATGGATTCATTTGATTTTTTTGAAAGTTTTTTTTGAATAATTATAAAATATTTTCTTGTCACATTCACGATCTCATACATCTTCAAATTCTTCTTATTACTTATTATATTTTTACTCTTTCATAAAATTCATATAGTTTGGCATTTAGGCTAGATATTCGCCAAATCGTATATATACTTCTAATTTTCAAATATATAAAAAAATTTCTTAAATTATTTATCCAATTTTTCTTTTTTCAAACAATGTGGAAATAAAAGATACATCTAAAACTTACCTTTAACTTCATATTTATTTATCTTCATTATCTTTGTAACCTTCATTCACTCTTCTATTTGTTGTTTCCATATTTTTCATCTTAGGTGAGATTTTGGTTTGCATTTCATTTAGAATTGCAACTTTGTTTGGTACCTCAAAATCATATCTTTCATCTTTCGAACTCTCTTTTGTGAAGGTCATGGCTTCTTGAAAAATTTTATTCAATCCTTGCTTTTGAGAAAATCAAAGTGCTATCAGTTCCAAGAATTCTAGAATCCACTTGCTCAATGCATTTTCTTTATATATTTTTCATGCTTCTAAGAAATATAGAATAGCAATTATTTATATATTACTCATCACAGTTCATTTACTTCAAAATCACTTAATAGTTCATTTATTCTTTTTTCTTTCAAGAATAAAGCTAATTGTCAAATTTGATTCTCTATATTACTCGGTATCAACCTCATTTGATCCAGTCTCAATCCAGAATTTCTCAGCCATATATCTTGTGTATTATTTTTCTGATTAACATCATATTCACATAATTAACATACATTTTTATTAAATTTCCTAAGAACCATACGAGTCAAAAACAACTCAAAAAAAATATTATCATTTTATGAATCACAATAAGCTCACACAAATCCTGAGATTTACTCATCATCTTCATAAGTGATGATGCGACTCACATATTAAAGTTAAAATTTTTATTATAATATTTATCCCAAACAAGAATCAATTTTTCTAAAATATATAAAATAGATTAGCATATAAAAATACTCATACTTTTATCTTCGTAAGAATCATACTCGTAATGATTAACATACCATGATTTTAAATTTTAATATATATATTTATCTCAAATATCACAACAAAAAGATCTATCACTCTCTTAATTTCATATTCACAAGTGAGCATCATAATTTATTTGTCACTATCTATCATGATAATCTTGCACATTCGCACGACTAAAAAATGACCATGGCTTCAACATCCATCATTCTTATTCATCATAAGACTATGATACTGTAAATGGCACTAGCATTGTGAATGATTTTTCATATCATAATATAATAACAACATAAAATGATCACGATATTAACATTAGTCACTTTTGATCATCATATGGTCAAAACATTGACATTAATCTATCTTATTCATCATATGATAATGGTTAAAAACACTGATATTAATGTCTCTTAATTATCATATGGTTGCAACGTTGAGAAATAATTGTAACACTGAGAATATCTCTTATATGTATCATATGATCATGACACTTAGAAATAGTCACAACACAAAAAAAAAAAACTTTTATCGACCCAAGTGGTCATGACAATATGATGATCAAGTAGGATTGACTTTATAACTATTTATAGCTCAAAAATTATAATTTTATAAAAAAATTAAAACTCTGAATTAAAACTATCAAGTCATATCAAAGATTAAGTTGTGAAGCTAAGATATTATCACAACTTTTAGTACTTGTGACATGCTTGATTGTTGTAACATAAAATTAAAATTAACATCATTAAAATTTTGTGAGATAAGTATAACTACAACTCCAATATAATATCACAATTATAAAGAATATATTACAAAATAAAAAAATTATGTTTAAGAATTAAATGTTAATGTCATGGAAAGAATATCATGATCAATTAATTAGAATTTTGATCAAAAATAAATATCAAAATTATGTAATACTTGATATTCTACCCATCAATAAAATACCTCTAGAAATATATTAATTTTATAATTATTCATCAAAATCTACAAAAACTTCAAAGTCATAAAATTAATCAACAAATATTCTTTTGTCGTACTTACATATTATCAAAAATCACCAAAATACACAAATATTTGATAGTTTAAACATAAAACAAATACAACATTATATATATATATATATATATGTATATATATATATATATATGTATATATATATATATATAGTTTGAGATAGTTCACAAATTAAATATTTCTAAATAATAAAAAAAATAAATTAAAACTCACCAATATGCATGTGACAACTCATGCTTGTGCAATGGTTAGCATACTATGCATGGGAAAAGTGTGAGTGGACGAACACCCATGTACTATGGTACTAACATTGTGAAGTTGTAATTAAGTGAAGGGTGTAGTAGTTGTTGTATCTATGACATAACATTAATAATAAAAAAATAATAACAATCAAAATAGAAAAATCATGAGAAATAACCTATTGAAGATTAAAAACAAGACATGTATTCATTAAGGACATCTTCAATATTAATCTAATTTATAGACCAAGGAAATGTGATATACTTGTTATATATTCAACTTGAGGTTGATTTAGATAAATAGTTAGTGATCGATACAGATTTGCTTGTTCATCTATAATAATTGATTGATCAAAGAATTACCAAGCTATTTTATTCTTATCAAACATATAAGAAGATTTATAGTTTAATAATCTTAATATATTATTTTGAAACATTTCACTTATATTAAAGTATTACTTATTTGTTGGCATACAAACAAGGAAATCAGATTGATACTATTCATTATATAACCTTGACATAATTGTGTAAGAGAATTAATGAAATAATATTTGTATTGATAGATTTGATTGTATATAAGAGATTAGATAATCAAATTTACAATATTTTAAATTTATATTTGTTGAAAGATATATTATCTTGCAAACACAAATTCTTAATGTCAGTATGCTCCGAGTTTTTTGAAATTTTATCAAAGGGTAATCCAAATATCTACTACAACACCCAAATTTAATAAAATTATGATAATTAGTCAGATTATTCATTTCGTATGATATCAAAACACACTCTAGAGAGGTGTTCAACATTGTACCCTAAGTCAAAAATATGTTTCAAGATTTAGAGATTATACATCAAACTATTAAATCTACACAATCTATATCTTCAACATATATACCTACTAATCTTTTTACACTTACTCAAAAAAGGTATTTCATACTTCTTTCCTTGATGGCTACCAACACTAGTAGAGATAATTCTGCTCTAGAAATTTCTATTACTCATTCTTCTCTTTGACTCAGTCTAAATTCATGATTTATAGATTTGTGGGTCAAAATCATGCTACAAATAATTGAACTCTTTTATTCTTTTATTGAGTTTAGACTTTAAACACTTAGATATTATTATTGTTAATAACATCGTTATATGATTTAGGGGCATGAGCATGACAATATCAATATCAAATTTGTGTTATTAAAAAGTTTTTTCTGCCCCCAAATTTTGTCATAATATATTTTTTAATCAATTATTTTATTAAATAACAAAAATATAATATTCTTTCTATTTTAGATATTTGATATTTTTGTGCAAGATTAATAAAATTATGTCAATGGCATTCTTAAAAATTAATAGAAAAAGCTTATATACATTTTTATTTACTCTCAATAACATTTATGTATGTTGGGTTATCATTTACCCACTATCATTAAATAACTTGTAAATTATAAAATCAAGATCATAATTTGTATTGACTATTAGTCATATCAAATAAAAAAACATGCCATAATTTTTCATTCAATGAAATATTTATTAACCTTGTAAGACTACAAAAATAATGATATGATATATTGTATCATATTTGTTAATTATTTTATCAATAATGATATGATATGATTATCAATTTTAAAAAAAATTAAGATCTTAACATTTTTATAAAATTTTATCAAATATTAAAATTATAATTTAAATATAATATTAAAATATTAAAAAAAGATAATTATTAAAGTAAATGTCACAACTATGTTCTAGTTTTTTAAAAAATAATAAATCATTCACCAAATATCTCATGTTGGCGCCCCTTCACCAAAAATAAAGTAACTAAAAAAAATAAATATTTAGTTTAAATAATTAAAAATATTAATTAAAGAGATGTAATATTAATAACTAATTTTTTAATTAACCATACGTGTCTTATGCCTATCAAATATCCAAGAGAATTAGTAATGACTCTTATATTTTATTTATTCAGATGTTTATTGATATTGTATGACTATCAAATATGATGATTTAATATATTTTGTTATATTTGTTAATTATTTTACTCAATATACATAATTATTTATTTTTTAAAAAAATTTTAAAATCTTACCCTATTTTATAAATTTTTATCAAATAGTGAAATTATAATTTAAATATAATATTAAAATATTAAAAAATAATAATTATTAGAATATTAAGAATATTCTAACATTTTGAGAAACATGAAATTATTCACCAAATATTTAATGTTGTCACCCTTTTAGATAATAAAATATCTATTTAAAAAAGAATAAATATTTAATTAAAATAATTAGTATACTACTGCATATTAAGTGTTCCTTAATATTTTTAAAAAATTATAATATTAATCAATTATTTTTTAATTAACCATAAATAGCATATGTCTTTGCACATCGTATCTCATATCTATTTATATATCCAATAGAGATAACTTCATTTTTCAGTCAAAATTCTTGAGCATTTAGACCTTAGTTCATTCAATATCATTCTTACAATAGAGAAAAGATAATTGCACAATGATATGATCAAATATGTATTAAATATGCATTTATTAGGTATTCAAGTACTTTAAAAGATACAAGTAATACTCATCGTCATTATATACCATTAAAATAATTATAAGTATCATTATAATATTCTTTGAGGATAAGTTTATTTTGCAACTCAATCCAAGAAAATATATTTTTAGATGCTACAATGATATGATCATTAGTATGTATAAATTGTCACCCCTCAAAGAGTGACTACTACACGTACTAATACACTTGATAATGTCACCATAATTCATATTGAAAATGATAGTGGGACATCTCCTAATACCCCATTGAACCATGGTTTTGTGTTCCAATGGTATGAGTGAGAAAGAGACTTTTAGTTAGAGTATCCGACAATACACGAGATGTGAGTCTCCCAAATAAAGATTGTGGTTAGGAAACTTGATCATAATCTAAATGTATCAACTAGACAGGTAGATCCACGATAGGCCCCAATCAAGCCATCTACTAAATTAGTTGATCAAGATCAAAATAGCAACTTTATAATTATGATTACACTACACAAAAAATATATATATTCTACTTAGAATCAACTATCACAAATAATATCTTACTCACATTTTAATACTACATTCTAATTTTTTGTCTTATCTTGATAATTACAAAATCTCAAATATTATTTTTAAGACAATCATTAAAAATGATAATAAATTATATTTGAAGAATTATATATAATCAACTTCAACAATAAGTATAGTATTGTTTTGAGATCTCAAGACAAGCTTGTAATAGAATGTAATTAGGTGTATATGACAATAACTAGACCTGACAATGAGATAGATCAGTAAGAGGTCAATTTAATAGCGATGAGATTTACATAGATTTATAATATTAATTATTAAATAACTTTTTTTGATGATGTTTCTAACATGTGAACTATTTATCAATTAAACATTCATTAGTAATAGAATGTATGTCTTCGTGATAATCTTATTATTTATGTCACATTCATTAGTTTTAAATATCCTATAGAAAACATGTATGGTTGATAGATTATGAAATGTTATATAAGGCTAGAAACAATCTCCTACGATATTATTCAATTGTTTCTCTTTAATAATAATTATTTTTTATAATAGTATATATGTATCATATTATTTGTGTTTTTACCAAAATGAAACAAGGAAGCCTAAATGTGATGTTGGTGGCATGTGTTATTGATATTCTTATTATCGATTATGGTCAATTGAATATAACATAATTGAAGTGTTCTTCTAGACTACATTTCAAATGAAATGTTTTGGACATCTCAGATATTTTATGGGCAATGAAATTTTTTTATTGTGTGAAGATTTGTCCAATTGACTCGCCGCTCGATACGCATAAATTTTTGTCCACTGATTCCAACAGTTCAAGATATGAATCCAATTTAACAGAATCTTAAATATGTGAAGAAAATTTCAAAATGTGTGATTCTTTTAGACAATGGGCATAACCAAATAGATGCATACATATATTCTAGATAGGCTCATGTAGAGGTGTCAAACGGGCCGGGCCGGCCCGGCCCGGCACGAGGCACGGCACGGTTCGGCCGTGCCTGGGCCGGCCCGGCACGATAAAAAAACGTGCCCGGGCCCGTGCCGGGCCCGTCCGCACGAACCACGTGCCGGGCCGTGCCCGGCACGGCTCGTGCCTTGGCACGGCACGTCGGCCCGCGTGCCTGAGTCGTGACTCGTGAGTCGTGACTCGTGACCCAACCGGGCCCCGCCCCCGGTAAAAAGACCGCGGGTCGGGTCCAAACAGACCCGACCCGCCCCGCCCCGCCTGCCCTGCCTTGCCGTGCGCCCGTGCCCGAGCGGGCCGGCACGGCACGGCACGGCCTTGCCGTGCCCACGGGCCGTGCCGTGCCCGAATTTTAAAAACCGTGCCGTGCCCGGCACGGCACGGCAGCACGGCTGGGCACGTGAAAAACGGGCCGTGCCGTGCTGGGCCGGCCCGTTTGACACCTCTAGGCTCATGTGATCGCTAGAAAAAAGATTTGTCACCGGATATTATATTTTTTTGAAGATAATCTTATATCCTAAAAAATTAAAGAATAAATTATTAAAAATTGAGTAGAGAATCTTAATTAAAATTATGATACTAATTATTTATTAATTTTAATAGGTCAATCACTTTTTAAAAGAGTTAGGCTTATCAATCTAAAAACCAATGATATTTCACTATGACATCCAAAAAACTTGACATATTACTTTTAATTTAATTTTTTATGAGCGGATAAAATATATTGAGAATAATAATTTTATAAGAGAAAAATCCAAAATAATTTTATCGCTAATGTTTATGTATCTACTATTAATCAGATTACAAATATCATCAATGCACTTAGATAACCACAAATATGTGTTTCATTTATCCAACTTAAATAATTGTGATATGTATATACTAAATTAATAACAAGATAATGTGTTGTTATGATTCAATTATTTCTCTTTAATAGTTACTACTTTTAACCATAGTAAATATGTATTATATTAATTTTATTTTTACCAACATGCATTAGTAGAGGATTGAATAATAAATATGTTATTTGTTATATATATATTTATGATATTTTTATTGATGATTATGATCAATTAAATATGTATTAATTAAAATTATTCATGTAGACTAAGTTTTAGATAGAATATTTAAGTTGTTTTAGATATTTTTTGAATATTATGATTACTTATCCATGAGATATAATTTTTCATTCTCAAATAAAGTAGGCTAAATATATTTTATCCAACATTGATATGTTGGAATGTGGACCAATCAACTCATCACTTCATCAAAATAAATAATTATCCACAGTAATCGACACTTCAATAAATTCTTTTGATATAAGATAAACATAAAAGCATTTAAATATCTTATTGGTACTAAAATAAATCACATATAGTATTTATATAGTTATTCAATTCCTAAATTCACTCAAACAAATTTATATGGATCTAATTTTACAGATTCTTAGATATGTAAACAAAGTTACAAAATGTGAAATTTTTTTCAAAGCATAGGCATAATTATATAAAGACATACTCAAATTTTAACTAAGCTTATGTGATCAAAAATAAGAAATTTATCATCACATTTTAAATTTTTTTAGAGATAATCTTATCTTTTAAAAAAATAAACTTCAATGATATTTTTATTTATGAGTTTTAGTAGATCAAATACTTATTAAAAGAGAGAAATCTATCATTCTATAGACCAATGATATCCAAGAAACTTGACATATTACTTTCAATTTATTTTTTCATAAGCAGACAAAATACATTAAAATTAATTATTATTTTATACTAGATAAAGACCAGAATGATTATATAATTATTGTATATGAACATACTAATAATCAAATTACAAATATTTTTACGAATGTACTTAGATAATCACAAATATCTTTCATTTTCTCTTAACTTGTGTACTTTAGACATGTATGAGCCAACTTAATGATGAGATGATATATTTTGTGAATTAATTGTTCCTCTTCAATAAGTTCTTTTGAAATTTGACCTTAATAAATATGTATTATATTATTGTGTTTACCAACATTAATTAAGAGAGACTGATATAATGATTATAATATATTTTAATGGTATTCATATTATAAATTACAATAAGTTTGATCATATCTTAATTAAAAGTATTCCTATAAATTAAATTTTAGACAAAACATTTGAAACAACCCAGATATTTTTTGGATATTATAAAAATTTATTCATAAGATATAATTTTAATTTTCTCATAGAAGATATATTTTAGATAATTTATCCTGCATTGACATGTTGCAATGTGTATCAATTGACTCAATATTTGATCCGATAAAGATTTACTTACAAATACCAATACACAATAGACTTTAAAATATATGAGAAATATAAAAGCACTTAAATATCTAAAAGTTACAAGAGTAAATATTATTTATAATATTAATATATTTATTTAATTCCTAGATAATTAAATTGTTTTAGAAGAAATATATACCCTCCACTTCAATAATATTTAAGAACTAATATCTCAATCTTCAATAGATATAAAAATAAGTCAAATAGCCAAGCATGAAACATTACACAAACAAAAAAAATCAAAAATAAAGGTGAATCAAGTCGCCATGGCCCAAAGGCACAGTTGGCATGGACAAGCAAACAACACAATTAGCACATTCGGCACAGCCCAAAGGCACATACCACGACAAACCTAGAGAGACAACACACGAGTCTTCCATGCATGAGATAGGGTAAAACATGATGCACTAGCCCACTCAAACTAGATTTTGCCTAGGTCCCAATTGTTCAAGCCAAGCACATCCCATGCCTTGAGCTCAAGGGTACCACTCCATTACAAACATGGCATGATCCCACATAACCCAATGACCCATTGAGCAAACTAGGACATACCATCTTGACACTACCCATCTTCCAGACATGGACAATCCATACCCAACATGGTGGCCAAATTAGGTATACAAGAAAATGAGTTGTACCAAACTAGCATAGCTCTTTCGATACCTCTGACCTTTGAAAATATTTGTTGTTTGTTGGAGGTTGATATTCACTGTGCAAATATAGATCATGTTTAAAAGTTTTGTTATGAAAGAGTTTACTCATATATTTAGTATATAATATAGACTACTAATATATTTTCTCTTTGATGCCCAAAATAGTCTCAATACCATTTCTTATATTACTAAAAAATTATCACATATAGAAGATATACTAGTTAAATATTAAAAATATAATTCTTCATTGTGATCATAAATAGGAGATCTATGTAAAACAATAACTTAAATTTCAAATAATATAATTATAGTCAATTTATAAATTACAAAAAAAAATTAAATTATCTCGAGTGGTTACGAAAAACTTAGTTTTTAAATTTTTCATTGATAATTATCTCTTTTAAGTTACACAAGTATGTTATAGATTTTTTTTTTATTTTTTGAATGAGCTCACACAATAAATTGATCATATTGATTATATGCGTTGATAACATCCTTATTATGCAAGATAGTGAGTTGTGATTCATTCAACTCAAAAAATATAATTAAAATTCCAAACAAAAAATTTAAAAAGCTTCAAATAATTTTTTCAAATATATTTGGCAAAATATAAAAAAGATTATTTTACCATTAAAAAGATATGTACACATTATTCTCATAGAGATTGACCTTCAAAAATATACATAAATAAATATTCCTATTGAATTAGATATTAATTGATTTTTCAATTCAAATTTTTTGATTGACTCTATTACATATAAGAAATTATATAAAAAAAATTTAGTAATTAACTATTCTTAAACCAAATATAATTTATAAAGCCAATATAATTAATTATTTTTAAAATTTTTTACGATGTGTTCAGCTAAATACAGTTATTCATATATTGAGATATATAAAAAATTTAAAACTTAAAATTTCTTTCAATCATCATATACACATACAATTAATTGAATATTTTAATTTTAGTTAAACACTAAATTGTGTTGAGATGCTATCTACTATATGTCATACTTTTCTTAAAATTAATTGTCTCCTGAAAAAATAAGAGATAAATAACAAATACTTTTTTCAAGAAATCATATACCTAATTATTTCTATACTAATTTCTAATATAATTAGACAACAAAATATATAATTTCTGATTGAACATTTCGCAACCAAAAAAACAAATAAAAATAAATTATTTCTTTCTCAATAAAAAAACTATGATCAAACTATAATTACAATATTTATTCTTATAACTAGTCAATCAATTGATATCATTATAAAGATCATGAAGATGTCTCACCTCACCTTTAAATTCTCCAAGCTTAGCATCTTGGATATTTACACATTAATTTGAAAGAGATTATTATTTTTTATAGTTGAACATATTTTTGAGATTTTTATTTTTTCTATTTTATAGATATGAACACCTATTATATTTTTATTATGAAAGTTTATGATATTTTGCATGCTTATTTTTGTACAATATAAAATACATTTAACATTTTTTAACATATTAATCCTCACAAAAAAATATTATTTGTATTTATAAAATCCTATCTCAATAATTTTTTCAAATGAAATTAATAAAATTTGATTAACATCAATGGAATTAAGTCAATAAATACAAGTTCATCCAATATCATACATTCCACTTGGCATACTTCTTATTTGACTTGTAACATCATAATTCATTCTAAAATGTTATTATTTTAATAAGTAAAATATAAAATTTACATATTTCCTCTATAAAAATATTTATTCTTGGAATGAATTTCTTTAAAAATTTTAAAACAACAAAAAAATGAAAAAATAAGAAGAAAAAAATATGAGATAAATGAATTATCTCAGATTTGTATTAGTAAAAAATTATTTTTTGTAATAAAATAAAAGTATACTGCAATTTAATTTGGTAGAATATTTCAATAAAAATATTAGAAAAATTATATTCAACCCAGTTGTCTATAAAGCACGTTTAATGAATATGCATTTCATGGAGATGAACAAGGTACCATGACACACACACACACATCTTTTATGATCTCACATAAATGTGATAGTTTCTCCTCATTCACTGTTGTTTAATTTAAGGACATTATAACAATACAAAGAAAATTAAAATAATCTCATCACAAAACAATGGAAATTGACAAGTGATAATTCTTAAAAATTAATTTTTCGCAGAAGGAATAAACAGAAGCTTCATATCCTTTTATACCTCTCAGATAAAAAAAAATTATCTGTCAATCAATTGAAATATCATTCAAAACCAGAACCAATTTTTCTCAAAGCTGACCCTATTCAAACACTACGTACACAAGAAAATTATTCAAGAAACAAGCTGAAAATGCTAAAGAATACCTGAAAATCCTAAGTGATCCCACTTTCGAAGACACGCACCGCGTGCAGCGTCAGCAAGGCAACTGAAAAGGTTCCATTCAGCAAACACGCGGGGGTGATTTAACATTTGGACATTTGATGCCACAGGGTTCTGTAATGAGAAAGGGATAATTGGCGAGCTTTAACATCGAGACTTAAAATAGGCAGATGAAAAAAGCGCATTAACCATGAGAATTTTGTGATTGGGTTTTTGCGGGCACTGTGTATCGTTTTTGAAGATGCTTGGAGTTGGAGATGTAAAATTTGGTGCCATTGCCACCAGTATCACGAAAACAGATCAGTCAACTTCGACCAACATGAGACGTTGAGATTCGAGAATGGAGATCAGCTAGCGCGCTCATTCACTTAACCGTAAATATGATATATACAATAATATATATATATATATATATATGTTATATATAAACTTATACAGTAATATAAAATAAGGTCCAATTTGATAAAACTGAAAAAATTAAGTGCATTTAAATAAATCATAGACAGTATTGAAAATTTAATTCTTAATTTTATAAGTGGTGAATTTGTATTAAAAAACTATTTGATAAATTACTGTTAATTAAATGTTGAATATAAATATATTGTTTGATAAATATAAATATTGAATGCGAAAAATAATATATTTACATATTTACCATTATTTACATTATATTATATATTATCCAACATATATAAAATTTCAAATGAAATTTTTTTTTCACTATAATTATTAATTATTAAAAAAATAAAATCCCTAAAAACATATCCATAAATAAATCATAAATTCAAAAAAATAAAAATAAAAATATTCAAAAAATAACAATAAAATCTTAACTCTTTAAAACTATCCTAATTTTTAATATAAAAATAAAAATTAATGAACAACTAATTGATTTGTTATTTCTTCTCTTAAATTAATCATGAAAGAGGATTAAGATTAATGTTTGTTGTGGCAGAGAAAGGAGGATGAGAGGACAATTGAACTTAGCATGAATGAGAAAATGAAAAAAAATGACAAATTGGTAATTTTTTTTAAAAAAAATTTGTTGGAAATTTTCAGCCTTCACCATTAAGGGACTGTTTGATAACGCAATTAGAATTTTCAAACCATTGAAAATTTTAAATTTTAATAGTTAGAAATTATGCATTTAATAAAAATGTTTGGAGCTAAAAATTTAAAATAGTAAGTGAAAATTTATTGAAAATTTTAAGTAGGTAGAGACCTACTTAATGTTAAATGGTGAAAATTTTCAACAAATTTTTTTAAATTACCATTTTGTTCATTTTTTTCATTTCTTGTTCGTTTTTTTATTCACGCTACGGTTTAATTTGTGAATCTATCTTCTCCTCCTTTCTCTGCCACCACAAACGCTAACCCTAACATTTTTCATGATTAATCTAAGAGAGTAAATATCAAATCAACTAGTTGTTCATTAATCTTTATTTTTATATTAAAATTTTGGATAGCTTTAAAGAGTTTATATTTTATTGGTTTTTTTTTGGATTTATGATTTATTTATGGATATGTTTTAAGATATTTTATTTTTTTTTAATAATTAATAATTATTAGTTAAAAAAAATTATTAGAAATTATATTTATGTTGGGTAATATGTAATACAATCATAATAAGGATAAATATGTAAAATACATTAGTTTCAGCATTCAGCATTTATAGTTATCAAATAATATATTTATATTTAATATTTAATTAATAGTAATTTATCAAATAGTTGTTCAATATAAATTCAACACTTATAAAATTCACCCTTAATTTTTCAGCACTTAATTTTTTTAGTTTTATCAAACATACTATAAGTAGGTCTCTACCTACTTAAAATTTTCAATGAATTTTCACTTAAATTTTTAAATTTTCAGCTCCCAATATTTTTGTATCAAACCCACTTAAAATTTCAAACCATTGAAAATTTAAATTTTAAATGGTTAGAAGATTTTAAGTGAATTATCAAATAGTCTCTAAGTTAAAAAAAAGTAAAACGTATATTTTGTGATCTATTTTAAATGATATATATATTAAAATTATATATATTAAATTATATATTAATATAACATATATGTTTTAAGCAATATACATTTATGTTTTAAACTATATATATATAAATTATATGTTCTAAATTGTATTATATTTGTTTTAAACAATTTACATATATGTTTTTAACTATGTTATATATGTATTTTAAACTATATACATATAGGTTATATGTTGTAAACATATATATTGTGAGGCCCATAAAACAAAAAAAATTTTTTTAGATTTTAGTCATTGCTTTGAATTGGAAATATTGGTTAAATAATGAAAGATAGAGCTATTTAAATTTTTTTTATGTTAAAAAATGATTTATTGTTGTAAAATGGATAAGAATAAAATAGAATTTTATAGGTTTGACATTTAGGGGCTATTTGATAAAACACTTAATTTATTCAAACCATTGAAAATGAAAATTTTTAATTGTGTTAGATTTTTAATGTGTTTGATAAAAAATGTGTGGGAGCTAGAAATTAAAAATTTAAAATGAAATAGCATTGAAAATATTAAGTAGGTAGATACCTACTTATCGTTGAATGCCTGAAAATGATCAACATAATAGAATTTTTAAAATTACCTTTTTATCGGTAAAATTTTTCATGCCCTTTTCATTTTTTATTGTCATCATTTACACAAAAATTCTATCTCATTCTCATGCAAGGGTTCTGTGAGTTTTGGGAGCATTTTTTAGACTTGGTTTTGTGGTGAGCATAAATGGTTTTAATGTTGTTGATATTTGGGATTTTTTTTTTTTGTGTTTGAGATATTTGATTTTCACAAAGTTAGAATAATCGGATTTTGTTTTTGTTTTCTTCTCTGGATAATACTCGATTACTGATTTCTTAGCGAAGTTCTCTGCAAAGAACTATATTATTACAAATAATTTTAAAACTACAATTAATGCATTTTGTTTGTCGTGATTATTTTAAATTCTTGAATGCTTTGAATCCCAAATGCATTTATTTTGTTGCAAAATGTTTGAATCCCTAATGGTTTTTGTTTTTATTCTTTCTATTTGTTGAATCCCAAATAGTTTTAGTATTTTCGTTCAATTTTGTTTTCCCGAATAGATTGAATGCTAAATGGATTGAATCACTAAAACTTGTCTAGACCTCTAGCGCAACCATTGTGTAATACAACTATACCTTCTATTTTGTTTATCAATTTTCTTAATGTAATTATATTATGCCAAATGGAATATGAATTACCTATAGTCTAGGGATAATATGGTAAGTAAATAAAAATTATTAAATTTTTAGTTCATCTACCATGAAATATGTGTAGGTGCATAGATATTACGGCATTTCAAATTGCTTGATTATGTACTATATCTCATATGAATTACCAATGGTTTTATTATTTATTGATTATGTAATGTATTTCAACACATGTAGTCGCTTTGTTTATATTGGTTATGCATTTAAATGAGTTTTATAATACATGTTATGCATTAATGTGAGTTTTGTTGTTGCATTGTTTTTTGATGTTTAGAATTGAAATCTATTGTCTATTCTCTTACTTGAATAAAGAAAATATTTAAAATAACTTTCGCTAAATTATCTTATGTAGGAATGACTTCTCTTGATACTGCCAGAGCTAGTTGAAAAGACCCAACACTCGTTAAATTTTTTTTTAGATTTATGTCTCGACCAGAAAAACATTTTGGGAGGGGGGGCTTGCAAGTTGAATCATGGGTTAAAATTTCAAAAACTTTTAAAGAGAATAAAAATATAAATCACTCAAAAGAAATTGAAAAGAAATAGATTTATTTAAAACATAAATACACGGTGTAGTCAAATTTAATAGGAATGTTTAGCCATGGCTATAATCTAGTAACTAATACAATTGACTGGACTTCATAAGTGTGGGAAGAGTATATCAAAATATAGTTCATTTCTTTAGTTCATATTTTGAAAAAATAACTTAGACTACTATTATCTAGATGAAAAATTGCTAACTGTTCTTAATATATTAGAGCAATCAGATGGATCTAGCATAAAAGAATGTAATAAGAAGTTGGATAAGATTACAACATTACCTATGGATGACCCATTATACATTGTAGCTCCTAGCATTTTTTGTGAAAAGCAAAGCATACAGATAACAGTGAATGATGTTTTCACAAAAGCCAGAGACAGTTAGAATTGCTTGGAATTAGATGAATACAAAAAAATTGGGATTACTTTAGTTTTCTTTTATGTACTCGGGGTTCAAGCAAATACAATTTTATGAGTTATTTTATGGGTTATTTTTATATTTTATCTACACATTTGTTTGTATTAACATAATTTCTTTTCATGACAAAATTTTGTGGTTCATTTTGCTTGTGATTGTTTTTACTTTAATTATTTATAATTGATACATTTTCAAATGTTGAATATTATCCAATGATAACTGGAAAGCAAAGAAATATATTGAAAATCACAGTACTGATTCTAGTCAAGAAGATTATTAGAAAAAAGCAACTTCGAAGAAGACCAGATACCGACTCGGCACTGAAAGGTTTTGTATATGTGCAAGAAATTTTAAATGGTAATCCAACACACTGTCTAAAAATTTTAAGAATGAATAAGCAAGTTTTTTTGTGTATTTTTGAGCATTTAAAAAATACAACATGGTTGAAAGACAATCACTACATCATAGTTCATTATGACATTAAATCACAACACGAGAAATCATGTTACCAAAAGATGTTTCAACCATTCAACTCAAATCATATATCATTAGTTTTATGAAGTACTAGAGGAAATACTTCTCTTTGGAAGAGAGATGATTGTGCCTACCTCAGATATTGAAGTTATAGAAAATCATCCACATCAATTGTTAAAAAAAGTGTTTAAGGTAAATAAAAATACAAGTTTATTATTATTGGTGTTTATATTTTTGTTATAATTATTGTTATATTGATAATTATTCTAATTAATAGGATGCTATTAGTGCACTTGATGGGATGCTTCTTAATGCTATGATACCATCTGACAAACAAGTCTCTTGTAAAGGAAGAGGAAGGGAGAATGTCATCAAAATTTTTATAGCAATATGTGACTTTTAATATGATTTTTACATTTGTTTGGGCTGGATGGGAAGACATAGCACATAATTCAAGAATATTATCAGAGACTATGCGTAATCCAGAAAATAATTTTCTAATACCTGCACAAGGTTAGTATATTTCTCTTACTGGCTATTATTAACAAATTCATAATTAATTGGAAAAATAATTTTTTATTATATAAATATTATCTTTGTGATGCTCTATATCCACATGTTCGAGGGTTTTTGGCGTCTTACCATTATGCACAATATTGGTTGCATGATTTTCACAATGGTGTCAAACCTTAGACAAAAAAATAAACATTCAACAATGCATATGCCAGATTGTTAAATGTCATTGAATGATTTTTTGGTGTTTTGAAAGCTCGTTTTCCAATTTTAAAAAAAATGGTACCTTATCATTTTCAAGTATAAAGAAACATTATTATTGCTTGCGTAGCTATACATAAATATATTTGAAAATTATGTATTGTTGATGCTTTCTTAGAGCATGGTGAAAATGAATATGGAAAAAATTCAAAAATACCTCAAATTAATCATGAATATCTACCTCTACTACAAGTAGGAGGAAGAGCTGCACAAACTGATCGAATTTGCATTATTAATTTAGGAGAGGAAATAGCAAATCAATTGGTTGCTCATTAATTTTTGTTTATTTTAAAAACATATTTATGTATTTTTTGGATTTTATGATTTAATTATATATATGTTTTTAGTAATTTTCTTTTAAATAATAATTAATAATTGTAGTGAAAAAAATTCATTAGAAATTCTATTTATTTTGGATAAAATATAATACAATGATAATAAGAGTAAAAATGTAACATACATCATTTTTAGTATTCAACATTTACAATTATCAAACAATATATTTATCTTCAACATTCAATTAACAGTAATTTATCAAATAGTTTTTCAATACAAATTAAATATTTATAAAATTCAGCCTTAATTTTTCAAGTTTTATTTTTTAGTACTTAATTTTTTTAGATTTATCAAACAGACCCTTAGATAGAATGTTATGCCATTTTGAATTCCAATGGATAATTTTATTATTTAACTATTAAATAAAAGATGAAATTTTTATTTATTTCATTTCCCTCGTATTTAAATACTCTTCTACTTATCTTCTATTTATCTTCTTCTTTCGTGGTTTTAGTTGGTTTCATCGCATTTCTTCATTAAAATTATTGAAATAAAACATAAAATTAATGATTTCTAATAAAATTGCATCATATGAAGTAATTAAGCTCGAGAATCCAATCTTTTAAACCATACAATAGTTATGGGTGGGTTATAATCTCATCATTGAGCAAAATTCTTTCCAATGCCACGAGCTATGGCTATGTATATGGTGACCATCCTATTCCATTAAAAAGAGATGAAGAAATTGACTCTGCCTATGCAATTTGGATTAAGGACTGGGAAAGTACTAATCATCAGATCATAAATTGGTTCCGAAATACATCTATTCCATCAATTATCGATGAATTTGGCAACCTTGATATTGCCAAACAGTTTGGGATTTACTTGTTACTCGGTAAACTGGACTAATGATGCTTGCAACTTCACACACACACACACACACCCTTTATCAAAATCATCAGGAACCTAGTGAGTAGATTACAATTTATCATAGTCAGCGGAAGCATATTTGGGATCAATTAACAGCATATGAACAAGTTCTCTCCAATTTCATTAACATCAAACTAGTTCATGCTCACCATGAACAAGGGCACTTGTTTCAGTTTATTATGGAGATTTGTGATAAGTTTGAATCAGCCAGAAGTAATATCTTATATTAGGATCCTTTATCCACACTTTCATAGGCTATTAATAGCTAATAGACACTGGGACATGTCTTCAGATGGATCCCATTACTACTCAACCCAGGTGCTTGCTACTCCAACAATTGTTTCGCAGGCTACTCTCATCTTTCTGCAAACTCCAAGCCTTTGTCAATCACATATCCAACTCGATCCATAATGACCTGTCGCAGCGATGCCCTTGATACATACTTTGTATTAATATTTGTATTTGACAAACATTAAAACATAATTTGTGGTTCCTAGTTTTCATAATTTCTCATGATGTCTATACCAACTTGGAATGTAAATATATTATCTAAGATAATTTCACGAAATTTTTTTGTTTCTCCTATGTGATTCATTAATATTTCTTAAATTTTAGGTACTTGAACATTTTTAATGAAATTTTGTTCAATTTGTACCTCTTCATAGACTAACTATTTATCAAGTTGGATATTTTTATTTATTTCTATTGACCCTTTCATGTTGGTTGGCTCTTCAATAATACTAAGTTTTTTATATTTTATATCTTTCTTTTTTTAGGAACTAAATCCTTTGAGAGATTTAGTTTACTATGCTTCAGACATGTCTTAAAACTATTTTTCATGATATTATCCAATTTTCCTACAAGTACATCAATACGTGGTTAAATATTCATGGATGATATATATGATTATGTTACTTTTTTTTATCTATGAAGGGATCATGTAACTGATTTATAAGTTCATAAAAATGAATAATCTACAAAACTTCTAGTTCACACAACTTTGTATGGGGATTAATATGAGACAATATTGATGATATATTCAATGTAATATCTTGCCATTCTCCTGGAATTGACTCGCTTTCCCTTAATTGCATGAAAATATATTAATTAAAGTAATAATCCACAAAGTATGCGGTAAAAACATCATCTATTAAAAGTTTGATATAACAAATAATGGATAAATAAGTAAATTCAACATATACAAGTTAACATTGAGGTCATGAGTTATAATGTTGAGATGGAACTATAAGAACATAAAACCCACAACCAAAAAAATGTAAATGTAAAAAAGTAGGTTGGGAACATAAGATAATCTACAAATGAAAGAATTCATGATTACCTAAATTATGAATTCAAATTAAAGTGATAGAATGAAAAATAATATTTCCCTAGGCAAAAAAGAGGCAATTTTATTCTCAGGGGTAATGATGTTGTAATTAATTACAACTAATGAAAAAAAGATTTAGCTAATTTATTTTGAGTATGAGTATATGCAGCATAATCCCCAATATGGATACAAATTGATACACAATAATTAAGAAATTCCTAAAAGGAGAATTCCCTAGCATTATCGAGACAAGTTATTTTAATATAATTATCATGAAATTATGTATTGAGTCGAATTATTTGAACATGTAATATTGTGAAAGAAATATTCATAGTTGAAAGAATGCAAACATTTGAATAATGAATATAAACATCAATTAAATCAATAAAATAATGAAAAATTCCATTGATAATAATATGATTAAATAAATGAATTTAATATTAAAAAATTATATGTCAAAGTAAATATGTATGTATTCAAATGAAGATACTGTAAAAAAATTCTTAATAAAAATAGAACATCTAATCATTAAAAAAAAATTCTATCATCAATTAGATGGTTACTTTTTCTACTAGGATCCTAAAAGAAATGTGAAACAATTAAATAGATCAAGTCCAATGAGTCATCACCTCAATAATATTTATTTCAACATTTATTTTTTTTCTTTTATTAAGAGTTGATAGAGACAGACCAAATATTTTGAAGTATATTAAGTATGTGACTAGCATCCTTTATATCACTCTTATACTATTTAATCTCATTAGTATGTTTTCTTTGTAGTTCCACACCCCTTTTTAGGTCGCACCTATGAATTACTCTACTTGTAGTGGTTTACATTATGTTTTTTACTCCGAGGTTTGTGATGACCATGATAGTGAACACTTCTTATACCTTACCCTCATCCATATTCGCGTAATTGTCCATGACCATAAGTTTGGACATTTGTGGCATTGGCTTTAGACAATGACACTGATCTAATAGGATGAAATTGATGATTTTTCCGTATGAATTCATTATTTTATTCAGCCACAAGAAGACATTAAACCAATTCTGAATATATTGTGAAATGATACTCTTTATATTGATGTTGAAAGAATGCTTCGAGGCATATCATGTTGTAAATATCTTTCAAGCATGTGTTCTTTTGTGACTTCTAGTCCACATACTTTTAATTGTTAGCTAGTTTTGAATAAAAAAGAATTGTAATCAACAATAAAATTGAAATCTTATAATCTCAAGTGTATCCAATCATTGCTTGTTTTTGGAAGGATTAATAGTTTTTTGGTGATCATATTGATCATTTAGATTAATCTAAAGGATGAAAGAATCACTAACTAGTAGGTGTTTACCTTTCAATCATTCATCAATGAGATGCAAAAGAAATGTTAAAGCTCTGGCCGAATTTTTTAGGGTTACATCATTTTATTTTTTAATACTATTTTAATGATTCATTGCATCTAGGTGAATTTGAACATCATGAGCCTAAGACACATAGTTTCATATTTTTCTCAACCTATCAAAATAAAATGATGTATCAATATTATATTAGGTAAATAATACTTGATAAAGATAAATAACTAAATAAAGATTTGAATAAATTTGCAACATTTCTATATCAATTTAAATATGATAAAAAAATATATATGAGATATGAAATATAAATAAAAAACTAATATATTTTAAATATTATTGCTATGTGCCATGATTATTTTGTCAAAAAAATATTAAACTCTGCACATAAATTCTAACTATATATTATTCATTCTATAGCCTCTGGCTATACAATATTACTAGATATAACTTCCAGTTATACGAAATAATTAAAATAATATTGGGATTTTATGCATAGTTTCTGACGATACATTTGTAATTTTATCCAATTATATTATGTTATGAGCCTGAATAATTTTTGACTATGTATTTATATATTTATCTCAGACTCTGGTTACGAGAAGTGACCAGAGTCTGAGATAAAAATATAAATACATAGTCAAAAATTATTCAGGCTCATAACATAATATAATTGGAATATATAATTTATGGCTAAAAGCAAATATTAATAATATTCGAATATATAAGCACATTTACATAAAATAAATAAGATTTTAAAAAAAATAAATATGTAAGATCATTACTTATATAAAAAATAAATCATTTTAATAACATGAGTTTGATTCATTGGATGTAAGCACTAATACAAATATATATGAGCCAAATAATTGTATGACTTAGATTTATAGGAGACAAAATTAAAAAAAATAAAAGAAAGAATAAAAAAAATAGAAAAGTAGAATTATGAAATAAATATTAATTTTATTTTTATTCATATAAATCTTTTATTTATGTGAGTCGGGAAAAATAAAAATTAAATTAAAGATTAAATTTGCATAAATAAGTATCAGAAATAAATATAATATTTAATTATGCACAAATAAAAAATCAAAATTAAATATAATTTTTAATTAATGAGTAAATATAAGATATTAATGACTAAGTGAGATATGATAATTCACAAATCACATTGATACGTTTATAACATTTCCGAGCTCTGACCTGTGCTCGGGATTGCTGGCCGAGGATCTCCTTCTCCATGTTTGTTCGGAAAGTCATCGGAATCCATCCATTTGTTCTTCTATCAGCACGCAGGGCCGCCGTCGGACCACCGTTCTATCTCCTTATCTCACTCTACAGTCGATTTAACCATGCCCAGCTCTTCTGCCCCACGCAGCGTGGTACATCGGAAACCCTAACGCATATGTTAATTACGTGTTTTAAGAACTTGAAAGGGCTAAACATTTGTAGGCATTGAGTAAAATGGCAAACAACCGTCTCCACAAAGAGCTCAAAGAGTGGATTGACTGTCCTCCTATTGGTTTTAAACGCAAGGCAACTGATAATCTCCAAAGGTTATTTTCTTCTAAATCTGATTCATATTTTCTTTTTTTTCGTTATACAGAGCATGTCTTGGATGATTATCGGTGTTCCTGGGGGTAGTCGTAGACTTGTTTTCGAAAATGGCGTTGGTTTGTGCTTGGGATTTCAATTGCAGATGACTCATTGATTTCGTAATAGTTGGATTTAACTTATTTCTTAAATGAAAACGGAATGTAGATAAGATGTTCTAGAAAATGTTGACTCCTAATTCACCCCATGCTCGCCATAATTTATAATTCCCATTGCTCTTCGTTCTGGAAAAACTGAAGAACCATTTCTCAAAATTAGCTCTCGCATTCTGACATTATGATTTGAATCAAACGTTTTCGATGCTTTCTCCCTTCTATGTATTATCTGTAACAAATATCTTCTTTATCACTAGCTTCTCTTTGTTATTTTGCCTTGGGATGGATTTGTGATTTTCAATTGAAGGTGGGTTATTGAAGTAAATGGAGCTGAGGAAACACTATACGCTAATGAAACTTACCAACTTCAGGTTGATTTCCCTGCACAGTATCCCATGGATGCTCCACAGGTTTTAAATTTTTTTGTGGGGGTTTTGTGGTGCATACCCATACATTTATATCCCCATTCAAATTGATACTCAAATTGGGTTTGTTGTTGTCATCCAGGTTTTATTTCTTGAGCCTGCCCCATGTCACCCACATGTGTATAGTAATGGCCATATTTGTTTAGGTAATCTTGTGTGTTTTTTGTAGAATAGTTATGCTTACACAAGTTAGATATTATTTACCAAATTTGATATAAAAAACCCTAAATTCTAAAACTTTTTTGATATTTATTCAATCTAATCTAATATAATCTAATGTATATACACATAAATTGTATGTAAATACTAACAAAAAGATAGAAATATATATCATGATGAGCTTTATATGATTGCTAATAAATTGAGCAGCACAATATGATATGAGATTTAAAAAGATAGTTAGTATATTAAACATGGTGAAAAAAGCTTATATTATAAAGGAAGAAATTGTATGTTTTATCATATTGTTAGTATAAAATAAGTTTTAGAAATTATAAAACAAATGAATTCAAAATATAATAGCTCAAATGATATACTAATTGAGATGCCAAAGTAATTAATAATTAAATTTCATAATTACTTATAACAAAACCATAAAAAATAAAAAACATGAGTTGTGCAGGCATATTTTTGTGATTAATTTGTGAGAATAAATATTAATTTTGTTAATGGTTGAATTATTTAAGGATAACATAGAATGTGTTATTAACATTTAATTATTTTATTAGATAATATTAGTTTGTCAATTAAGAATAATATATTTTATTATTTATATGAGCTATATAAAAATATAGTGAAATAAAAATTATTTATATTATTTTATTGATTTTGAAATTGATGCATGATAGTTATTCGAGAGCAAATTTAATGATTATTTAAAAAATAAATTATATTTTAATATTACGTCGATATTATTAAAAATATACATGAAAAGACTAATCAAACTGTCAATATTTTAGCTTCTCATAGATCACATGCTAAGCAGGAGCTACAACCCATGCTGTAGCAATAGTGAGCCAAAAATACTATGGTTAACCATAACCATGTATTATAGGACAAAATAGTACTAGTAGTTAGCATCAAAGTCTTAAAATATGATATGTTTTAATATTTATAATTTATAATTCAAAATAATGAAGACAAAAAAATAAATTATAAAATGTGTGACTTGGTGTTAATTAAACAAAATAAAAACTGATATATAAAATATATTAATACAATCAAATTATAGATTATATTGAGATGAGATATATAATAATAATAATAATAATAATAATAATAATAATAAGATGAGATATTTAAAAGAAAATATATTAAAATATATTGTAGAGATTATTTGAAATTAGTATGTGTTTAGATTGAGATCTAGACAAGTAGCCAAAATGTTAGAATTTTAAAATTTATTCATTTGATGGAAAAATATTTAGTTTATAATTTAAATTTATATCACAAAGAAATGATAACTCATTAAAAATCAATACTGAGAGATTATTTGATATTTATGTTTCATAATTAAGTGGATAATATAATTAGAAAAAATATAGGTCATACGATGAAAAGGGGATAATACTCATTAATCCATTTAAATAGAATGAGATCTCATTAAGTGGTGAAGTGTGTACCCAGTCGCTAAATGAAATAAAGGAGACGAGGAAGGAATGGAATAGAAAGAATGTGAAGCGCTAGCGTTATAGGATTTGTTGGGGGATTGTTTCAGAAGCAAGCTGATCCTTGCTCTTTTTTTGGGAGGATCAAGTTTGAGATAATGATATCAAGTGATAGAAGAAGCTTGGCCTCTTCACAACAACTCGTGAGCAGAATGGGCATGCAATCAGTACGAATCTTTGCTTTAAAAGTAGTACTAGCAGGAGGAGTAGTACTAGGAGTTTCCTCATCTCAGATGTTATCCAAGTTATAAAAAAGGCCGTAAAGAAGAGAAGAGGATTCTTGTTCGTTCTTCTAGCATTTTAAAAGGTCTGTGTGAAAGAGTCATTCCCAAATGTGGTGAAAGGGCTGTAGAGCAGAAGTAGGGGGCCCTCCGCAGTGCTTGACAAATTAGACTTAGACTCAGGTTTGTTTCCCTCGATAAGTGAAAATACATACACTACAGCCTGTAACAGGATTGCTAGTCAGTCTTTGCTTTGTATGGTAAAAATAATCTCGATTCCTTTTTCTTACTTGTGGCAGCGGTGGATGATCAGATTAGGGTCCCTTAATATCTTCGAGCAGAGGGAAAGGAAAGACAAGAAGGTGAAAGAGGTTAACGAACTCTTAAGAGATGTTTCTATTGAGCTAAGCTTGTTTTATATCAAGGCAAAAGATTGCTTGCTTGTCACACATGTCGTCTTTGGCTCGTCTCATTCCATTGGTAGCTGCCCGACCGTAGATCCAACTTCGATCAGTATTTTGCGCTTTATTGATTAGGGCGAATAAGTCTGCAATCAAAGTGGATATTGATTCTTCACCCAATCTCATGAGAAGCAAGCCCAGTGGGCCCTGTCTGAATCTGTCTCTAGACAGCCAGTCCTCGCCAGGCTGTTTGCATTGCTAAATGCTTCGCCATGAAGTGAATAAATTTCCTTAGTCCAGTACTTAATATTGGGAGGAAGTTCATGGCAGGAATAAAGAAAATGATATAAATATCAGCCCCCGGTTAGACTTATTTAGTAAGACCTTGGTCCGTATAGAAAGGATAAACTTGATCCCAAGTCGAACCGCATCTACATTTCTCGTAATGGTCTTTTTTATGAGACTCATTTTTCCCCCCCATTTCGAACAACTTCAATTGTGCAAAGTTTTATTTTCATAATGACTATGAGGTTAGCAGTCACAAAGAAGAGGTTGTCTTCACTGGATCACTTTTTGGTCAAGCTGAATACTCTTTCCAGGTCTCACGATCAGATTCCCTGGTAGAGCTCCAGATATCAAAGAGAGATTTCATGTCAGGTGGGGAAAATATCAACCTATAAGATAATGGTAATAGGAGCTCAGATAGCTGTCAGAGTGTTTGAGAGCTCTCGTGATCTACGACCACTCTTATTGTTTAAACTGCAAACTCCGAACAATTCCCTCCAGCTAGTCTTGGTACAAAAGAAATCTAGAAATAACCTACCATGAATGACTTTCCGCTTCTTCTTTCAGCAACTTCCCTCATTGGGATTGGTCAAGCTTCTTCACTTATTGCTTGATTCAGAACCTAGCACATTTTTTTCATATTATTATGTCTTCTTGCCCGTTAAGTTTTGTTTAGTTGTAGTTTTGAGATAGTTTAATAATAGAAGCTTTAGGTGTCATAATGAAGGGAAGCGAATCAAGTAGGGGCTGATTCTAAACTCAGGGCATATAATCTTGGAATGGAAGGGTTTAAGTAATTGGAAGGACCATCTTTGGATGCCCAGTCTCGGTAAGTTGCATCTTAGTCCAACCAAGCATGATATCGTTTCATCGCATTTCCAGTGTAGAATAATAGAGACTCGGGGGAAAAGACACTGACTAAGAAGGATGGCTTTTTTTTTTTGTTCCGTGTTTGTTTCTTCCATTGTGTTGTGTGTTGTTGAGAGAGCCATTATCAGTAAAAAAAAGCTGTGTTGAAAAAATGGAGATTGAGTTTGTGTTAAGTTAAGTCCACCTTAGTAGATAATCGAAAAGAATACACCCGGACATTGAGACTGAGTCCATATGCTTACCTCGAATTTATGCTCGACTTGGAAATATGCCATTCATCTTTGATGAGGTCTTTCTTCTTATGAGATTCCCAAGATCAAGAGAAGTTCTTTCTTCAAGAGCGTCTACACAAAGAAGGGATATGAAAATAAGATCGTCTACTGTAACAGAACTAGTGGTGAGGCGGAGTTCAAACAACAACTTGTCTTGTAGGAAGGCTTTACTTAATCTTAAAGAGCAGGAAAAATCATTAAATACGATCAGGTCCTATAATAGAACTTTATTAAAGGGCCATCATGTCTATTCCTATCTGTCTTTCTATTCTTCATTTTCATCATCTAGTCGTGAGACACTATGTTTTATTCAAGACACTTTCTTAATCAAGAAACTGAGACTAGAGGCAAATCTAGTCATTTCCTGAATTTTACTTCTGATCTGGCAATTTCATTCTTCTACTCCATTCAGGGAGCCAATTAGTTAGTTACTATATTTTTAGAAAGACAGAAAGAGATGAAAAACCTTCTTGGTCATCCGAACTCTTTTATGGGACTAGACGAAAGTCCCTGGGAGTCTTCTGGTTCATTGGTCTGGTCTTTCGCTTGTACGTACATCGGCTTGTTGGTGCTTGGAATAAGAACTTGCCCTAGGCCCTCAATTTGTAGCTTGGTTAGGTTCTTTTGTTAGGTATATGAGGAGTTACAGGCCATGATCCAATGGTGGAGAAGAAGACAGGAGCAGGAGTCGGTGCCCTATTGGCTATGGGTTAGGAAGTTTGACGCAGATATAAATTATTCAATGCTCGTACCTAAAGAAGGGTGGGTAGGAGCGTAGGGAAGAGAATTGATTAAAGAATCTAAACAAGAAAAGGTTGAAAGCAGCAAATACAAATCACAATAGCCTGCCTTGTTGTTCTATTATTCCGGGCTGGTACGAGATGACTTTGCTCGAAAGAGTTTATTCCTTTCCTGCTCTACGAATTTCTAGGAGCGGCTACTTTTGATTGAGAGATGGACAATCCAGGAGTTGCAGACCCAAGCATAGTAGTTGTAAGGTCTGCCCAAAGATTTTGAATAATAAGAATAGAATCAATCTCGTAGCGTAGATGAATTGAATTAGCTAATGACCGGAACGCTTGCAAACAAAAAAGAAGAAAGTATTCCTTGCCGACTCGGAACGAATGAGAAAGATTCATTCAATTATTAACAAGTTTAGAATCAAAGTACACATATATTGTGACTAAACAGTCAAACCTGACATAGTTGAAATACAAAGTAGGGCCGGAATGAGAAGTCCCCAAGAAGATGTCGGTTGGAGTGGAGCCAAAAGATACCAGTAACGGTAGGGTGAAGATCACTCTTGCTCACTCGGTTCCCTCGGTCTCCCGGAACGACCTCAAGAGTCACTTACGAAACAGAGGTGGGATTCGAACCCAACTCTTCCACGAAAGGTCTCTAGCTGCCTCTAAGCCCGTTTCACTCTTTTTCTACAATCACTGGCATAACAGCCACAGAAAGGTTTTTCTCGGTCCTCGATTCTGCTTTGGTGAGAGGCATGGTTTTACCAAGCTTGGGCCGGCTATCCATAGAATAGAGTAGTCGTTATTCCCCAAAACTTTTGTCTCGTTTAGTAAAAGAGTTCGAATGATTGAGAGTGTTTTTCATCTCTTTTTGTCTTTCTAAAAATATAATAACTAACTAATTGGCTCCCTGAACGGAGTAGAAGAATGGAATTGCCAGAGCAGAAGTGGAATTTAGGAAATGAATGGATTCGCCTCTAGTCTCAGTTTCTTGATTAAGAGAGTGTCTTGAATAAAATATAGTGTCTCGTGACTGGGGGATGAAAATGAAGAATAGAAAGACAGATAGGGATAGACATGATGGCCCATTAATATGGTTCTATTATAGGACTTGATCATATTTATATTATTGAGCGCCCGATATTTAAAAGTCAAATATCAAATAGGAGAATAGATGACACCCGCTGATTATGTTGTGTTATGATGGCAACCTATTCTCCCCAGGTGGTGCGTGCGGTTGGGGAATAGAACCCGTATTAGTCTTTTAGTTCCTTTTATTTGTCCAGAAAGATCTTTCTATTTTATATTTGTAGTAGGTTTACTAAAAAGATCCAAGAGTCCCGCGTGGATGGAATAACTAGTTACATAAGACAGAGGTGAAGTTCAAACAACAACTTGTCTTGTAGGAAGGCTTCACTTAATCTTAAAGAGCCGAAAAAATCGCCGTAGATCACCACAAAAAGAGACTAAAACAAGTGTTGGATTCAAAGCCAGTGTTAAAGATTACAAATTGACGAAGCATGTTCAGCTGCAAGAACCTGATCTGAAGCACCTTGAGTAATATAAGATCGACCCCCAGCACCCAACCTAGTAAACTAGTAAAGGGGAGCAAGTCGAGTCCCCTCTCATCTCACATCAGCAACTGCTCTCTCAATGTCTGGTACTGCATTGGTTAGATTTGAGCATCCGACTCTTGCTGTCTTGACTTCTTGATAACTGTGTATTCAAATACCAATATCACACATACCCTGCAAAGCAGGGATTTCACCAAAGATAGCTCTTTCACCTACCTAATGCTATCACAGTGAGAAGCCCCAAGCTCACTTTTAAAGCAGAGGCCACTAGAGAATATGTGGTTTACTAAATTAATAATATTTTTGTAAGCCTTTTCAAGCCTTTCCTTCTGAACATGCTATTGTATGAGTGAAGGAAACCTGAACTACCGATCTTAGGAACTATCTGTTAGTTGTTCAGCTCGCTCCTGATTTCAGACAGAAGAGGGGTTCGACCAGACCAGCTAAGAGCTAGATTCGATATTTCAGATGCGACTGCTGTTACAGGACACAAGACCGGGAAAGGGAATATTTAGAGGAATTCATTAGTATTCGTGTCATGGACAGCTTAACCAAAGAGAGCAGATGAGCCTTTTCCACCATTTGTAGAAGCAGGAAATCGATCTTTTGAATTTGACAATACAAAAAGAGTGCTGCACGAAAGAAAAAAACATAGAGGTTGCCTTACTTAGCTTAGGGCCTTTCGTTTGTGAAAAAAAAATTAGCAGGGAGAATTCGACTGCCTTATATATCAAGTGAGAGGGGTCCATCTGATTAACTGGGATAAAATATGTTAACCGAAAATGAATGGTGGGCTGGGGTTTCG
Organism: Sapria himalayana; assembly: GCA_029783825.1. NCBI lineage: Eukaryota > Viridiplantae > Streptophyta > Magnoliopsida > Malpighiales > Rafflesiaceae > Sapria > Sapria himalayana. The sequence continues at coordinate 1,000,592 of JAREIK010001208.1, forward strand.
GAAGATGTCTGTGAACAAGGAGGCCTTCCTCATGAAGTTGGGGTGGGACATTTTGTCAGATCCTTATAGTTTTTGGGTTGATGTTCTGCGTAGTAAGTATGTTAAGTCGGATGCTTTAATTCCGGAGGGAACCCATGAATCAAGTGTAGCAATTCCTAGCCCAATGTTAGTCGGACTAGGAGGTTTGGATAATATAGAATGGGTTCTCTAGTAAGGGTAGGTTTAAAACTTGAACCAGGTCCAACCTTTGGGACAAATGCTTGCGAGCCAGTAGCTTCTACCATCACCTACGACAAATCCCACTTCAAGGATCGGATCGAAAGGAAGAAAAGCTTCTTATTTAGTGTGGGTAATTATCATAATGAGTGAAACTTACAAGATATCCGTTGCCGCCCAGCTCTTCCTTTAATAAAGCAATTGCCTACGTTCAAGTGCCTAGAGAGAAAGAAGCAAAGCTAGTCTTCTTGCCACCTACCGCTACCACAAATAGAAATCTCATTTTTGACTTTCCACTTAAAAATGTCTTGTACTAGAGTGGAATACACTTTTCAAAAGGATGGATCAAGTTTTTGATTTTCTTTCTCGGCCTTCTCTCTATTCCCAGGTCTCCCGCAATACTAACTGGTCCGGCAAGACTAAGACATCGTCTTGGTAGTAACCCCAAAACCAATAGAAAAAGGGTCCCCTTTATCAAAGTTATACCTTGTCTTGGGGCGTCTTTGGATTTACGAGAGAAAGCCCGCCGAAGAACAAATTCTGTCCCTTATCATCTTCCGGTGCGTTCGCAGAAGAGGAAAGCGCCTCTCATCGACTTGCCAGGAAATAGACAAGGATTAATCGGCTGGCAGTAGGGGTGGAGCCTTTTATTTGGTTCGGAGAGTAGATTAAGTGAGTTTGAGCACTTTGAGTGACTACTACCCAACTAGCGTACTCGAAGATGTGATTGATGAGATCTGAAGTTGGCAAGAGATGACAGCAGAGTGAGGACCGCTAACCAATAAGACCTCCCAGGGGATAGACTAGCACCTTCTTGGCTATCAAATGCTTCCTGTTTACTTGAACCCTCACAAGGAAAGAACTCCATCCTGTTACTTGAAGCAATCAGTTCCTTCTTCCTCAATCGGTAGTGAATCTGTCCCCATTGATAAGGAAAGAACAGAAAGGGATGGAAAATTCTTTATCTCGAAAGAATGAATTCCGTCCTCAGCCTGACCCCGGGAACTCAGTAGGCTCGAGTCGAAACTACAAACCTCACAAGCTCAAACTTTAGCATTTCCATTAACTAGCTCCAGTGAATTGGAATTGGGTCGGGCTAATCAATGGGGGCAAGTCTCCAAGGAAGGGTCTATGTCCCCTGTTTACAAAAAAAAGCATGTCTCCCTTTCTATACGCAATTCAATCAATCTCTGTGTCTCTTTAACTTTTGCTTGTTAGTTTCGATAGTTTAGGAAAAGCAAGTGCTGTGAAGTGATTGACCATATTCCTTTCTTCGCGGCTGGATCCATTAAGTGGGCCTTATGATACGTTATTTATAAGATGGAGAACCCACTGGTGCATCAGATTCCTTCTTTGGTAGCTATTTCCGAGTAGCTAGCAATTCACAGTACCAAGCGCAGCAGTCTCACCCCCTCGGGAACGGAATCCTATCCTTTTGATATGTCAGCCAAACAGCCCAGATCGGGATTTCTATAAAAATACAAAAGGCTCAGGACAGAGGATTAGTGGGAAATTGCTCAATAGAGTGAATAGGGGCATCATGGTTTTCCCTGGCAAAAAGGGAATGAGATCAGAAGATTAATAAACATGTATTTTTATGTAGGAATCTGACCATAATAAGCAGACGAAACATACATATTGAAATAAACCAGAATTGCATTAAATAATATAATGAGATCCACGGATCTCATTATATTTTGCTATTGCCATGAAAATGAGATTATTTGATAATATAATTAAAAATATTTATGTATAATTAAGTGGATATTTATGCTTCATAATTAAGTGGAGGAAGCGCGTTAGCTATTAAGTTTTTCTTGCTCTTAATTGCTGGCTTTATGGAGAGATGGGTCTGGGGTATTCCTTTATTGACAGAATTATACTCTCTTTTCATCAGCCTTAAGTTGAGGATTCTGACCTAGCACGATGATTCCTCTGTGAAGCTCTAGTCCTTTCTTCTTATAGTGTTGATAGTTGGGCTTTATTGTACTATAAGACCGGGGGGAAGGAAAGATGATATATACCAGAGAGAAGGAGAGATTTTCTATATCAAATATCCCAAAACTTTTTATTCAACCAACTTTCTTTGTGAAGCAGAGAGTTCACAGTGCTCCTTCTATATATATTGTAAAGCCAACTCATGTTGCCACTCTCTTTTCATTACGAAGATGTCTCACGTCAGGATCCGTTGCTCCAACCGAATCACGCCAACGTTATGGAAGTTCCTCATCTCATCTGTCGATGAAAAAGGAATTTATCGAGAGGCGAGTCTTCTATATGCTATACACTTTCGATCTCTGAGGAGGATCGGATTCGCATGGATCCACCGAAGGTGCAGGCTATCCAGGAGTGGCAGCTTCCAAAGAATATCCACGAGCTATGATCATTTCTTAGGTTGGACAACTAGTATTGAAGATTTGTGAAGGACTACTCCAAGATAGCTTTGCCCCTCACGGATTTTGCTAAAGAAGACCCAGGGAGTGGATTGGAGTGTTGAAGGTGGGCGAGTTAGCGTGGAGGGTAATTAAAATTAGTTAAATGAAATGAAAAATAATATTAAGAATAATTTTTTTAGCTTAAAAAAATATTATAAAATAATTAGCTTACCAACTTGTTTTATATTTCAAAATATTAATTGAAAATGAGATGAGATACACATAATTGATAATAGTAGAAATATGCACGTCAAATTTAATACGTCAAAACATGAATATAAATATGTAAGTTAGAAAATAAAATGATTAAGAGATGTTTATATGTTGTTAGAGGTGGGAATATCAACTGGGCTGGCCAGAGGTAGCTCGACTCCAAAAATTAATAGCTCACCCAACCAAAGTCGGGGCAACATTTTGGCCTGCAGGTCTTGGTCAAGTAGGTCATCCTCAATGCCCTAGTCAAGGAGGTGGTCCCAATGCTTGGCTAGTTTGCACCCTTGTATGGGTTGCAACTATGTGTGCTTGACCCATTGGCTAGCTTGATTGGTTTGTCAGGTTTAACCAACTTACTTTTCTAGAATTCTTTGTGATAGGTAAGCTGGGGTATATCATGTTACATGTCTAATTTTTGATGTATGCTTTTATTAGTTTTATCGATCATGATAATATTGCCAAAAAACAATATTATCATAATCAGGTCTAGTTAGACATATATTGATAAAGTCTTAATCCTTATGAATTCTCTCTTTTTCTCTGTCCACATGCTAATTTAAATCTCTGCCTAGAAAAATTTTAATAATTAGAAGATATTCCATAAACAAATATTTGTAAGATTTTTATTTTTTAAAATATTTTTACTTGTACTAGTCGAAGGAGAATATACTTAATAACATGAATAGTTTATAGTTTTAAAGTAGAGTAATACTCATAATTTTTTATTTGAGTTTTATGAATAGTAATTATCCAACTCTTAAAAATATTATCTGCTATTAAAGAAATCTCAATGATATTTTTATTTGATTAAGAATAAAAAATTTTAAATTTTCTCTAAATATTATGATATTATTCTTTTTTCACTTTAAAATATAAATAATATTTATTTTCCTTGTATACTTTGTATTAGCTAATCTATTGTGTAACATATTAATATTCAATTTTTTTTGTGCTCTTTTCAATATGATACAAAAAAATTCTTATTTATCACCATAATTATAATTAACCATGACTTTTGCAATCTAGCTCAGTTGACTTTATCAATCTAGCTCATTTGACATTATATTCATTTATCACAGCTCCTTACATTTTGTTTTCATAACTAATAATTCACTGCTTTGCATAAAAAAAATAAATAAATAAAAACTCACTTTTTAAAAATTCAATATAACTTTGTGCTTACGTAAGGTGTATAATATGCATATATTTTATGATGAGTTAATTATTTAAGTTTTATCCGACAAAATTCTAATAATAGCTAGCCATCTCTTTTAGTCATATCACTCGGTAAGTTTAGGTAAGAAGTGTTCATTATGGTGGTATGTATGATTGATTATACCAAGGTTGAAAGATTAATGTTGAAGAACTTGTCTCCTAATATCCTCATATTGGTAGTTGGATGTGATTTCTCATTTATTATTTGATTATGTGATGGCTTTATCTAGTCCACTCTCTTTGAACTGAGTGATCATATTTTTTCTAATAAAATAAGAGATAATTATAATGAATACTATCTTATTACTTTTGTTTTATTTATAGTTTGACTAGTATGAAAAGGTTTGTTGTGAGGTCACCAGTTAGCTTGCTACCCACGACATGTGCAGTCTAATTGGTGGGAATGATAAATGTCTGATTCCTTGGTGATACGAGTTTGATCTTCATGGGCTACACCTCTAAACATGGGGAAGACTATTGCCTTGCTCTCACCCTTGAGTCTTGGTGATTGTTCTAGGTGTCAATCTAACTCGAGGAAACACTTGATTAAAAAAAAGTATAACAAAACTTGCTCGTTTGAAAGAAATGATGCACATGAAATTTTGTGTTATCAAATTTTTCCATGTCCCTGATTATTAAATTCCTAATCTTAAAATAATAAAATTTTTTCTCATTTTGTTAATATAAATATAATTTTTTGATAATAATTTATTATTATCTTAGGAAGAAGAGGCATATCAAGAATCACAATATCTAATTATAATCTTGATTGTTATAAAGAAAATTAGTGCTCGTGGTTAAAAATATCAATAAATGTCAATATATTGATGCCTTAATTTAATATATTTATTGTGATGCTGTACTTTAGTGTGATAATAAGTATCTTCGTCTAAGGGTTGCATTTCTCAATTTTCAGATTTATCATAGATGCAACCTATTTGATTTTTATAAATAAGAATGCCTAAATATTAATCTCTTTGATCATGTGTTAAGCACGAGTCTTATGAACTAAATATGTTATTTTTATTGGTAACATATCATTTGGTATGTCTTGATATATTCGAGTATTTGGTCTTGGCCATGCATGATAATAAATATATATAAGAAATTTTTTTGATATATTTGAATATTTGCAAGTTTGCTAGTATTTAGGAGTGCTTAATTATAGAAATACTAACACATTGAATCACATGAGAAATACAAAGTTAAATATATTTGAGTGAGAATAGTAAAATGATGACTAATCACATAATACTTCCTTGTTTTTAATGCATATATTAGAATTCATGACAAATGGTAGGTCACACTAACTCACATAAGAAATATAAAATTAAATGTGTTCGAGCGAGAATTGTACTATGATGCCTAATCACATGTGAATTCCTTGTTTTTCATGCATATATTAGAATCCATGAAAAGTGTTTTTGTTAGGGATGGTAGGTCCCACACTGAATTATATAAGAAATATATAATTAAATGTGTTCAAGCGAGAATAGTACTATGATGCCTAATCACAAGCGAATTCCTTATTTTTCATGCATATATTAGAATCAATGACTAGTGTTTTTGTCTGGGATGGTAGGGTCTCACATTGAATCACATAAGAAATATAAAATTAAATGTGTTTGAGCGAGAATGGTACTATGATGCCTAACCACAGGCGAATTCCTTGTTTTTCATGCATATATTAGAATCCATGAAAAGTATTTTTGGTTGGGATGGTAGGTCCCACACTGAATCACATAAGAAATATAAAATTAAATGTGTTTGAGCTAGAATAGTACTATGATGCCTAATCACAAGCGAATTCCTTGTTTTTCATGCATATATTAGAATCAATGAAAAGTGTTTTTGGTTGGGATGGTAGGTTCCACACTGAACTCACATAAGTAATATAAAATTAACTGTGTTCGAGCGAGAATAGTACTATGATGCCTAATCACATGCGAATTTCTTGTTTTTCATGCATATATTAGAATCCATGAAAAGTGTTTTTGTTAGGGATGGTAGGTACCACTCTGAATCACATAAGAAATATAAAATTAATTATGTTCGAGCGAGAATAGTACCATGATGCCTAATCAGATGCGAATTCCTTGTTTTTCATGCATAAATTAGTATTCATGACAAGTGTTTTTGTTAAAGATGATAGATAGAACTCAGGCTTGAGGCTCATTAGATACAGCCTCTCAGAAGTAAGAATGTCAAGATATTAATATATATTTCACACTGAGTTCGAGCTAAAACAAGCTACTTTGTATGCTAAAATGAGTATTGAGAATGAGAGTTTTTTCTTTTCACATGTTAAAGTGTTGATTGTAACATAAGTATGATCATGTGATTGTCGAGTAATTTGGAATGCTTGCCCTCCTCTTCATCTATTTTTATTACTTTTCTTCTTATTTTTTTTCACTGTGCCCGTGTGTTCGCATTTGCAGATATATTATATGATTCTTGGTCTCCTGCCATGACAGTGAGTTCTATCTGTATCAGCATTCTTTCCATGCTTTCAAGTTCAACTACCAAGGTACATTTTTCCTGTTTTTTATTTTAACAAAAAGAATTACATTTAATTTTACGAATCGCTATGATCCATCTCCAAGGTTTTTCTTTGCTATTTTTTTTTTTTGTTCTGATTGCATTGCTTGTTACATACATATTTATTTTTCTTTGTTTTTTTTTTATAATGTTAGTAACATATGTTTATTTGTTTAGACTATGGTATTTATTTATTTAGGATTTCATAATCACCCATTTTTAAATTATATCATGTTTTCTTGAATTTATGTTTGATGTAATTATTAATTTCTCTTTTATTTTTGATAATGCATCTTAATTTTTTTTTAAATTTTAATTTTAACACACACACAATATTGTTTTTTATATTCTCTTATCAAATTCAATTAATATTATTCATTGTCTCATATACTTGCCTCGAGATCATTAGGTCAAAGTAATTAATGCTAGCATCTCAACTTATAGTGCGAACAATTGACACCTATTCAGCATCTCTAGAGATTGAATTCATAATCTCATAATAAGAGCATTTGTTATTTTTCAATTTTTGTCAACAAGATTATCGTGTGTGTGTGTGTGTGTGTGTGTATGTGTATGTATGTATATATGTACTTATGCACATATATACACACACACATACATGTATAAACATATAAATACATATGTAGATATATATATATATATGTGTGTGTGTGTGTGTATGAGTGTATATATAAATGTGAATATATTCATACATATTTACATACATACATAGACATAAGTACATTTGTATATGTATGTATATATGTATACACACACACACACACACACACACACACACACACACACATCTATATATATGTACACACACACACACATATACAAACAGAATATATATATATATATATATTTCTCTTTGTAGACTGGATTGTCATTGCCACCAATTTCTCATGGCCAATCGTTTCAAAGTTTGTATTCTTGGTGAGATTTGACTCGGTTTAATGCATAGCTAAGATCAACAGGTGAGGGATACACTCAATATTTAGAGGATGACACTTTTTGATGTTGATTAAAATTGATACTAATTGATTGATTTGATTGCACTTTAAAATTTTTTTTTTTTCATTTTTATTATGTAGCAACGTCCAGTGGACAATGATGCTTATGTAGGCAATTGCAGAAGTGGAAGATCTCCAAAGGAAACTAGGTGGTACTTCCATGATGATAAAGTGTAGTTATTGCTCGCCAATCTATCTTAGTGATAGTGGCTTTTGAAAATAAAGTCACTCCCCCAAAACATGTAGCTCCATTCACCTTTCTTGTTAATATATATCTATACATATGTCCACGCCCGCAGGCACACACACACACACCCACACACACAATATATATGTGTGTGTATATATATATATGTTTGTGTATATCTATGTGTATATGTGGGTGTGTATACATATATGTGGGTGTGTGTACATATATCTTTTACATATATATGTTTGTATGCACACACACACACACATATATGTGGGTGTGGTTATATGTGGGTATGTACACAGACGTATATATGTTTGTATATATCTTTTACATACATATATCTGTATGTATATTTTATTAACTTTTTGATATAATGCATTTAACATGCAATATCATTTAAAAAAAAAAAGAAACTTTATCCATCAAAATTAAACAAATTCCAATAACATATTTTTATAATTAATAAATAGCAAGTTAAATATTTGCAACTTGGCAAATTTAATACATATATAAATATATACCTATATACTAATAAGTTTTTTAAAAGAATACAATATCCATATGATACATTAAATATAATATATTTTTATAAATAATCAATAAACATTAAAAATTTATATCAAATTGGATGTAATTTATTAATATAATACATTTAATTATAAAAATTCATTATATTAATTTTTTTTAAATATAATACATTAAAAATGCAATATCATTTTGAAAAAAAAAAAATCAATTCCATTAACCATGAAAATTAAACACAATCAAATATAATATATTTTATGATAAATCAATAAAAATTATATACATTAGTAATTTATATCAAATTTAATGCCTATATCATTAACTGCATGATTATAAATTTCAAAACATTACTGGGTAATAACAAAATTACAACTAGGCAATAAACTATGTTGACTTTCTTCTAGTATCCAATATTAACCATGCAACATTAATTTTACTAAACATAAAGAAAACAAATCTCTCGGAATTGCATTTAACGACATCTAATTTGCAAAGAAGGATGACCAATCAACATCTGCATATTTGTTTCGCAGTTTCCCTTGGATTTCACTGGTGATGGCAATCGACATCAGTCCCAATGGCCAAAAATGACCGTTTCAGAATGGCGCCATTGACCCTAAGTCCCAAACTCTAGCTGACAAGCGGGTCAAGCGTCAGGCTAGGCACATTGTCAGGGCGAACAACCACGGGGTAGCCGCAATATTTCTTTTTTTTTTTAATTTATAAAATTTATTTATATAAGCTGAATTAATAATCATATATATATATATATATATATAATACATAAATATATCTTAAAGATTACTGTCAAAATTTATTTATAAAATACCAAATTAAATAAATACATAAATATCAATACCCAAATATCATGTCAAAATATTATAAGAAAAAAAAAATAGATACTTAAATTTACTTAAGGAGGTAATGAATCCAAATAATCTTAAAGATTACTATCATCATTGCCATGAATTTTACTATCTTATAAAAATCCATCGTATATCTCATCTTAATGTAAACTTACGAATACATACATGATCACTCAATAAAAATACTTACATGTCTGAGTCTATCATCGAGGAGAATCTAAGAAATACCTAGTCATACCAACTGAATAAGCTAAACCTAATCTTATAATAATTTAATAGTTAAATAACTCTATAATTTTTATATAAATAGTTGAGACAATTGAAAAAATCAAATCAAATAAGAAGTCAATACATAGATCAATATGAATATTTATCAGAATTTAGAGATGTCAACCGAGCTGGACATGACCCATAGTAGTCAGCACGGCATGATTCAGTCATGTCAGATACGATATTACACAGTTTATAATCATGCTTGGAAGTGTCGCAGGACGACATGAGGCACTGCTCTGGCAGTGCTGGGCCAATTTTTTTAGCACAAGAGGCTTAACATGGTGAGTGCATGTCAATTTTAGCCTGGCAGGCCAAACATGTTAGCGTGGCCTCTCCTAACCAAGACTAGCTTGGCCGAGTTCGACCTAGCTTAGCACGACCCGCCACAACATGCCCAAAAACCATGTCAACAAGTCGATCAAGCTACCATTTCATCTCCTAAAATAAGTCAACAAAAATGAGTCGTGCTAGCCTGACAGACCTTATTTCTTCCCTATAATCAGAATACCACAGACAAAATTAATCTTTGAAAGAATATCAATCAAATATCTTATTTATTATAAAAATAATTCATTTCCTAAAATAAGTCACATCTGACTCTGATTCTCTCAAAATTTTTAATTTGAAATTATAACCTAAAAATATTCATCTCTCATATTCAAAATAACATTATCATACACAATAATTAAAATAATGTCATCAAAACACCTCAAAAAAATATTAAAAAAAATTTATAACACACAAATACTACTCCTTATATAATTCCTATTCAATATCATCATGAAAGAATATGTTCTTTATATCTAATTAGCGTTAATCAATAAAATAAAGATCTATATGAATATTAACTTGATCATAAGAGAGAAGATATTATAATAATCTATACTAAATATCTAAGTGAATCTCATCACCATAAATATTACATTAAGACGAATCATTTTTAATTTGGATATGTATTCACAATAAATACACATTTGTGACCAATAGGAAACATTCATACATGTCGTGATACAAGTTCCTAAGCCCTATGTGAATCTCATCACCACTCCTTGGTTCTTTCCATTGAGTGATCATAATGTTAGGATTAGATGGGGTGATTGTAAAATTCTCTGACTTCTTAGTAAACCCATTTTTGATCTAGGTCATATTGTATATAGTTTCTTTTTCTAATATAGCCTCTTAAGTCCTATGTGATCATAATAAGTCAAAAATAAAGTAGACTGATGATCTACAGTGTGATATGAAGCAAAGGAATATTTCTCCCCTAATTACACCATGGTGCAACTCTTGTGCACCACTTACAAAATACATTACACACAATTATGTCCGGTGAAGAACATCCTAACAAGCACAATGCAGTGTAATTGGGGTATTCCACCCAAAACATCACATAATTGAGAAGCACACACCATCTCCTATCAAGTCATGGTTACGGGTCTATATATTATTTAAGTTCCTAGTTCACCTTCTCAATTATAAGTATCATAGTATGTGTGATCACTATTATCAAAATTATATAATTTATGATTTATAAAATAAAGGATCCGACTCTTTTAAAAGAATCAAAAATATGCTAAAATCAAAAACTAAATCGTGAAATCGTAAATCGATCCATATGAATCAATTTGATATTGTTCTCAGGGAACCAATATCCTCAAAAAATCACAAAAATAAAAACTAAAATACAAAAAAAATTACCAACTATAAGAATTAATTAACATGAAAAAAAGTAACTCAAATATTTGGTATTATAAATCTAACGTAAAAAAACACAAAATTACCAAAAAAATCACAAAAATAAAAACTAAAATACTAAAAAAAATTACAAACTGTAAGAAATAAGAATTAATTAACATGAAAAAAAAATCACAAAAAATTTAGTTCACAATTCTCGATTCACTAATCAAGCATTCCGATTCTCGATTCAAATCTCGATTTAACAATTATATGAGTGATTATTGCTTCTAAAGATAACATGCATAAAACTATGAAAGCTATAATATTATTAGCTAAAGACTACAAATGAAAAAACTATGTTTTATCTTGGAGGTATGATAAGTAGCCATTCTTACAAAAGACCATGTCTGGAGACAAGCTCATTGTCACATACACTACAAGATAAGATCCTAGAAAACTTCAAACAATATGCAAAGGAATATACAAAATGTATGCTTCCTAGTAAGATTAGTCAGGATATATGCACATGTTCTTAACTATCATAATAACCTTAAGCACAAGAAGCACTAATGTACAAACATGTTTTAGGGTATTGAGATGCACAACACAATTAAGATGCAATTTTTTTTGAAAGTACAATTAAGATGCAGGAATGTACAAAATGTTAAAATATATAATTTATAAAAATTATAAAATTTAACTAAATATTATTTATAATTTTTATTTATTAATAAAATACAATCAATTAAAAAATATCAAATATAGCATACATACATCATTAACTTTACTATCATCATAATTCATAATCATTCAATGCTCAAAAATAAAATAATAAAATTTTAATACTTAAGCATACAAAATTTTAAGACAGAAACATAAATTTAAATACACAAATAAAAAATTTAAAATAAAAATGATTTGAACAAAAAACAATAAAGCCCATAAGCACATCTTAGATAAAAAGCAAATATTGATTATCTAGCAATATTTCCATTTTCAACTAACTCAGAGTGGCAAGCAAAGCTGCTTAAGTGAGGAATGAAGCAGGAAACAAGGAAAATAGCAACCCCATAATTGATTTATCAAGAACAATTAAAAGCGCATTCGATTCAGCACTGCATGTAAACCATACATAATAAGAAAAATATGGATAGAAACATCAAATTCTGAACACAAAAAACAAATAATTAATCACCAAAACAAGCAAAAAAACATACCCAACTCATCAATCCATGGAAACCTTGGCCCCAATCTCTTTCATCTTCTCCACAATCTTCTCTGCTTCCTCTTTCGTAACACCCTTTTTCAAAATTGTAGGAGTCTTCTCCACCAAATCCTTGGCCTCCTTCAATCCCAAATTAGTAAACGCCCTCACTTCCTTAATCACTTTGATCTTGGCTGCAGCATCAAACCCTTCCAGTTTCACATCAAACACCATCTTCTCCCCCTTGTGTTCTTCCTTCACCGCATCCGTCTCGCCGCTCCTCTCCATCACCATCGCGCCACTGTACCCCATGCCAGGCATCACCACTATCATTATCGGCATTTCTTTGATGTCTAGTTTCGTGCGCAAGAAGTCGGTGAGCTCCGAGACTTCTAGGAGTGTTAGTTCGGAGATTTCATCGACGATTGCAGAAACCCTATGCGAAGGAGAAACGCGATTTGAAAGAAGTGGGGTTGATCCTAGCGGTCGCGTCAAAATGAAGGGTTTCAGATTTTTTTTGGAAACGATGCCAGGCAAATGCGGAGATACCAATCTGAAGAAACACCTGCTCATTTGACAATGGCACCCCGCTTATGGTTGTCATATAAGGTGGGGAAGCTGAATAGTGGAGTTGGATTTTCGCTGTCACAGAAACGAACTAAGAAAAACTGGGAATGAAGCCTACCCTAACTTACTGACTCGCAGGCAGATTTTGTGCGCATCAGAAGTGACGAACGGGAACGGCACATGGGGCGTCAGGTTTTCAGGCTCACATCAGACGGACGAATAAAAACCAGCCTTGGAGACGACGATTTCCTAGCTCACTGAATTGCGAGGCACTTCCCTCGAATTTTTCAATGGCGAAGTGTGATCTCTCAGCCTCATGGTAACCAAGGAGTAATGTCCAAATCCATTAAAATTAATAAATTATCTAAAAAAATAAAAATTGAAAAAATTACAAATACCTTCTAGTTCTAATCACCTTGCATTTTTACATATGACACAACATAAAATAAAAGTCAGGAATGATAATTGATAGATTTGTGTTCTTGAACACCAAACATAAAATAATTAAAAAAAAGGACACTAAAAAACAAAATAATTATGTTTTGGCGTACAAAAAATTATAAATCTGATTTTACAATCACAAATTAAAAAAATAAAAACAAAATTAATAAAAAAAATTTAATTGAAACCCATGACCTCAATTTATACACATATGTATATAAATAAATTAATAAATTCAAACCCATGACCTCAAATTTTAATTTACACAAAAATAAGTATATATAAGCATATATAATTATATATATACATGTATATAAAGTCCAAGGTAGGACACAAGTGCTCATTCATTATGATGATCATTCATATATATATACACATGTATATATAAGTATATATATGTATATCATCATTTCTAGTGAGGATATTTTTGGATTTTGCTACTTACAATTATCATTTAGATCAAAAAAAAAAAAAAATGATTTCATTCATGGTAATCTTGAGTATGAGATCTATATATTGTCTCAATTTTATACATAGACACAGACATAGACACACGCACACACAATAAATTTTCAATTAAAAAAATAAAAAAACTATTTTATTTTTTAAAAATAAATAATCAAATTTGAACGGCAATTTTTGAATTCAAAAATCATCGTTCAAATAAAAAATATATTTTTTAAAGTAGGCTGAGCTGAAATGTCATGCATAGGAGGTATAAACATAAATATTTTATATTTTGATATAAATTTTCTTAAATATTAAATGTTTGGATTTTTTTTTTTGTAATTATTTTATAACGAGTGCGCTAAAACATAATTATCATTAAAAAAAAAAAAATATGCATATGATATTTCATTAGATAAGGTTTATTAGGTTGTATAATAGTGGATCTTTGCTTGATCTGATATGTTTTTCTAAGCATAAATATAAAAAAAGTATAATAAAAATTAAATATTAATAGTTATCATAAGCCTAACATTCCATGTCATTAAACTATCTAGAAAAAAATAAAAAAAAATAAAAAAAAATAAAAAAAATAAAAAAAAATAAAAAAAAATAAAAAAAAAATAAAAAAAAATAGAAAAAAAAAATAAAAAGAGAAATAGAAAAAAAAAATAGAAAAAAAAAAAAAAATAAAAAAAATAAAAAAATAAAAAAATAAAAAAGATAAAAAAAAAATAAAAAAAATAAAAAAAAATAAACGAAAATAAAAAAATAAAAAAATAAAAGAAAATAAAAAAAATAAAAAAAAATAAAAAAAATAAAAAAAATAAAAAAAACTAAAAAAAATAAAAAAATAAAAAAATAAAAAATAAAAAGAAATAAAAAAAAAAATAAAAAAATAAAAATAAAAAAATAAAAAAATACAAAATAAAAAATAAAAAAAATAAAAAACAATAAAAAAAATAAAAAAAATAAAAAAAATAAAAAAAATAAAAAAAATAAAAAAAATAAAAAAAATAAAAAAATAAAAAAAAAAAATAAAAAAAATAAAAAAATAAAAAAAATAAAAAAATAAAAAAAATAAAAAAAATAAAAAAAATAAAAAAATAAAAAAAATAAAAAAAATAAAAAAATAAAAAAAATAAAAAAATAAAAAAAATAAAAAAAATAAAAAAAATAAAAAAATAAAAAAATAAAAAAAAATAAAAAAAATAAAAAAAATAAAAAAATAAAAAAAATAAAAAAATAAAAAAATAAAAAAATAAAAAAAAATAAAAAATAAAAAAAATACAAAAAAATAAAAAAAATAAAAAAAAATAAAAAAAATAAAAAAAAAATAAAAAAAAATAAAAAAATAAAAAATAAAAAAAAATAAAAAAAATAAAAAAAAATAAAAAAAAATAAAAAAAATAAAAAAAATAAAAAAAAATAAAATAAAAAAAATAAAAAAAAATAAAAAAAAATAAAATAAAAATTGATAAAAAAAAATAAAAAATTAAAAAATTGATAAAAAAAAATAAAAAAATAAAAAACTATCTAGCGAGAAAGTTTAATATCATGATAGTATAATACTCAAAATTTAGGGAAACTATGTCTGAGTCTCAAACTTGAAACCTATTAGTAATCTTGAACGAATACAATTGTCATGACATCCAAATATGATCTCTAACACACATATATAATACAACACAATGATTTTTAGGTGATCAATCATCATTATATTATTGTCACACAAACACACTTAACTTCGACATTCTTGTGAGATCTAATATGTTATTGTTGCTATAAAAACACAATCTTTTAAGCTATAAAATCAACATATGCACACTAAATACAAGAACTCATTCTAATACTAGAGATCTTCTCTATTTGTTAATAGAGAAGATCTCTAGCTAATCATAGCTAATCATGAAATGTTTTTTTATAGCTAATCATAGCTAATCATGAAATGTTCCAACTATGTACATTAAACTAAAAAAAAAGTAGTTTTTCCAAATTGGGTCGAACTCACAGTCTCACACCCATATTATAGCTAATCATGAAATGTTTTTTTTTTTAAAAAAAAATTGATAATTTGATCCAAAAATAGCAACCAGGAGGTTGCAACACAAAAAACAGTTGTTGGTTCACGGTAGCCATCAGAATCACGCATTCCAACTAACAACCCTAGTTCCACGCCATTGGTGGGATGTGGTCGTCCTCGTAGCGACTAAGTCAAGAAACTATGGAAATAGTTTCTAATTTCTATATAGAGTTGCTCATTCATTATTCTCTCTCAAGGAAAGGGCAACACAAAGGAGCCGACTACGGCTAACCATGGCTCAACAAAGGGTGCACCTTCATGTTCGAGATGGCCATGTAAGCCAGTCTAAATATTTTCTTTCACTATATCCAACTTTTTTTTTCCTGCAAAGGAAGAATACAACATTTATCTTTAATTAGAGCCTAATGAAATATATTTTTTATTAATTTCTAAATTATTTTATAACGCATACCACATCTCATAAAACAATTTTTTTTTTCAATTAAAAAACAAGAAATACTTACAAATTGATTATAAAAAACAATTATCAAATTTCCGATCCTAATTACATGATCAAATAATAATCTAGTTGACAATAACATTAATAATAATTATTATTATTATGGAATAATTATAATTATTTCCTTTTTTTTTATTTTTCTAAGGGCATTAAAGTCATCTTACACATACCACCTCGATTAATCTCATGTCAGCTACATCCCCTCAACCCAGTTTTATTAAGGGAGTTTTATTATTATCACCTGGGCCTCGAATAATCTGTGTTCATGTTATGGGTTGCTAGTTAACTATAGTTAAGTTAAGGCAAATACAGTGTCGTCACATTATTCATGCTTGGTTTACATCTTCCCACATAATGTGTGTATAGGTGAAGATGGAGAATGGCATATTGCAAGTCACAATATCAAACCCACAAGGAACCATAGTTGGGATACAATACAGAGGCATTGAAAATTTGCTCGAAGTGCATAATGAAGAATCTAATAGAGGGTAGCTAATCAAATTATTTCACTTTTTTTTTTTTTCTGATTTGTTTTTTAGTTTCGAAAAAATAATAATAAAAAAAGAGAAATTAAAAGCTTTTAGAATAATAGCCTGCGAATACCTATAGCTCATCAATTGTATCTCTTTATCTACTGGAATATGAAGGTATTGGGACCTTGTATGGAGCACCACGGGGAGCACAAGCCCAAGTGGATTTTTTGATAGGTACGTCGTTCATCTTGCATTGGTCGTGCTGGGCCAGCCTCGGCCCAGCCTGCACCATCCAAAACAGTGCCTCGTGCAGGGCCGAGCAGCCCAAAGGGCACAGTTCGTGGCTTCGTGCCTGGCCCAGTGGCACGGTAAACTAGCCCGGGTAAATTGGCCGGAAGCATAAGCAGGCCACCCGTTGCATGAAAACGCAATGGTAGCCTCCCCCCGTCCCAATTTCACTTTCTTCATCCCACAGCGTGTATAATAAGATTAACATAAATACTTGCTCTTATAAATTGTAATGGGCGGGATCGAAGAATGGAAGGAGCACATTTCAATGTTATAGTGGAATCAGAAGAACAAGTGGAGCTGTCCTTCACAAGGGCATGGGAACCCTCCCTCGAGGGCAAACAAGTGCCCTTAAACATAGACAAAAGGTGAACTTTTATTACTACAATAGCCCTCCCCGAGTTACACTTTCAATGAATATAAGCATACATGCATTGCATGTATTGCATATGCCCACATTCCCACCTATCTTAAAAAATGAGCTTGGACCAATGATTCGCCACGATGAGACTACATGCCACCTATCAAAACATTTTGTTTCTCTCTCTCTCTCTCTCTCTCTATACACACACACACACACACACACACACACACACACACACACACACACACACACACACACACATAAGATATGCAATGTACACCATATTGATACATATACATGCATATCTACATCTATGTATATATGTATACGTAGATGCATAAATACGTAGATGTGCATATCTAGATGTATATATATACGTAGATGTGCATATCTAGATGTGTGTATGTGTGTGTGTGTGTGTATATATATATATATATATATGTAGATGTGCATATTTAGATGCATATATACATATACATCATACATGTATATATGCGAGCATATTGATACATATGTTCCTTCTTATCTACATCTACTTATATGCATGCATATAAATACAAAATATATCAGATCTACACATTTGTATATCCATTTTCACTAACACACACACACACATAGATAGATAGATAGATACAGTAACATGTACACCCATTGTGTATCTCTTTTCATGATCATGTATCTAGATGCGTATATACTCATACATCTTCCATGTATATATGCAAGCATATAAATGCAAAAAAAGTTCATATATTTGTGTATATGGAAGAATCTAGATAGTGACATACATATATATATGCATGCATACATACGCACGTACCTAATATTATCCCATCAAATTGTAGGTTTGTTATGCTCAGAGGATCCTCAGGCTTCTACACGTACGCCATTTACAAACACTTGGCAGAATGGCCAGGGTTCAGCCTCGCAGAAACCAGGATAGCATTCAAGCTTAGAAAAGACAAGTAACGAACCAAACACCAACCCATCAACTCAGGCTTACTTACCTATCGTTTGCCGGTCGTGTTGTAATGATGTGAGCCACAGGTTTCAGTACATGGCCATGGCAGACAACAGACAGAGGCACATGCCCTCACCAGATGACAGAGTTGCCCCGAGAGGGCTCGCGTTAGCCTATCCAGAGGCCATTCTTCTTCTCGATCCTGTTGAACCAGACTTCAAGGGCGAAGTACTTAACGTCTAACACGTACAATACAATGGTGCAATCTAAGTGCTATATATACACTCCATTCTTGCAGGTGGACGACAAGTACCAATACTCTTGCGAAAACAAAGACAACAGGGTGCATGGCTGGATGTGCGTGGACCCACCCATGGGCTTCTGGCAAATCACACCCAGCGACGAGTTCCGAACTGGTGGCCCCCACAAACAGAATCTGACCTCGCACGTAGGACCCACCGCACTTGCGGTGAGCACCCCACACTTGTCTTGTTTAGCCACACTCTCTCTCTAGCTGGATATGCTTGATCTTATTGAGAGAGAGAGAGAGTAATAATCTATTCAGGTATTTCTCAGCGCACACTATTCTGGTGGAGATTTGGTGCCTAAATTTGGAGAGGGAGAAGGGTGGAAGAAAGTTTTTGGCCCTGTTTTTGTTTATCTAAACGCAGCCCAAAATGGAGAAGACCTAATTTCCCTTTGGGATGATGCTAAAAATCAAGTTAGTCACTTGTCTCCTAATTTTTTTTTTACTTCATGCCGCACAATTTTTGTACTTCAAATCCACACTGCTAGATCTAACTACCAGGGTGATGATTAGGCAGTAGTTGAAGCTCAGAGTTGGCCCTACAGTTTTCCAGAATCAGAGGATTATCCAAAGTTGGCACAACGAGGAAATGTCAGCGGCAGATTGCTTGTCCAAGATAAGTAAGCAAATAAATATAATTTCATCCAAGATGTGTAATTACACAAACACTAACATACCATATCTCAGTATAACTTCAAAAATAAAAATATTTAAACAAAAATAATACTAAAATATATAATCATCTAAAAAGTCATCATTTTATATGCATATATTGGAGGTCATGATATGGAGTGGTATCGAGGTGTCAAATGGGCTAGGCATTCCGAGCACAGTATGAGGCACGACCCAACTAAGTCGTGAATGGCCAAACACGGCACGGTCCTGAACCATGATTAGAACTGGGTCGTGCTGGTCCAAGGAATAGCTCGTGCCATGCTGAGCCAGGCATGACCCACATGCCTAGCCCATTGGCATGGTTCACCGGCATGGTAATCGTCACTCGAGACTGTGGACAAAGAAGCAGGTGTGGTCCACTTGGTCCACACCCATCCAAATGGCCGGTGGCTGGTGGTGGTGTGGTGCTGCTGCCCACAAAACCAGCACAACCTAAAACGACCCAACACGATTTTGCCCAGACTCATGCCGACATTGCAGTACTGGGCACGACACAAGTCCCTTACCAACCAATTTGACACCTCTCCTAGCCCTCATACTAAATGAGAGTGTATTCATTGGATATGACCTCCATCACTTAACAATGTCAAATTTGATTTGCCAACTAAAAAAAAAAGAGAATCCAACAAATACGTTTTTCAATAACAATGATAAATGGGTGTCTAAGCTAGCTTGTATGCATGTTAACTAATTTCATGCAAATACAAGCCTCCACACAAGCTCTACTCCTAACTAATTATGGGTGACATAAATCTTTCTAGTCTGATGACAATAAATATCAAACTTAGTGCATTTATGTTAGGAGACAACCCCTTCCACTTGGAGTAGCCTATGGGGGCAAAATCGATGAATACTCGAATTAGTTTAGGTTGGTCAATGCTCTCTCTCTCTCTCTCTCTAGCTTAGCTTAATGGAGAAAAAAATATTTTCCTATGTAGGTTATCAAACCATTATTTGAGTAATCATTACTATTATCAAAGTTCATTCATGATACTAAGTATCGGTTAGGACTACTCAAATTAGTCCACAAAGACTAAGCAACTATGTCAATCTAGGTCTACTTGCATAAGGCAAAAATATAATTGGGATATAGGATGGAGTGTGGGCAAGGTGATTGTGGCTTGCCATTCTAGTTAGCCCGAATTTTACATAAATGCACAAGGCACATTTTGATGGCCGATCCAAATCTTGGTTTGATTCTGGGTCACTCATTTTGGGTTGGTTTGGTTTGATTATACATTTAAATTAATCAATTAATATAGTCTTCCACAAGCTATTACTAAAATTAAGCTCTTATATGTCATACATATCCCTGACAATTCAAGTTGGGCCAGCTTAGTGGGCATAAATAACTTGGCCTAGTAAGACCATAATTTCAAGTTGGGTAGATATGACCTAGTCATTATTTCTACAATGAATTGCCATGTATGATCATGCCTCATTATTGATCATGAAGGTGAGAAATGAAAAACATGTCCTATTCTACATTTCAAAGAGAACCCAAAATGAGTGAATCCCTAATGAATCTACATATATATTATTTGTGCAGATAAGAGGTTGAGACTTAGTGTGATAACAAATATCTCCATCCAATGATGATAAAACTAAGATTTTAAGCTCATATTAGACATAAACTCTTTGATTTTTAAGAATATGATTATAAAGATATTAACCCCTCTTAAATCACATGCTACGCAAGAGACTTGTGTAGTTATAACTTGACCCAGATAAGTAGTAAATGACTTGATGGGCAAGGCCTGGTAGACATGGGCTAGTTATAATTTCTACCACAAATTGTCATGTATGATCATGCCTCATAGTTGTTCATGAGGGCAAGAAGTGAAATACATGATATCCTATTCTAAGCTTCAAAGACAACCCAAGATGAGTGTATCTTTCATGAATCTACATTACTTTTATTTGCGCACATAAGAGATTGAGATTTGGTGTGAAAAAAAAATATCTTCATCCAAAAATAATAAGTCTAATATTTTAAGCTCATCAGACATACACTCTTTGATTTTTAAGGATAAAATTGTCGAGATATTAACCTCTTAGATCTTATGCTAAGTGAAAGTCTTGTGTGGTTATAACTTACCCCAGTTAAGCAAAAAATAACTTAATGGACAAGGCTTAATAGACACGAGCTATTTATAATTTCTACCACAAATTTCCATGTATAATCATGCCTGATTGTTACTAATGAGGGCAAGAAGTGAAATACATGATATCCTATTCTAAATTTAAAAGACGACCCAAAATGAGTGAATCTTTCATGAATCTATGTGCATACTATTTGTGCGCCAGAGAGGTCGAGACTTGTGTGATAAAAAATATCTTCATATAAGAATGATATGCCTCATGTTTGAGACTCACCAGACACAATCTCTTTGATTTTCAGAAAAAAAAAACTGTAAGGATATTAATCTCTCCCAAATTAAATACTAAGCAAGAGCCTTGTATGCTGGATACAACCATTTTTGTACTTTTTGTGTACATCCCACGCTATTATGGGAGGTAAATTTGTACTTGAATTTCTATATAAAAACTATGTCAAGGTTCCTCGACAATGAGTACATACCAGCAAGAGAAGCATATGTTGGATTAGCCTCTCCGGGAGAAGTTGGATCATGGCAAAGAGTGTGCAAGGTAATTTCTATTTTCAACTCATGTGTGGGCCCTCCTCTATCTAGCAATGGCAAAGGACATAACTTTTTAAGTACCAACAGGACTACCAATTTTGGACAAGAGCAGATGCATATGGCTACTTCTCTATTACTGCTATCAGGACCAGCAATTACAACCTTTACGCATGGGTTCCAGGTTTTATCAGTGATTATCGATATGATGATCTACTTAATATAACCCCAGGTTTTCTCAAATCTAGTGTTCTCACTTTTGTGCCCAAGCCTAATCTCTATCCTTAAAAGATCTCCCCGGCGTGATATCGTTTATGCTGATGCAGGTTGTGATATAAGTCTAGGCGATATCGTGTACCAGCCACCAAGAGATTGGCCAACATTATGGGAAATAGGAACCCCAGATCGCTCTGCCGCAGAGTTCTATGTTCCTGATCCCAATCCCAAATACATTAATAAGCTCTACATTGATCATCCTGACAAGTAAGCCTCTCGTCCTAAGATATAATGGAGGGATGTGTCTTACAAATGGCCACCATATGAAAAATCATCTGGCAGCAGGTTTAGGCAGTATGGGTTGTGGGAAAGATACTCAGAGTTATATCCTGATGAAGACTTAACCTACACAATTGGTGATAGCAATTATAAAAAGGATTGGTTCTTTGCTCAAGTCCCCAGGTACGATCACGAAAATAACACACACATGTATATGAAAAAATCATGGTAATAACATCAAGCCTATCACAAATTCAAAATAATAATAAAGATGAATTTGATAGGTTTAAAATGTTCTCAATAAACTTACATTTTTTGAAAAAAAGTGTTACTATTTACTACTGAACTATATATATATATATGTATGTATGTATGTATATATATATATAAACTAAACCTTAACAACTCTTCAAGTTGATGTATAAATATTATAAACACAGTTAAAAGAGAAAAATACTAAACTATCCTCTGATTATTTTTGTGAAGATGTCAATAATCTACTCGTTGGTTGGTACATAAACAATGACTATCAAATAATTATGAATCTTCTCTAGTATAAAAGAACAATCAATCTCAATATGTTTTATTTATCTGTGGAATACATGATTGACAACAATGAGTTAAATTGCCTGACTATCATAGCAAAATATCATCAAACACTTAAGTATAATTCTTTCATAAAAAGTATAATTCTTTCATAAAATAATTAATTTACTATATCTCACAAGTAACTAATAAAATAATATTATACTTTACTTATGCATTATATATGAAAATCATAATACATCTTATATATTTCAAACAAATAAGATTATCTCTAAGAAAAATATGAAATCATACTGTAGATCTTTTCTCTTAATTATTGAAGCCTAACTAGAATTTGAGCACTCCTCTACTTGATAATGCCTATGATCTCTAAAAATATCCATATAAGTATCTCTAAGAGAATCTATAAAATAACTAACTATACTAACAACACAAATAATATTTTAACTGATCATTGTCAGATAGTTCATATTTTCAATATTTCAACTATATGCAGTGAAATTAATTAAGAAACCAATAATTATTGACATGTCTACACCCACATCAAGTGGTGATTCAACTTATGTACATCACAACATATCAAGATCAAACAAAAATATATAAAGCATATATTTTCTAGGAAAAAAAAGTACACCTGAAGAGTATCCTATCTTAATACTCAAAAAATATCTTAGATACGGTATGAAGCTTACACTTTAAGAATAATTTATGCTAAGATATACCTAACTAATTATTTCCTTTAATTAGAATTTCATCAACGTATACTCCTAACATCACATTATAACCTCCAAACCAACATCGGTAGAAACAAAAATAATATTATTTGACACATCTAAACAATCAAAGGTGGTGAGTATTGAAAAAAACATGCTAAATAGTGTACCACTCTCCAAATGTATACAAATTTAAAATATCATGAATTTGATCACCCAAACTCCTCAACGTAGTATGGTCTTTCAAAGCATGTATCACCTCATGAATCTTCTCTGATAATTGTGTCCAAGTAGAGGTGGTGTCAAACGGGCTATGCCGTGCCGCCACGGCCTATTTTTTCTAGGCAAGGTCATGCCACCGTGCCAAGGGGTGGCCCGGCCAGGCTCAACCCGAGGCACGGTTCCAAACCGTGCCATGCTGGGCCAAGCACTGCTGAACTGGGCCGGGCCATTGGCAGTGCCAGGGCCACCAGGCCCGTTTGACACCTCTATGTCTAAGTTACACAATGAATCATCTCATCTCGATCAGTCAATTTGCATACCAACAATTAAGTAAGATTGTCATACTGTGAAAACCACCACATGAATTGCTGAAATCCACCAAAAAATAGCCAAAAACCCTTTTATAGATACTCAAACCCACAATTTACCTTTTTTTTTCAGACATGAAAACCTTCACAATGTCGTAACCAAGATTTTCCAGAACCAGCAATGCCATCACAAGTTCCAATAACCAGAGAAAACCCTTGTCGGCACTCGAGGAAGATCTGTCGTCACCCAAAATATCACGTGCCACCCTCTATTTCCCTCCACTTGAGCTCTAATGCCATGTTGCAACTGAAAACCTATTAGGGTTTTGGCAACAATCCAAGAGAGAGGGAGGACCGGAAAGAAAGAAAAAAAATAAATATTTTTTTCCTTATTCTCAAAAACTAAAAAATAAACACACGCGCGCCCACACACACACACACACACACACACACAGTTGGAGCAACTTACAGATAAGATGATCTCATACAACATAACAAGAAAGAAAAACAACAGTAAACCTGCACACTATTATATCACGTGTAATTAATTAGTAAACAATATCTATAATTATTCAATTAAACTCATTTCAATATGTGTAAAGAAGTAATCTCAAATCTAGCTCATTTATCTATATTTTTTTTGAAATGTGGATGTCTAGTTCATCTTATGCACACCTCAACCAATCACATGTGACGATGAACTCTCCCTTCTTATTCCACCTCAAGGTACAAGAACAAACAAAATATTTCCCTTGATTCATAGGTGAAATTCAAACCCAGCATCTCACAAATAAATTATATTTCTGGAGTTCATTCATTCCTACCATCTAAATCAACTCATGAGGGCAATTCAACTCTTTTTGATCATACCAAATTTGTTGTTATTGTTAGCACAGGCCTGTATATAAAAATCAAAACTCTTAGACTTAGGGTTATGTTTATGTCAGCGAACACTCTCACGTTAAAATTGCTAGCCAAGAGTATAAACATGCAAATACTATGAAAAATTGTGATTTTTGGAACTGTAGAAAGAAAAAGGACGGCACATATGAGAAAACAACTTGGCAAATCAAGTTTAAACTTAGCAATGTGGATCAAAAAGCAGTCTATAAACTACGGATTGCATTGGCATCTGTAACGCTTTCAGAATTGCAGGTAAACATACATACATATATACATATACATACATACATATATACATACATATACATACATACATATACATACATACATACATATATACATATACATACATACATATATACATACATATACATACATACATATACATACATACATACATATACATACATATACATACATACATATACATACATACATATATATATATATTCAATATGTAAATGTCAGTTGTAATTATGCTAACCAAAATCTCTCCTAACCAAAGATTAGAGTCAACAATGCAAGAGGAACTCCTCTATTTTCGACCGGATTGATTGGGAAGGACAACGCAATCGCGCGACATGGAATACATGGACTCTATTGGCTATTCAATGTCGATGTCATGGGGCGCATGCTTGTCGAAGGCAACAACACTATCTATCTTATGCAACCTAGAAGCACCAGCCCTTTTCAAGGGATCATGTATGACTTTATTCGCTTTGAAGGTCCTACAAATCCTACATTATGAAGATCAGTCATATGAATTTTGGTTTTCCAATCAAAATGACCTAGCCCGTAGCCCCACATAAAAAAAATTCAAGATTTCCTTCCACATTCTATTTTACAAAGCAAGCTTGTGTTCGCTATTATTTCACTTTGTATATGTGCAAAAAACCCACTACCCACAAATAGGACAACACATAACAACCATCTTTAATTGAGGCCTTTTTGAAAAATTAGTTCATTTTACAATTGAAGATTCATGAATCAATATCATATATGTATGTATGTGTGTGTGTGTGTGTGTCAAACTATAGAAATAGTACATAACTTCATCAGCTGCCTTGGTTGATGGAGATGGGATCATTTGGTTAAACAAATTCAGAAAATAAAACCTGAGTTAGATGGAACCATATGTTATATTTTTTGGATTCCAAGTTCCTTGAGGTGAAGCAGATGGGCGTCCCCCTCCGCAAGAAGGTTCACTGACATTGCACTTGTCCAGGCCATTGTAACTGTAATTTGTGCCACATGCCTGAATGTGCAAAAATGAAAAGCAATAAATTGTTAAAAGAGTTGCCATCACATTGGCAGAAATTACAGAGTTTTCAACAACTGATATGCTATAGCATTTCAATGTACTGTGATCCGCTGCTTTTCATGAGTATTTTTGTGGTCGAAAGCTCAATTTTGCTTAACTTAGAATTTCACGTTTCGCTGTGAAGTGGCTCTTCATCTAGTCAAAAGCAAAACATAATTCACTTCAAAAAGTGGTGGGAACTCACAGTATCCAAACAAGCAGATAAAATTGTCATCCCTGGCAACGCGTCTATTCCATGCTGCACGAAACAATTAATGAATGCAAATTTCAACCCTTATCATGAATATCCACAAAGACCCAAGTCAAAAAAAAAAAAAAGAGAGAGAGCTGATGATAGCTAGAACAAGCTCAATCCTACTTAACGGCACAATAATTAATTAAAACTCCAAAAAGTTCTTGATTAACCATAATCATTGTAATAGATATCTACTATTTGGGTCAATTATTTGATTAGTAAATTAATTATATAATAATGTAATTAATTCAAACTGTGAGTTCTTCTTTAGCTGATTTCAAAATGGCTAAATCGAGTTCTAATGTGTCCGTCCTCATGTATCCATTCTCAGTACATAAAACTCACACCTAACATGAACTCCTTTGAATGAGTATATATCCCAACAAACCTTACCACTAATGAATTAGAGAGACCGTGTCTACTTGTATTGATTCTGAGACCTATCACTCTTGGGAGAAAGTTTTTGCTATAGTGCCAAGGTATGATCTCTTTTAGTTTTAGCTTTGATTTGATTAAAGTGTTGTCGGGCAATATAATGAGCCACAGCCACCAGAAAATTAACATAAAAACTTGTGGATTCCAATTCAAAAGTTCATCAATTAACAAAAGTAGTAATATTTTGAGTTGTTTGCAGAACCCAACTCTATTCTAATTTTCACTTTTGCAACTCAAAAATTCTCTTAGTAGAAATCCAGAATCAATTAATGCCTAGTTGCCTACAACTAAAGTTCATCAAAAATAAGAAGCATACCTGGTGTTCCACGCGGGTCTTGTAAAAAAAACCCCCACAACAAAACAGAGTTGCTGACACAAAGAATCTGTAGGCACAAATTTATTTTATTAATACAATTGTGGGTTGAGATTGCTCCTGGAGCAGGTTCTTTTTTTGAGTTTTTTTTTTTTGAAAATGGCGACTAAAGGCAAATAGCATTTCAAACTCAAAGGAAAAGCATGATCAATTCTTTAGATCGACATCAGCAAAACTTACATGCAAGATAGCACTCCAAATACAGCCCATCCACGTCTAAAGTCAGCATCTTTTTGCTGCCTGTATTCTGCAGTCTCAGAAATAAGGATGAGCCAGACAGAGAAGCAACAGCAGAAATGTCATCGAGACTAAGAGATGGCAAATGAACATACCGCATGTTTTAGCAAGATAAAACTGAATTGGGTCATAACCATCTATGGGAATGGTGACATTAACTTCATATGGTCTCTCGAGAGCCTCTTTACCTAGAAAGTTAGAAATTTAAAATTTAGAAGATATCAGGTTATAACCATATATGAATTTAAAAGTTAGAAATAGTGCATTGGTGCGCTAATAAGTATCATCGCCTGGGAGTCATAGATCTCGGGCTTGAAACTAATAAGATGCAGCCTCTTCAGTTTATCAGGGGTAAGACTCGTTAAGATATTTATCTCTCCCAAATCACAGATGGTGAGGTGAGAGCAGAGAGCCTTGTACACTGAGTTCAAATTTTTGAAAAATCATTTCTTGGCACAATAACAAGTATCTTTGCTAAAACATGATAGATATAGGGTTTAAGAACTTTAGATGCAGCTTCTCTGATTTATTGGGTGTATGACTTATTGAGATATTTACCTCTCTAAATTCATAGGTGGCATGAATCTTGTACACTGGGAATGATCTTTTAGAGTTCGTAACTTAGCACAATAACAAGTGTTTTGCTCAAGAAAAATAAATTTTTGATTCGAGACTTTTCAGACACAACATCTTCGATTTATCGGGAGTATGACTTACCAAGATATTTACCTCTCTCAAATCACAGGTGACATGAGTTTTGTATAATGAGCATGATCTGTTAGAGATAGTGTCTTAGTACGATAACAAATATCTTCATACAAGGAAGATAGGTCTCAGGTTTGAGACTATTTAGACATAGCATCTTTGATTTATTGGGAGTAGAACTTATCGAGATATTTACCTCTCTAATATCACAGTTAGCATAAGTTTTATACACTGAGCATGATTTATTAGAGGTCGTGTCTTAGTATGAAAATAAGTATCTTTTCCCAAGAAAGATAGGTCTCGAGTTTGAGATTTTTTAGACACAACAATTTTGATTTATCAGGAATAGGACGTACCAAGATATTTACCTATCTCAAATCACAAGTGGTGTGAGTTTTGTACACTGGATATGATCTTTAAAGATCGTGTCTTAGCACAATAACAAGTATCTTCATTCAAGAAAGATCGGTCTCGAATTTGAGACTTTTCAGACTCAGCACCTTTGATTTATTGGGAGTATGACTTACCAAGATATTTGCCTATCTCAAATCACATGTGGCGTGAGTCTTGTACACTTGGCATAATTTTTTAGAAGTCGTATCTTAGTACAATAACAAGTATCTTTGACCAATAAAGATAAATATTTGGTTCGAGACTTTTCAGACACATCTTCGATTTATCGGGAGTAGGACTTACCAAGATATTTACCTCTCTCAAATCACAGGTGGTATGAGTCTTGTACACTGGGTATGATCTTTTATAGATCATATCTTTGTACGATAATATTTATCACTGCCCAAGGAAGATAGGTCTCGGGTTCAAGAATTTTCAGACACATCATCTTCGATTTATCAGGAGTACGACTTACCAAGATATTTATCTCTCTCAAATCATAAGTGACGCAAGTCTTGTACACTGGACATGATCTTTTAGAGGTCGTGTCTGAGTACGATAAAAAATATCTTCACCCAAGAAAGATAAGTCTCGGATTTGAGATTTTTCAGACACAACACCTTTGATCTATTGGGAATAGGACTTAACCAAGATATTTACCTCTCTCAAATCACAAGTGGCGTGAGTCTTGTTCACTGGACATAATTTTTTAGAGGTCGTATCTTAGTACGATAACAAGTGTCTTTGCCCAATAAAGATAAATCTTTGGTTTGATACTTTTCAGATACAACATCTTCGCTTTATCTGGAGTAGGACTTACCAAGATATTTACCTCTCTCAAATCACAGGTGGTACGAGTCTTGTACACTGGGCAAGATCTTTTAGAGATCATATCTTAGTATGATAATATGTATCTCTGTCCAAGGAAGATAGGTCTTGAGTTTGAGACTTTTCAGACACATCATCTTCGATTTATCAGGAGTACGACTTACCATGATATTTATCTTTCTCAAATCATAGGTGACGCAAGTCTTGTACACTGGACACGATCTTTTAGAAGTCATGTTTGAGTATGATAAAAAATATCTTCACCCAAGAAAGATAAGTCTTGGGTTCGAGATTTTTCAGAAAAACACATTGATTTATTGGGAGTAGGACTTACCAAGATATTTACCTCTTTCAAATCACATGTGGCGTGAGTCTCATAAACTGGGCACGATCTTTTAGAGATCATATTTTAGCACGATAATATGTATCTCTGTCCAAGGAAGATAGGTCTTGAGTTCGAGACTTTTCAAACACATCATCTTTGATTTATCGGGAATAGGACTTACCAAGATATTTACCTCTCTCAAATCACAGGTGACACGAGTCTTGTACATTGGACACGATCTTTTAGAGGTCGTGTCTGAGTACGATAACAAGTGTCTTCACTTCATTCAAGGAAGATAGGTCTCGGGTTCGAGACCTTTCAGACACAGCGTCTTCGATTTATCAGGGCAAGACTTGTCAAGATTTACCTCTCCCAGGCCTTACATGACTGAAGCCTTGTGCATTAAGGATAGAGAAAATAACATACACATCCAATCCATCACTAATAATGTAGGTGACAAAGTTGTAGGAGGGTTTCCACTTGCTGCAGAACCTGACAACCTAATGTCCAAACCATTCTCCGGATGAACCTAAAGGCAGAAAGCAAGAACAAAATTGTTTGAATCATCCTTTCATTAGGAAACAGAGACAGGTACAGCACACTGACATGGTAAGTCATGAGCACCTTTATAATGGGGTCATGCATCAAAGTTGAAAGAGAGGCAATGGCAGTCATATAGAGAGCAAGACGTGCATGGTCAGTCCTGAAGCTGTCAAATAGCAAGAAATCTTTGAGGAGGTATAAACACAAACTTAGTTGCAATAAATGTAAAGGAAAGAGAAGAGAAATATTTTGTGAGAAAAGCAAGAACATCAACTGTGCTGGCCTACCTAAATTCTGGATAAACCCTATCAAATCCAAACTGAGTCATGCCATTGTAAACCTACAAGTTCATTGAACAACACGCTCGCAATTGCATTTATTCATTGAACAAAGAAGACCAGGTGATATCTTACAATTTCCCATGATCGTGGATGAAATCCAACTGTGAAGCCTTCAAATACACGTGGACCAGGTTTGGGGCATGGAATGGCGAGTTCAACAAAAATTCTGAAGTCAGCAAAATAGTCATAAAATTTCAGAAATTCACGTTGTATGGTACCCAAATTTTTTTTTATTAATCAAATTATCAACAACCAATGTTAGCAAATGAGAACAACAAACAACAATCAAAAACATAAAAAATTCTATTACACACACTAATATGTAAAAACATGGAACAGAATATATAAATAATAAATAAAATAAATAAAATAGAAAAAAAAGGAGAAGAAGAGAGAAGAAAGGAGAAAAAAAGGAGAAAAAAGGAGAAAAAAGGAGAAAAAAAAGGAGAAAAAAGGAGAAATAATGAGAAAAAAAGAGAAAAAATGAGAAAAAAAGGAGAAAAAATGAGAAAAAAAGAGAAAAAAGGAGAAAAAAAGAGAAAAAAGAAAGAAAAAAAAAAAGAAAAAAAGAAAATTAAATAAACCATTCATATATTATCAACACTCCGCTATACATCACTAATACAATAAAATAACAATATAGCCATTTTATTTGTATTATATATTATTTCATTGATGTATTGATGATATCATTTTATGTTTTTCATAGCCAATGAATTTTACAAGGGATCAAAACCAACATGGTTTGGCATGCTCCAATTGCCCAAACCTAGCCACCATATTCTTGACAACTAACGATAAGATATTTAAAGGTCAATCATTATATTAGTGCATAATTTTTTGATTTAAGGTATTTTTGATAGTTTTTGGTATATTTTTCATAAATGCAACTAATATCTAAATATTCAGATCTAGCATGATTGTTCGCTCATATAAATTTGACCAATTAGAGATTGTTATAAGAGTGGTAGATTCGTCCAATTTGATTTTCTGTACATTTAAATTTTTTATAGTTTGTGTAACTCATAATATATATTTAACTTAATAAACATAAACTAGAATAAAACAATAACACTCAATTAAAAATAATATACAATCTAAGTACTCATATAATTAGAATATATGATTGAGATAGACCACAGTTTGGGTGCTCCCATTAAGAATATGAAAAATAAAAATAAAACAAAAAAATATTATAATAATAATAAAATGATAAAATTGCAACATCCCCATCAAATTAGTGTATACAAATCTACAATACCAAGCTGAAAAAAAAAGTTGGCCAGTTCAAGGCATTCATAAAAAAGTTAGTTGATTTATCTATTGTCTGAATATTTACCATAATATTGATCTCATTTTAAAAATTCTTCCTAAAATAGAAATAATCTCTCTCTGTATATTATCCGGTGGTGAAATACTAGATTGAATACTATATATCTCACTATATGACTATCACAATAAAAGATAAAAGGAGAAGAGAATACATATTCGATCTCTTTGAACAAATATAATATCAAAATTATCTCTCCTAAATAATTGTCACTAAGGAATCATGAATACGCTCATTTACTGCCGTGTCCCCGTGTTGGAAACGTAGACACGACAATACGGTACGGTCAAGCCATTGATACGTGTCCAATATGCCACGTGGTATATTATTGACCAATCCATGTCCAATAGACCACGGCATATCGGAAGGACGTGTCGGATATGTATCCAAGACGCACTAAAGCTTACGGAGGTGTCGAGTGGCCGACGACACCGAGGTGACGTGGGGGTTGTCTTCGGGGGGGGGGGGAATTAGAAATTTAAATATAATTATTTATTAAAAATTATAATTAATATACAATATATAATAAATAAAAAAATTATATGAAATTACGAAACTGGAACAGTTGGATCGAGGGTTAAAATAATGATTTTAATTTTTAAATATGTAAGTATAATTGTTTATTAATGATAATATTTGTATTTATTTTTTTTATCATGTCGTATCCTAGGTGTATCCGTATCCTAGTTTTTTGAAATTTGCCATGTCCCTGTATCCTGCCGTGTCGTATACTTGTATCCATGTCTGTGCTTCTTAGATTGTCGCCATTACTCTGAATACAATCTCTATGTTGAATCTCAAAATAAATATCTCTTATCTTTCCAAGAGAAAGTTACCTTTAAGAAAAGTAAAAAACATTATCATACATCTATTCTTAGTGAATATTATTGTTCATCTTGAATCTGGATATCCAGCTAACTATAAATATCAATAATTCCTGAAAGAGATCGTAAGTCTTTAAACTTTTCATATGCCTCAATAAGCGAAGAGGTATGCTGCCAAGGTAAACATGCTAAAAAAAATCTATAAAATGACTAACCATACTAACTACATATTCTATATCTAGTATTGTCATACTTAGATAAATTATCTTTCTTATTATTCTCCTATAAGTAGTATAATCAATTAAATGAGTCACATCTAAAATAAAGTCAATATATTAATTAATAAGAATATTTATTGAATTACAATCCAAAAAAGCAACCTATAAGAGTATCAAATATATATCTCCTCTATGACATAATAGCACCCCCCATAGAATAAACTATCTACATGATAAGAAAATATTTGAATCTCATAAAATCATTCATCTAAAATTGTATTTAAAGATATTCATCGATTTGGATAAATTCTAACTTATCATCTCTTGCAATCAAAATATTATCTAAATAAACAATTAGCAAAATTATCTAAGTAAACAATTCACCAAAAAAATAAAGAAACTTTAATAACATACTTATATAACCTAAACAAGATGAATATCTATGAAAATCTCATAAATCAAATTCAATAATTATTTTAAGACATACAAAAACTTTTACTATTTGTAAATGATACCTAACTATTTAACTCAAAATCTAAGTGATTACTGAATATACACCTCATACTAGAAGAGTCAAACAAGTCATACTGACATTTTTTTGGCCCAGTCATACCACCGTACTGTGCTAGGCACAACATGACAACCATATGACTAGGCTTGACACAATCCATTTGGCATGTAGCTAGACATATGCGTGCGAATTTTGGGCAGGGCAGTGAACATCCTAAAATTGAATTGAATGTGCATAGTTAAAATATATTGATATTTTAATTTTATATTTATATAAAAATCAAAATATTAAATTTACATATTAAAATAATATAATTATAAAAATAAAAGTGCAAGTGTAATATTAATTACATATTTACATTACATTATAAAATTAATTGAATTAAAATGAAAATAATAACTAAAAAAATTATTTAAAATTTAGATGAAATCCAAAATAAAAATTACCCAAATGAAAAATAACAATCAAAAGAATAATATAAATACAATACATAATATAACATGAAACATAATCGGCAAAAATCCAAAAATATATAAAATATTTTATCATATGAAAAAAAAAATAATTCAAAATAATACAAGTTATCTATCCATGTCTGTAGTATAGTAGTCAGATGCAGATCAATATCGTTATGTATGCGTTTAAAAGTATTGCTAGTGATGGCCTCAATATTTTCGATCTCGATATCTCACGAATTATCATCAACTAATAACTCTTACTTTATCCTGAATGCCTAATCTTAAATTTTCCCAATCCTTCATGCATGCAAGTGTATCCATGATATCTGGTCGTAATCTCAATTTTTTATCTGAAATAATATTATCTACTACAGAAAAAATAGACTCTGATATTATATTAGATACCAGAGAAATCAATAGATCATGTGTCATCTTAGATACCGTGAGATAGATAAATTTATATGATTTTCAATAATTAAAATAATCTAATTTCTTATTATCATAATGTAAAAGGATGAAACAGTAATCAATATTTAAATATCAATATAACTTGTTCAAATTTGACAAATCACCCCATCATTTATTCATAATTAACTGAATAAAAAAGTTATTGACTTTGAATATAATGTCTATGTATGTATTCAAAGTCTCACTATAACTATCATACCTAAAAAATAATATATAAACATGTTAATTAATTTTTCATTAATAAAATCTTCAAATTCATTTGTTTAGCTATTACAAGTGGATATATATATTAATATATTTTTTACATCTTCCATTTTAATCATATGATAAATACAGGCAGCCAAGTAACACCGAGTTTGAATGACCAGTATTTTAAATATTTAATTTTTATCTTAATAGTTATGACACTAAATACAAGATATCCTCTATAATTACTAAATATGCTACTAATATTATGTGTATACTCAAGGGCAATGCAAGTGAAGAGAGTATGCACAGACAAACACATGTTCATCATGTCATAAAAGTTCATAAAATTTTTCAAGAATT
This sequence comes from Sapria himalayana, assembly GCA_029783825.1. Taxonomy (NCBI): domain Eukaryota; kingdom Viridiplantae; phylum Streptophyta; class Magnoliopsida; order Malpighiales; family Rafflesiaceae; genus Sapria; species Sapria himalayana. The sequence continues at coordinate 1,035,946 of JAREIK010001208.1, forward strand.
TCATAAAAGAAATTTATTTATCACCACTTGAATCGTCAATAAAAAGTTCATCACTCATATTATTGACATAGTTGAATATCAAGTGTTGGTAACCAATACATGACTCTAACATAAGATAGTTATACTTCCAACAATTTTTGATATCCTTTTAAAAATTTTCCTTTTTAAGCCTAGCTGATAAATAAAGACTATTAAACTCATATTTCTGTGATAGGCATCTTAAAGTATTTTAGTAAATTTCTTATTTTCCTAAAGTAAGATAAACTTTTATTCCGATTTGTATTATTAGATTAATTACATGCTATAGATACCTAACATAAAAAATTTTACCTAAAGGTTTATCTCTAATGATTCTGATAAATATACTAATTATTATTTCATTATTGGAAATATTATATAATATAATACTAAATATTTATTTCAAATATCATATTTGCTAAAAATCTTCACTATGCACTCATATATGATGAAATCATCATGAGGATGAATAATCACAAGAAATTTTAATTCTTGTAAGTTTTTATTTTAAATCCATATAGTGAATAATGAGGCATGAGAATATAATACTAAATATTTTATTTTGAATATTATATTTCCTAAAAATTCTCATTATATACTTATATATGATAAGATTATTATGAAAATAAAAAATCATAGAAAATCATAAAATTTTTTTATTAAGTTTTAATTTTGAATCTACATAATAGGTGATGAGACATACGAAATTCATATGTCATACATCACGAAGATATGAAGTTTCAATTTTTTTATTTAGTTCAATTGATTTGCAAGGAATCTAATATACCATTTTTTTAATGTATCGATCGACATGCTTCTTAAAGTGGCCAATACCACATGTACTTTTACTTGTATATATTTTTTAATAATATATATATTATGCCAATTGTTCTTCAATACCCATAGATTTTTTTTATTATCTTAAAATGAGTCTAAAGTCTAAGCTACTGATTTTTTGCTTAATTTTATATTTTTTAGATAGATAAGTTTAGGTCGATGCTATTGAATAAAACATATTTTTGATCTTCAACCTATTTTTGGTCTTGAATCTTTTAGTTAGGTTGTCTATATCCATGTCAAATTTATTATTATTAAACTCATAATTTATGATTTTTTTATTTATATTTTGAATTTTAAATTATTTAATAATAAAATATAAAAAATTAATAAAAAAAATTTATGTATCATAACCACAACCACGTAAATTTTTTTGAGTAGCAACCGACACCTAGCAATTATATTCCACTTTCTACCATTCATTCTTTTTTTTTCTAATCATGCTAAGCCAGGCCAACCATCATAAAAGATAATTAACAAGCAAAAAAAAATTCTTATTAAACACTTAAATCTTGAGGTGTCAAATGGGTTGGGCAGCTCGGGCCCAACACTAGGCATGGTCTGATTGAGCCGTGCTTGGCCAAGCATAGCACAGTCCAGAACCATCCCTAGGCCCATGCTGGGCTGGCTTGAGGCACGGTTCATGCCGTGCCATGCCGAGGTCTCCTGAGCCTCATGCTGAGCCAGGCACAACATGGTTGTGTGGCATGAAGGCATGATTCTTTAACACGACCCGAACCGTATCTCGAATTTTGGGTTGAGTCTGGGCATGGTCCGAACCCATCATTTCGATGACCCGTCAGGCCTTAGCCCAACCCTAAGCCTAGAAGCCGAAGCTTCTGGAACCGTCGAGTCGAAATGACCCATCGGTAAAAAAACAAAAAAAAATTAAAAAACCATATGTTTTTTAGCCGTTGGATTCACCCCCAATGGCTAGAGGCAGAAATCCAAAGACTGTCAGGTTTCTACCCAAAATAAAAATTTAAAAATTAATAAAAAATTTTAAAAAAATTATATATTTTTTAATTCTTTTTTCATATATATATATATATATATATATATATATATATATATATTCTTCTCATTCTATAATCTATATCCTATTTCTATCGAGATTCTCACTATCTCTCTCTTTCTCCTTTTGGGACTCGAATGCGGGCTGCAGTGTGAACATCAAATTCAAATATCGGACATTGCACATCATCAAACAAATATGATTTTGCGTTTTACGAGAATTGTTTTTAAATTTTGTTTAGTTTTTAGTTTTTATTTTAAGTAATAATTTAATATAAAATAATATTTAATTTTAAAAATATAATTTAGAATATAATTAATAAACTAATCAAAATTAAAAATGATAAATAATAATTTTAATGGCGATAATAAAATTAATATTAACATAAACATAGATAACGATAACCCCATGAAAATGTCCGAGGCTACCAAAATTTTATTTTCTCCCATGGTCTCAAATCTAAAAAATAAAAAACTAGAATAAAATTAAAAGTTTGAACTAACTTTAATATTATACAAATAAAAATATTATGGGTACCGATTAAGAATCAGTACAATATAAATATTATAAAAAAATATTAACCTATATATATGCATATAGGGCTGGGCAGCATAAGAGGCATGCTGAATAATGTACCAAAAAATATGGTGCATTAAATCCAAGGTAAACCCAACTCAGCAGTATGGTCTTTAATGTTGGATCTAGTTCAGCCTCTATGTTAACCCCCTTCATATACCACAATGAATTAGGAAAGAAAGACATGATCAAATTGATCACCATGATAATTCTTTCAATTATATTTTCGAAGTATCCAAAGGTAGTTAGTATAATGCATACTTATTTTCAACCTGCATATCGTATGATTCCTAGGTCCACATCTAGGAATGACAAACTGAAATACTATAAATTAGAAAAATAAAAAATAATTAATAAATTTAAGAAATATAATGACATGATTTATGTGATGTCAGATATCTGGACTAGTCGGGATGATACATCTTATGTGATTTATGTGATTTATGTTGGATCTAGTTCAGCCTCTATGTTAACCCCCTTCATATACCACTATGAATTAGGAAAGAAAGACATGATCAAATTGATCACCATGATAATTCTTTCAATTATATTTTCGAAGTATCCAAAGGTAGTTAGTATAATGCATACTTATTTTCAACCTGCATATCGTATGATTCCTAGGTCCACATCTAGGAATGACAAACTGAAATACTATAAATTAGAAAAATAAAAAATAATTAATAAATTTAAGAAATATAATGACATGATTTATGTGATGTCAGATATCTGGACTAGTCGGGATGATACATCTTATGCATACCTTACCACCCATTAGGTAGATTTTAAATAGACACTGAATAAAAAAATATTAGGATTTTTAAAAATTCTCCATCTTCATGATGACCCATTCATTTATTAGTGTACGATGAAAATCTTTAAAGAATATAATATTCAAAATAAAATATATAGTATCATATTTGATAATGCATCTAATAATATATTAACCATTAACATGTTTGTTAAGACAATTAGAGATGAGCCATTAGGATAAATTTTTATGTTAAATGTATGTGTCATGTAGAGGTGTGATAGTACAAGCATAGATTAATGTTGTTTCCCCTACTTTAGGAAATATATGTTACTTACTAAAATTTTTTTGTATGCCTCACAGACAATAAGAGTTAAGTAGTATTTATTTGTCTACAGGCCTAAACTCTAAAGAAGAAAGAATTCTAATTATATGTGATACACCGTTGAAATTACACATACTTTATGTTGGAGACATGTGTCGGATATGAACATATAATATCTGATTATATTAATAATAAGAATAACAAACTTATTATAAATTACACTAACTGAGCTACAAAAATTTTATTTATAAAATTTTTAAAGATTTTTTATGACACAACAAATACGTGTTCGTCAATTCATACTCCAACGACTTGTATTGCACTCAAGTGCATCTGCAACATTAGTAGTATGTTTAAGAAATTTATAGATAACCAAATAATTAGTGACATGACTATTGAGATAGAAACTAAGTACTTAAAGTACTAGTCCACTATTTCATCTTTTTATTATTTAACTGCCCATATGGTCTATATGGTTAAGATAGAGAAGATAGAAAATATTTTAACATATATATCCTCGTGGATGAACTAGGAACACCAACCTTAAGGGTTTATTCACGAAAAGTTAATTGAACTATTTACATACTACTAGTATTTTCAAAGATATTTTTGAGGCGTGCCTTGAGGCATTCATTGAAGCGAGGTGGTCCGAAAATGCTCCGAGGCATCCCAAAAGAAACGAATAGCATAGAAGGCATATGCCTTTTTAGTTGATGCACATAAAAGGTGTAAAAGTGTATGCCTTCTCCGCCTTCTCAGTCGAGGCATGTGCCTCACAAATTGACATCGTTTGGTTATTAAAATCAAAACTAAAACTATAAAATATAAATTTAAAAATACTCGAACACTCACCCTAATCATTAAGTTTTGATAAAAAAAGAAAAGAGAAAAAATATAACTAGTGTGGAAGCTTTGTCGCCAAAAAATCAATTTTCTGCTAGCGCTGCAACATTGATTGTTGGTCAGAATCAAAGCTCCATATCTCCTCGCCTCTCTTGGTTTTGGTTGCTTTCTCATCTTCCCTCCACGTAACACTCTATCGAGTTATCTTTCACATATTTTCCATCAGCTAAGTTCCTTTGTTTCTCCTATCTTTCTCCTATGTTTTCCACTGATATGGAAAGACACTAATTGTGTGGGCTATGGAACTTTATTTTATCTCCACTTATTTTTTTTATTTAAGTTTGTGATTGATATTTGATAAAGATAAAGAAGAATAAGACCTTATTTTATCCACTTGTTTGCCTATAGTTTTTGAGACTCATCAACATTAATGTTGTCTTTTGATTTTGTACATTTAAATTATCATATCAAAAATTATGTGTAAAAATCAGCTCTCGTTAATCATATCACCTAAAGTATAATACTTTATATACTAATAATCATTCAACCATCCAGAAGATTATCATGTTATTATTAAATCAAAATTTGAATTCTTTTACTAATATTTTTATGAAATCAGTTCACAATTTTTTGAGCTTTAAAATGATTATTTTTTGCGTATAAAATTAGTCGAATATATTATTTTTATCAAATTATCTTCTGTTTGATAAAATAATGTATAGTATATAAGAGATAAACCAAAAAAATCTCTAAATTTATATAAATTTCAAAATAAAATATAATTTATGTGATAAAAAAATTTAAATTATTTTCAATAATGATAAAATTTTGTTTGATATATAAATTTGAATTTGGCAAAAAAATTTTAATTTGTTAAAAAATATCAATAATTTCATGCTATAATTTAATTAAATAAATTATTTTATATAATTTATCTTGAAAGCTTATCAGAGTTTCATATCCTACATGTCAATCTAGTTTTAATGATGATTCATTCGATATGATATACTCAGATATATGAAAATCTAATAGAGATGTGATTAAAAAAAATTTATGTATTAGATCATTTTTATTGATTATTTTTCAAGATATACTTAGATATATATCTTTTGTGATAAATCTTATTTTTTTATTTTTCAGAATTTTCACTAAATACTAAAAATTAACTATGATAACAATATAAAAAAAAATAAGTGATAATTTATTAAAATATATATCAAATTAATTGAGTACTTATTGTATGAATCATAAAAATATATATCATACTTCTTGTCACAACATATCCTAACACAATGGGATTGTTGTACTTTATTTTTAATATCTGATTAAAATAATTTGGATACTTTTACATAAAAAGAATATTTTAAAATATTTATATGAAGATATGATTTTAACCATAATTTATCTTATGATTCAGATATTTTATTTTCTGCATATATTCTTTCAAATCATACATCCTAGAGATATACTATTTTAATTATCTCCCATAATTTTTGGTGCTAATATTTTATTATCAAAATCTCTTCAGGATGGGACAAGTTGATATCTAAGATTTTGAGATATGTATTCTTTGGATACTCTAGTACACAAAGAATATATATGAATTTCTCACTAGAAATTGGTAGAATTTTATTGAGTGCAAATATATATTTTTACCATTACTCATTTTTTAATGAACCTAAAAAGTATGTGAATCCAGATGCTATACTTTGAATTATTATCTTTCTTCCTTATTTGTAGTCCTGCCTAAATTATCAGTTAGTAGAAAGAATTACATATCAAATATCTGAGCATATTAGTATTCAGTATGATGTTACTCTCATGGAGTCCTTATACATACTAATAAATTCAGATTATATGTAGTATGGAGAGAGTGATTTCTTAGGTTAGGAGATATTATTCAGACCTAGATTATGTAGTAGTCAATGAATTTTCACCAGTATAAACATAAATTAAATTGACGAGTAAGAGACTTGATCACCTAGGATATAGTCTATATCAGGAGAGAGAAACATGCCCAATATTCTCAGACTAGAGATGAGTCTATCAAAGAGTTAAGTGATCTTGTAATTAATTTTTTTGATCTTGATCTTCTGATTACTTTCTGAAAGGGATAGATGATTTCTACTCGACACCCTTTTTCAAAAATTATGTCGTATTTGTATTATTATTATTATTATTATTATTATTTTTTCTTTTGATGATACAAAGATATTTAAGTATTTTTTTAAGTCATTATCTTATACATGATGATACTCTGTCATGATGAGAGAGGTATTTGTCTTCAATTCTAATAGGACCTAGAAACTAGTAACACTACCTTCAAGAAGGTATATTGTTGATTGTGAGTGAGTCTTCATTATAAAGATAAGTTCAGATAGGAATGTAGATTGCCTTAATATGATACATGCAGTGATATGATATACAAAGATATCTGAGGTGAACTATTAGGGCCCTTACTTTCTAGTGGTTAAAATGACATTAGTGGTTATATATATTTTTCTTGCAATATCTCATAATTAAAGGATATATCAGTTACATATGTAAAATATGTTTTTTCATAATTACCTTAAACATATAATAGAGGAGTTAAGTGGGTCGAGCGGCTTTGGGCACGAGATGAGGCATTGCCCAAATTAGTCATACATGGCCTGACACGACACGGCCAAAAATCATGCTTGAACCAGGGTCATGTTAGCTTGAGGCACAACTCATGCCGAGCAAAGCACAAGATGCATATCGGGCACCTTAGAATGGTCCAGAGGCACGTAACTCGTGATCAGGCATGTGTTATGGGTCATGAGTCAAGGGTCGTGGACTAAATAGTCTCATCCTGAATTTTTTTTTTTAAATGGCAATCCACCTTTAGTCAGCTATCGTGCTTGTTACCTTTTCATGTAACAGGAGTCAACACATAAAGCGAAAAGTCATGCCTATCATTTTCTATATAGCCTATAAATATAAAAATGGTTTTATTCAAAAATTTTGTAATCATCACATTTTTTTCCAATAGCTATAGAAAGAAATCTGATGATTGTCAGATTTTTGAACATTAAAAATTTTAAAAAATATAAAATATATATATTATTTTAATATACAAAATTTATATAAATAGAAAATATATTTTTTTTGAATTTTATTTTCTTCTCTCAAATTCTTTTCCTCTCATCTATTATTCTGATTTAAGTAGAGATGTCAAATGAGCCACCGTGCCGTGCTTAGCACGGCACGACTCAAAAAGGACAAGCTCAGCATGGCTCGACCACCCTGAGAATGTTGGATTCAGGCCGATTTGTGCTGGGCCTTGGGGATTTCATGCCGAGTTATGCGGATTCGTGCTGGGATGTGCTGGGACATGCCTTTTTAACCCGTTCGAAATTGAGTCTTCTCTAATTCTAAATATTTTAAATTCTAATACAAAATTAATTAATTAATTAAATAAATACAACAAAAAAAACAAAATTACAATCATAAGTCATAACTCACAAAAATAATATAACATAAATATTATAAAATTCAATTCTTTCATTTTCGTAACATAATACAAGTACAAAATAACAAAACAACCTCAAAAGATAAAAATCAATACATCAAAGATTAATACTATAAGTGTATGATTTAATACAAGAACAAAATAACAATTCAAGCTCAAAAGATAAAATCACAAAAATTAATAGATAATACATCAATGGTAAATCCCGTAACTGTCTGATGGTATCATTAGCGGAAGACTCAATCTCAGTTTTTATTAAAGTCCTACGAATTATCATCTGTCATCAACTCCTCCATTCTTGTTGTAGTTGTTTACGATTCTGGATGTACAAGCTCGAATCCTCTTAATTATTCATTTATGCTAATACCTCAATAATATCTGGCAACAATCTCAATCTCCTATATGAAATCACATTCACTATAATAGAAAAAACAAGCTCTAATGTTATGCTTGACCCCGAAAGAATTAGTAGATTTCGTTCCATCTTAGACAATACAACACGGGTTGAGTGTGCTCATATGATTTCCACCACTATAAAATATTAAGATTCTTGTTATCGATATGTGATATAATTGAGTAGTAATTGATATCTAAGTACCAATGCAGCTCGTTCCTATTTGATAGTCCACCACATTGTTTTTCTCTCACTAACTAAATGGATAAGTCATCATCTCCGAATATGGTATTCATGTTCGTACTCGGAGTCTAGTTACTACTATCACCATACCTAGTATTGTAGCATGCAAATATTTAAAAGGTAAAAGTGTAATACAAGACATTTTTGTGTTTGTGAGGCGAGGCGTAAGCCTCGATACGTTAGTTTTTTGAGCTTCATAATATATAATTAATTAATATTTTAAAATATATAAAATAAAATATCATAAATAAAAATATGAAAATAATTAATTAGAATTATTAAAAAAACATACTAGTTCACTATTTTCAAAAAAATTCATAATAAAATCATAAAATAGATTCAACTATACTAATAATTTTAAACTTTAACAAAAAATTATAACCAAGTCATGGAGATAGAACTAAAACAAATTGTTTCAATTTAATTTCTTTTCTCTAAGAGCATCATCCTCATCCAATATATGAAAATTTAAAAAATATCCACTATCATATATCCTCTTTTCATGTAAATCTTTATTAATTGATGTAAAATTGAACTAGAGGTGTCAAATGAGCCGTGCCGGGCCGGCCCAACATGGTTTTTGCGTGCCCAACCGTGCTACCGTGCCGGGCCAGGCACGGCACGGTACAGTAACAATGTCGTGCATGATCCGACATGGTTTATTCAGACAAGGCCTAGTACGGCTTGGTTGGCACGACCGGTTTTTGGCCGTGCCGAGTCAGGTTCGTACGGGCCAAAACAGGCCATACGGGCTGGTTTAAAAAAATTAATTTTTTTTTATTTTGTTCATTTTTTGTTTATAATATTTATGTAATTATAAAATATAAATTAAATAATGTTTAAGAATATTTAAATTATAAATTATAAATATTTAAATAGTTATAAAGTTTATCTTTTTATATATTCTGTTTTAATTATGTATTAATTAGATTAGATTATAATTTATTAGAATTATATTTTAGAATTTTTTATGAAATTATTAAACAAAAAAAAATAAAATAAACATAATTTATTTAACAAAAATAACAAAGTCACATTCACAAAGCCAAGTACCAAACCGCCAAACCAAAGCAAATACAATGTAAATAAAAATAAATACAAAATATCAAAATCAAAAATTAGAATCAAACATAACTCATAAGCAAAAACATAACTGTAACATAAGTGTCGCTGTCGACGTGTCACAATCTCACAATCATCAACCGTCAAGCATCAAGTGGCAACCTCATCAAGCATCCATTGGCGTATCAATATTATCATCAAAATCAATATCACTATCATATGGATCATCATCAGCAATCAACTCCTCCGCTTTCGATGCAGTCCCACTCTCAATCCCAGCATGATCCTTGATGCTAAACCTTGAATCCTCCCATTCCTTCATGCATGCTAAAGTCTCAACAATATTTGAACATAATCTCGATCTCTTATCTGAAATCACATTCACTACAACAGAAAAATTAGACTTCAATGCTAAGCTCGACACCGGATGAGTCAATAGATCATGTACAATCTTAGATAACACAGGAAAAGTGAACTCATATGATTTTCATCAATGTAATATATCAAGAATCTTGATATCAGAATGTAATAGAATTAAGTAGTAATTGATATCTAAGTACCAAAACAGCTCGCTCCTATTCGATGGTTCACCCCGTCGTTTCCCCCTAGTTAACTGAATAAAAAAATTATCATTTTCAAATATAGTATCAATGTTCGTATTCACAGCCTCAATACTACTACCAGTATACCTAGTATCGTAATATATGAAAAGATCAGTCAACTTTTCGTGAATGAACCTTTCAGATGAGCATTCCAAGTTCTTGCACGAGAAAATGTAAGTCAAAATGTTATCTATCTATTTCACCTTAACCCTAGAGTCAATGCATGCAGCGAGATAATAAAGAGATAGAATGACAGACTAGTACTTTAAGTATTTGGTTTTCATCTCTGCAACCATATGGCTAAGTATCAGGTCAGCTCGATACTTCTTAAACATAGTACTAATATTGCATATGCACCTGAGTGTAATGTAAGTCATGAGAGTATAAATCGAAGAACACATATTCATCGTGTTATTAAAAATCTTCAGAAATTTTATTTATGAAATTTTTAAAGCACAGTCAGTGTCGTCAATAAAAAGTTCGTCACTCTTACTATTGACAGAGTCAGATATCATATGTTCGTATCCAACACATGACTCCAACACCAAGTATGTGTAATTCCAACAATGTCACACATTCTATTAGAATTTCTTCTTCTCAATATTCACAGACAAACAAAAACTACTGAACTCCTATTGTTTGTGAGGCATATCAATATATTTTAGTGAGTTACGTGTCTCCAAAGCGGGATAACATACATTCATTCTCGCTTGTACAATCAAGTTAATTATGTGACACATGTATATGACGTGGAAAATCTCTCATAATAGTGCATCTCTAATGTTCTAAGCAAATATGTTAATCGATACTCCATTATTAGATAATTATCGAATGTGATACTAAAAATTTTATTTTGAATTTTATATTCTTAAAGATCTTCATCATATACTCAAAAATAGGAGGGTCATCATGAGGATGAAAAATCTCAGAGAATCCTAAAATTTTTTTATTCATAATCCATTTTGAATCTACATAGTGGGCGGTGAGACATGCATAAGATACATCATTATAACTAGTCCAGATATCGGACATCACGGACATCACTCTATTATATGTTATAAATTCATAAATTATTAATTAATTTTTTAACTTATAATATTTTAGTATGTCGTTCATAGATGTAGACCTAGGAATCCTATAATAAGCAGGCTAAAAATATGTATGCATGATGCTCACTATCCTTGGATCTTGTGAAAATTTGATCGAAAGACCCATCAATATGATACGTTTGGCCATGCCTTCCCTACCGAACTTACTGTGGTATATGAAAGGGGTAAACTTTGAGACTGAACTGGAACTAATCTCAAAAAATGCAATGTTAAGTTAGGTTTATTTAGGATCTAATGTACCATATTTTTTGGTGCATAATTGAGCAAGTCTCTTAAGGTGCTCAGTCTCAAACGCACTCTTATAAGTTAAAATTTTCTTGCAATATTTTCACAGTGACATTTCTTCTTCCTCACCCCAAATATTTTTTTGTTTTATTATATTAAAATGAGTCCAAACTACAAAAGTCCAAACTTTCAGCAGCCTTGGACCTTTGGATAAAATTTTTATTTTTTAAATTTAAATTAATTTTATTAGTATTAGTATTTGTTATTTTTTTTGATTTTTTTAGAAAAGATGATAGCTTAAAGAGTAGAGTCTAGAGAGTAAAAAATTGAAATGCCCGTAAAGCAGCGTAAAAGAAAAACATGTATATCAAAAATCCAACTTTCAAAGGCCAATGCAAACACAATCTATAGACAAGCCTGAGTTGCGATTCCCGAAAAGCCGAGCTGAAATCCCGAGAGAGAATTTTAGGAGAGAGATTTAAAAGAGAGTGAGAATGTAAGCCTTTATGTTTTTGAAAAACTTAAAAATTAGAGGGGGGGCTTTTATAGAAAAAAATATAGAATTAAAAAAAAGATTCTTTTTTATTTTTTTTTAATTTTTTAAGAATTTTTTTGGGGCTGAATCATGTGGGCCGTCCGATTCTGCCCCATAGCCATTGGAGGCAAAATATGACAGCTAAATTTCAAAAAAATTTTTAAAAAATTTGAACCGTTGACCCTAACAAACCATTGGGATTGGCCGGTTGGGGGTTGGTTTGGATCCGGGCCCGCCCAGTTTTTGGATCTGTCAGGCTGAGCCTCAGCCCGACGTGGCGGTAGGATAGTGGTACCTCAGCTCATGTCGAGGTATAGGGCCATGGTACTGTGCTGGACCATACACGGCACGAGGCCCGGTTGGCCTTGGCACAGCACGACATGGTCAGGCCATGCCTCGTGCCGGGCCAGACCAGCCAGGCCCATCTGACCCATCTATTTGAAACAATATCTAAATTAAATTCAAATTTATTTGTAATTCTAAGGTCAAATTTATTTTTGATTTTAAGGTTTGTAACTCTCACTCACACACACATCCTCTAAGGTCAAATTTTACCTAGAATTGACATTGATACCATATTACGAATTAATGCGAGAAGAAAAATATAATAATGAGCTATACATAATATTAAACATACACTCCCTTTAAAATGAATAAAAATAATTGGAATAACCCAGAGGTTGGTTTTCCCATATAAAAGTAAACATAACATAAAACAAAATAAATAAACAAACAACAATAGATATATTTATTTTGAAATAAATTACAAGTGTTTTTTTTTTAAACTTTTCATAAAATAATAAAAAATCAATTTGATAAAAAAATTAAAAAATCAATAAATAATAATATATCAAAATAGATGTCAGATTAATTCAACACTTATTACATGAAATATATTATTATATATCATACTTCTTGTACCCACATACCCCAACATAATGAGATTATTAAAAGAAAATATAAACATATGATTGAAATAACTTAGATACTTCTATTAAAAAAATATTCTGAAATATTTTTAGGAAGATATATTTTTAATCATAATATACATCATCAATCAGATACTCTTTTTTGTTCTTTCTCAATAAATATATTTGTTTGATCATACATCCTAAAAAAGACTTTAGATTTATCTTGTCTCATAAATTTTTTAGATGTACATATTGTGTCATTGATCGCTCTCCAAGATAAAATAAGTTAATATCTAGAGCCTTAAAATGTTTATTTTTTAAATACTTCAATACCCAAAAAATACTACAAATAATTTTTTATCATAAACTAGTAAGATTTTAATAAGTACAAATATTATCATTTTTTACTATAACTTATTTTTTAATAAACATCCAAAAAGAATATAAATTTAGATATTATAGTTCGATCCATTATTTTTTCTTTCTTGTCTTTAGTTATTTTGGACCACCAATTAGCAAAGAGATTCATTTGCTGACTATATTGGAGCATCTTGGTATTCAATATGATATTACTCCCATAAAATCATCATATAAACAAATACGTTCAGATCATATTGAGCCTAGATAGAGTGATATTTCCTAGGCAAGGAGATCTCTTTCAAGCCCTAATAATACAATAATATATGAGACTTTACCAATAAAATTTCATATTAAGTTGGTAAGTGGAAGACTTAACCAACCAAGAATAGGAATCTATATTAGAAGAGACATAAATAGTTTGCTCAAATAAAAACAATCCTACCAATAAGTTAGATAAACCAGGAGCAAATCCTTTTAATCTTGACTTTCTGATTACTATCTGTAAAGAATAAAAGAGTTATATTCAGATCAAAGACAGACTATATATATTTTTATTTTATTTCTTTTATTATTTATTTTGAAGGTACTAAGATATTCAAGTCTCCTTCTTAGGTTTTATCTCATCCAAGATGATATCAAACCATAATAAAAAATATTAATGTTGTCCACTCTAATGAGGCTTGGAAACTAGTATCATAATATTCAAGAAAATTTACTGTTGATTATAAATAGGAATTCATTGTGAACACAAGTTGAGATGGGAAAGTAAATTATTTTAAGGTGAGGCGTAATAAATCGATTCGCCTAAATATTTAATATTACTATCAAAATACTTACTCTTCAATAACTATGATAGTCTAAAATAAATTATTATTTCTCTTATATAATCTCACAATTAAATAATACATTACTTTGACATGAAGAATACATATCTTCATGGTGACTTTGAATAGGAGGTGTATATAGAGCACTACCTAGGTTTTAAGTAACCCAATCTGATGAAATTTGCTCATTGTATAAGTTATTATATGGTTTAAAGCAGACACTAAAAATATTATTCGTAAAATTTTCATAAATAATTACACTATTTGAATTATACAAATATGTTACAGATTTTTCTTTATTTTCTCCAGATAAATTTGGGTGATAGAATTATTTTATTAATTGTCTATGTGGATGATAATCAAATTATGGGAGATGATAAACTGAGAATCACTTAATTCAAAAAATACTTTTAGCTACAATTTCAAATAAATAATCATGAGAGACTCAATATTTTCTTGTTATAAAAATGATATATCCTATGAAATGTATCATCTTGTTGTAGAAGAGATAAACACTTGAATCTCTTATAGAGATTAGTTTTTTGGGTTGTACTCCAATATTCCTATTGATCCAATTACAAACTTCACTAATGATTTGACCCCCCATGTAACTATACTACTTATTGAAGAATCATAGAGGATATTAACTATCTGACTATGACCAAATCATACATAGCAAATAAAATAAGTATATTCAGTCATTTTCAAAAGTTTCCTCAATAGATTAATCATGAAGAACTCTTCACATATTGATGAAAAAATAATCAAGACTCTGGATATCTTTCAAAATCAAAAACACTTCCAATTGACTGAGTATTCAAATGTGAGTTAGATACCATTATACATCGAGATGAGGTCTAGAAAAAATTTTACTTTTCTTTGAGACAATCTTATCTCTCAGAAAAATAAGAAACATATAATTAGTTTGAAATTCAGTATAGAGACAGAGTTCAGAATAATTAAGATAGTTATTCATAAGATACTTTGAATGTCATCTTCTTGAGGAGATTGAGTATGCACACTATTCTCTCACAATTATTTACTATGACATTCATATAATGAGACACACAACTTTCAATTTAATATTAAATAAACAAATGAAGCCCATAGAGTTAGAGGTGTCAAACGGGCCGGCCCGGCCCGTTTTATTAGGGCACAATCGTGCTACCGTGCCCGGCCTGGCACGGTTTAAAAACAGCCGGGCCCGGCCTGGCCATACAGGCCATGGCAGAGATCAGACCCGAGACACGAGAGGCAGGCAGAAATTTTTTTTTTTTAAAAAAAAACTTTATATATTGTAATGCTTAAGTGTACAGTATTAAATATAAATATTTTTAAAAATGTTAAAAATAAAAATTAAATCATAAAAAAAATAAATCAATACATTATGTCATTATGTTAGTAAAAATAAAAATTAAAAAAAAAAGTAAACAACACAAATGAAAAAATTACCAATCATCCAATTGAAACCAATGGTCCGAACAAAACAAATATAAGTTTCAACACAACGTACAAACAAAACATACAAATACAATCAATAAAAAAACATCGAAAACAAAAAACAGCAGATCATCATCAATTGTCAATCGGCATATCATGAGAATCATCAGCCACAACATCAATATCAGTATCATATGGATCATCATCATCGGCAATCAACTCCTCCGCCATCATTGTGGATGTGGATGCGACTGCAGTTTCTGTCCCAGTCCCAGCTCCAGCACGATCATGGATGCTAAACCTCGATTCCTTCCAATCCTTCAAACATGCCAAGGCCTCAACCATATCTGGACGTAATCTCGATTTCCTATCCGAAATCACGTTCACTGCAACAGAAAAAGCATACTCCGATGCTACGCTCGACACCGGAGGAGTCAGTAGATCCGTGCCATCCTAGATAGCACGGGATAGGTGGACTCATATGATTTTCACCACTGTAATAAATTAAGATTCTTAGTATCAGAATGTGATAGGATTGAGCAGTAATCGATATCTAAGTACCGAGACAGCTTGCTCCTATGTGATGGTCCACCCTTACGTTTCCCTCTCGCTAGCTGAATGGAATAATCGTAATCTCCGAACAAGGTATCAATATCCGTAATCACGGTCTCACTACTACCACCACCATACCTAGTACCGTAGTATGTGAATATGTCAGTCAACTTCTCGTGAATGAACCCTTCAGGTGGCTCTTCCAGGTTTATGCACGAGGAAATGAAAGTCAGTGTGTTTTCTACCCCTTCCACCTTAACCATAGGGTCCATGCATGCAGCGAGACAATAAAGAGATGAAACGGTAGACCAGTACTTCAAGTACTTGGTCTCCATCTCTGCAACCATATGGCTAAGCGTCGGGTCAGCTCGATACTTCCTAAATATGCTACTAATGTTGCATATGCACTGGAGTGCAATGCAAGTGGTGGGCGTATAAACCGACGAACACATGTTCGTCGTGTCAAAATATCTTCAGGAATTTCATAAATGAAATTCCTGAAGCTCAGTCAGTGTCGTCAATAATAAGTTCGTCACTCTTACTATTGACGTAGTCGGATATCACGTGTTCGTATCCAACACATGATTCCAACATCAAGTACGTGTAATTCCAACGATGTCTCACATCCGATTGAAATTTCTTCTTCTTAAGATTCGCAGACAAACAGAGACTACCAAACTCTTGTTGTCTGCGAGGAGTGCGAATATACTTTAGTGCATTGTGTATATTATCCAACGCGGGGGAACACACCTTCATACCCACTTGAACAATCAGGTTAATCACGTGACACATGCATCTGACATAAAAGATCTCTCCTAATGGTGCGTTTCTAATATTCCTAACAAACATATTGATCGCTACTCCATTATTAGAAGCGTTATTGAATGTGACCCTAAAAATTTTATTTTAAATTTTATATTCCCTAAAGTTTTTTATCATACATTCAAAAATGACCGGGTCATCATGAGGATGAAGAATCTCAGTGAATCCTAAAATTTTTTTATTGATTATCCAGTTAGAATCTACATAGTGACTCGTGAGACATGCATAAGAAGAATCATCATGACTTGTCCATATATCGGACGTCACGGACACCACTCCATTATATGCCATAAATTCCTTAATTATTTTTTGTTTTTCTAACTTATATATCTTTAGTATGTCATTCCTAGATGTGGACCTAGGAATCCTACAATAGGAAGGCTGAAAATAAGTCTGCATGATGCGCACTACCCTTGGATCTTCCAAAAATCTGATCGGAAGACCTATCAATGTGATGAGCCTAGTCATGCCATCTCTACCCAACTCGCTGGAGTATATGAAGAGAGTAAACTTTGAGACTGAACTCGATCCAGTCTCAAAAAATGTAGTGCCAAGTTGGATTTGCCTAGGTGCTAAGGGTCCATGTTTTTTGGTGCATAATTCGGCATGCCTCTTAAGGTGCCTAGTTCCAAATGAACTATTGCATGTTAATAGTCCCATACAATATTTGTACTGTGTCATTTCTTGTTCCTCACCCCTAATATTTTTTTGTGTTATGATTTTAAAATGAGTCCAAACTACAGAATTCCTCCTAATTTTTTGTTTTTTAGAACTTTGGGTTGAAACGACTGGAGAAACCAAAGTTTCAGTAGCCTCAGACCTCTGTGTAATATTTTCATTTTCCAAATTTAAATATGTGTCAGGGATATTTGTCATTTTTTATGATTTTTATTTTTTCCTAATTTTTTTCTAGAGAGAGAAACTAAGAGAGAAAGTATAAAAAGCGTAAAATAAATTACCCGGTAAAAGCAGTGAGGTCGGTCACGTGCACGGTGCACGGTGCACGGTGCACCGCAGCAAGCTCTAATGTTCAAAACTCAAGTCGAGTTTCACGAAAATCCAAGCCAAAAGCAAAATCGAGAGACCCGAGAGAGAGATGCACGTTTTATGTGAGAGAAAGAGAATTTTGAGAGGATATATGTTTTTGAAAAACATAAATATTATAGGGAGGGGGGTAGAATTTATAGATTAAAGATATTAATTTTTTATAAAAAAAGATATTTTTTTGATATTTTATTGAATTTTTAATAATTATTTAGGGGGCAGAATCACGAGGACCGTTGGATTCTGCCCCCTAGCCGTTGGAGGCGAATCCAACGGGTGAGATTAAAACTATTTGAATTTTTTTTTTCCCGTCGGGAGTCGGGACCGCGGGTCGGGTACAATCCGACCCGACCCACGGTCTTTTTTTCGGGAGGGGCCGGGTCACGCCCACGCATGGCCGCGTGAAACCGGCACGAGAAGAACACGTGCCGGGCCAGGCACAACATGGGCCCGGGCATGGTTTTTTAACGTGCCGGGCAGGCCCAGGCACGGCCGAACCGTGTCATGCCCCGTGCCGGGCCAGCCCGGTTGACACCTCTACATAGAGTTAAATTGCTTATTATTAAGATAAAAAATTCAGGATAAGATCATTACTACAATATATATTTATATAGTAAAAATAATAAGCAAACATCCTCATTAAGATCTTAAAAATGTCTCAACTTATTTTTCTTACCTCTTATTTGTGTTGTAAACTTGTACGGGCCAACTTGATGAGATGTATTATAATTTTTTTATTTTTTTTATGGGAGCACCTAACTTATATGTTGTTCCGATCTCTTTCAACATTAATTTATAATATTTGTGAGTTTGGATTTTAATATGATATTAAAGTTAAAATCTTAAGAAAACATAAACCATGAGGCATTGGGGGAGTGGGGGAGGGGTGGTGGGAAGGAGGGTTACAAACCCTGAAAAAAAATACATGCACTTTACTAGTATGCTACAAATTCATTCATGCTATAGTACACACACAAGAATTGAAGAAGAGGGAGGCACATGTCACTATGCACCACTAGTAGCTGCCATTGCACACCAACCATATAAAATAGGCATTGACATCCACAACATCAACACCACAAAATAGTAATGCCTCTAGAATTCCAGAGACTATAGGCACTATAGAAGGAAAAAACCCTTTTTGGGTTTGAAATTTTGGCAATAAGTAGGGTCGGAGAGTTCGGTTTCATCCAAAACCCTAATTACTGATTATTTTTAGGTTTGAATCCAGCCTAAATCCCATGCATTTGTGGCTGATGGGCTAGGGTCTGCCAAAAAACCCAATTCCAAAATCCTAATTGCTCAAATTGGAGATGTTACTATTTTTTTTTTGGGAAATCCTACTTTTTTTTTAGTCAAATGATATTTTTTAGTTTATTTGAGGATTATAATATGATGTTAGTATACAGACAGAAAAAATTCTTTTTACAATACATATATTATAAAAATAAAGATCACATTAAAGACAAATATTAGGTAATATTTTTAGATAGAAGATTGAAATTTTTATGTAATATTTAGAAATACAAACTGATTATCAGAGTTATCCAAAAATTTTTACATAGTTCATCTATAATGACATTCATACTTATTATAGAAGTAAACAAAATTTTTCTCTATGGCAATCATAGACACTTTTCTTTTTAAAATATTATTAATTGTGTCATTTATACTCATACTTCAGATTTTGAATTATCAACATAATAACTAATATTCATATTATTGCTAATCATGCCCTATTCATAATATATCTCTTTTTTGAAAATAGTGACATTAATGACAAACCATAAAAAATTATTAAATATGATAATATTCATTTTTATTTGTATTAATTTAATGTGTTATGTTTATTCACAATTATTTTATTAGTTTATTTCTTTGAATTGTATTTTCAACCAACTCAATTCTGATTTTATTTTTATTTCTACTAATATTTATTTGTATGATTAGGAGATTTTAAAAAAAATTTTATTTATATTTTAACAAAGTGAATTGTATATCTTCTCTTCTATGATATGATATCATTCTATATGTTTGAGTATCTTGAACCCTTTACATATGCAATCCCAATGTGATTACCCATTCGTGGTCAAATTAAAAAATATTTTACCCTGATATTAGGTGTATTTTTATCATGTAAGATGAGACATTATATAGAAAAATATATCAAAATTTACAATCTTGCATATTAATTTGATATGAGTAAAGGTCCATTTTATCTAATATTCTTAGACATAAAAATGAATTTAATAGAGATGTGATCATAAGGACTTTAGACATTTAACTACTTTTATTGATAACTACCTATGATATACACGAGGACATATTTTTCATGAATATTCATAAATATTTTTATTTTTTAGATATTTCATAAAATAATTAAAAATTATTTTGATAAATATATATATATATATAAAAGAATAACAATACATTATAATACATGTTAGACATATTCATTATTTACTATATGAATCACGAGATTATATGTCATACTTTCTGTGTCGTCACTTCCACAAAATATGATTATTGAAAGAAAGAATAAATATTATTAGTCCTACTTAGAAGAAATATTCTTAGATACTTTCAAAAAAATATGATTTTAACCATGTTATAATTTTTTTTAGCATATTATATTTTTCCTTTTTACTGTTAAATTGGTGGGAGCATCCAAACTAAAGGTTTCAAGTAAATTGGGCAGATTGGGCACTGCATGATTCAATAGTGCCATGCCCGACATGGTATAGAACCATGCACGGACCGAACTAGTGCTAGCCCATGGCACGACTCCTGACATGCTAGGGCTTCTAGCTCACATGTAGCAAAATATAGACATGACACGATACAACATGCTAGCCTGTGTGGGTTGGTTTCAGGCTAATCTGAATCTGACTTGGTCTAGCCTAATATGACCTAACCCAACATGATTTGGTGTGACCCTCGTATCCGGTTGACCAATTGGTCATGTTGAGCTACCATTTTTTGGAACCATGATGACATGCCACGATGGCATGCTTGGGCCAAAAAAAAAGGGAGTCGTGCTAGCTCGGCATGCCCTGTCTGACACCTCAAACCAAAATTGTGAGCTACCCCAATAACATCTTTCCTTATATAAGGGCATTATATGTATATATTTTTTTATATTGAGTGTTGTAATTTATTTTTTCACATATACATTTTTATATGGTATTAGAGCAATACCCTATGAAAAAGAAATCCTAGGGCGTGTAGTGAGGGGGAGTGTTAATGCTAAAGCCTGATTAGTGTTTTGAAAAAAAAAATGGTAACTAGTTATTATTGAGTGTCACTGTATGCATGCATTGTACCAACACAGAGCATGCGCACACAGTTGGGAAGAAGGGCGTTTGCCCCTTCAACAATTTGGTTGTCGACATCGCCTAAAAAAATTTTTGGTTGTCGACAATGCAAAGAAGTGCACAGGTGGTGCGCCGAAAGGTGACAATGGTGTATGATGGCTTAGCAAAGTTTGATTTTGGAAAATTATGATTTCTGAAAATCAATTATTTGCATAATTGAAGAGTGAAGAATTGAGATTATGCATTATTTGGGTTCTCTACAAAAATTAGGGTGTTGGGGTAGTTTTTTTTTTGTTATTTTACACAATTTAGAGTTTTGGGATAAAGCCAAATTAGGGTTACTACTCATTTAAGAGAATTTTAACCGGTTTCAGTAATATTAGGGCAACACAAGTTCAATAACGAATTGAGTGTAGAAATAATTCTTATGGTAGAGATATACATGAGAATTGTACTCAACATATATTCTTAGAAGTATTGTAAATTAGCATTTTATCCATTTTTTTTTATTTTTTTTAATACTTTTCTTGATGATACTAGAATAATCATATTTCCTTCTAATATATTATCTTCCCTAGGATAGTATCAGACAATATTACAAGAGATATATGTCATATACTCCAATGAGATTGAGAACTAATGCCATGGCATGTAGGAAAACTTGTTGTTAGTTGTGAATAAGTGTTAACTGTGAAAACAAATATATGTGGGAAGATAAATTATCTTAAGATAAAATTTGGATGTTCGGTAAGAACCATCATGATAATTTCTTTGTAGTGACTAATATGATCTCCATATGAATTCTTATTTCTCTAACTTCTTACAAATAAATTATACATCAACCAAACATGAATGTCTTTAGTTATAGTGATCTTGAGGAGAAAGTATATATGAAATAACCCCTTAGGTTTAAAGTAGTAAAGTAAGACACAATTTGTAAATTGCAAAATTTTTAAATAATATATGGCCTCAAATACTTAAAGAGAGTCTGATTTGCAAAATTTTCATAGGCAATTACTTTATTTGTTTATACAAGTGCATTATGAATTTCTTTTTATTTTCTCGGAAGAACTTTGATGTATGATGATTTTATTCATTATGTATGTGAATGATATTCTCATTACGAAAAATAATGAATTATAAATCACCAAAATCAATAAGTATCTTCTGTCATAATTTTACATAAAGAATCTTGAGGGACTAGGATAGTTTATTGGTATAGTGGTGACTTATTATAGGTTAAGTATTATCTTATCACAGAGAAAGTTTGCCCCAAAAACTCTTACAAATATTAGAGTTTTGGGTTGTTCTCAAGTAGATAATTCTAATGAAACTCTAGCAGTTGACTCTGCAACATACAAGATGCTTATATGAAAAATTAATAATTTGATTATTACCCAACCAGATATAACATATGTAATCAATAAAGTTAATTATTTTTTATATTCTCCTCGACAAATCCACCTAAACATAAATCCTCGCATACTGAGTTGTATACAAAGTTTTCATGATTTGAGATATCTTTTAGCTATTACATGCATATACAATTAGTCATTTATTCACATTCGAATTGAGCATCTGCTTACATTGAAAAGAGGTATATAATGTGTTTTTGTACTTTTCTTGGAGTCACTATTGTCTTCTAAAAAAAAGAAAAATAATTATTTGAAGATCTAGTACATAGACATAATTCATTACAATGATAACTTTTACCTACAAGATACATTGTATCTGACACTAACTTAAGAAGATCAAATATTTATTTTTTTCTCTCATAGCTCTTTATTGTGATAGTTAGATAACAAAACATATAACATCAAATTAAATATTTCACAAGTGGAGGAAGTATATAGAGATAGATGGCTTTTTCTTCAGAAAAAAAATTCAAGATTAAACTATTATCACAATATATATATATATATATATATATATATAATAAATTAACCAACGAGCATCTTCATGAAGGTGTTGCAACTTTTTTTGAACATATTGTATTTTTTCTTTTTTTTAATATTATACAAATGGGAACACCTAATCTATAAGCTACATCAATAAGATTTGCTCGTTATATTAAAATATTATCTATATTATTTTTTATATTGAATGCGATAATTTATTTCTCAATTATACATTTCTACAAACCATAATCTACCTAATAAACTAGATGCCCTCTTATGTTCGTTTCAACGAGTGCTCATTCATGTCTTGCATAATAAAGAGAGATTTTAGTTTGTTTCCTAGAATCTTTGATAATACTTGTTTTGTCCATTATCTCTCCCTAAGATGAGACAAATTGATAGCTAGTGTTTTGATATGTGCCTTCCTTGAATATTCTAGTATTTAAAAATGACATAAGAGGGCTGATAAGGAAATGGGCAAATGGTGGCTTAGCAAACAAGCATCTATCCGAGGGAGAGGATCATTTTAGTGATGCTTGTGTTGTTCATGCTGATATGGATACTTGGTACATTAACACAAGAGTATCATACCACATGACTCCTCAAAATTGGTGTAGCTAATATTAGTCATTCATTAGAGAAGATATAATTATGATAAACAACTCAACGATAAAAATAATTAGTAATGAAAAGGTGAAGATGATGCATGATGAGACACAATGGCATATGGTGACATGGGATTTTTTTGCGATGAAAAAAGTTGCAAGAAGATGCGAGAAGCATAATTGATTGCACGTGGAATGAAGAGTGAGATCTTGTACAAGTTGTGAGTAACTACCATCAAGATTCTGAATAATGGGTTCTTTAATTTTGGAAATAAATAAAACATGGAGAACATGCTGGACATGAAATAGAGCTTATCCATGAAGAAGCCCACTAGAGATTTGAAACACCAGCATGAAAACATAGTGTCGTGACAAAGCCTGGAGTCTAGACATGTGAACATGGACTCACATTGTAGAAATACAATGTCACAACATGAAACCATGTAGAGACATTAGAGGAGAAAATACAAAGCTAAAGATGTCCCAATATAGTCACAACATGAAAATATAATGTCACGATAAGGTTCAAAATTACAAAATTAAAACATGGAGTCACAACATGTGAACCAAAGTTTTAAAATACAAAAGCGTAAGGCAAGATATTATTGTGTTCGTGAGACGAGATGTAAGCCTCGAGACGTTAAGATGTACTATTTTTGAGCATCACAATATATAATTAAAAAATATTTTAAAATATATAAAATAAAATAACATAAAAAAAATAAATAAATAATATGAAATATTTTATAATTAATACTATTTATTAATTTGATAATTTTATCAAATTATTAAATTAAAATACTATTTTAAATTTTAATAAATTTAAAATTTAAAATTTAAAATTATTAAATTTTCTATTTTTATTTATTTTTAATCTAATATTATTTATTAATTTAATATTATTTATTAATTAATACTATTATCAAATTTTAATAATTTATTAAATAAATTTTTTTAATTGGCCCTTGGCCTCGCCCTCGCCCTCGCCCTCGCCCCTCTCCCCTAGCTCTCGCCCCTCTCCCCTTGCTCTCGCCCTCTCCCCTTGCTCTCGCCCTCGCCCCTCTCTCCTCACTCTCGCCCTCGCCCTTGCCCTTCTCTCCTCGCCCTTGCCCCTCTCCTCTGCTCCACGAAAAGCTCAATGGAGCTCCATAAAGCTCCAGCGAGCTCCATTCATCCATTGTGGAGCTCCAAGAGCAACGTTGAGCTCGCGTGGAGCTCCATTGAGCTCCACGGTGGAGCTCCGTCGAGCTCGATGATTTTATTTAACACATTGAAACATTTTACGAACGCATTGCCTTGAGACACGGGTCAAGGCATTAAAAAAACACATTTAATAACACTGATGGGAACACAATGATATGACAGAAAACCTTGTTATGTTATCAGTGAATTGAGCATATCATAATAAAAATCTATGGATTGTATAATCGAAGATAAAGGTGAAAGAAGTACCAAATTATTGGGAATGGTTTGACTTTTGTGAGGATTATGTGTATGAAATACAAAACATGAGAAATTCAAAGCTACAACCACAAGATCAATAGTAATACTAGACTTGATTCATAGTGATCTATTCGGAGAAATATAGAAGAAATCACTTGAGAGATAAAGTTCGAATTAGGATGACACAATAACAGAATGAAGTAGCAAAAAGACCGAACAGTAATAATGATGAAAAAGATGAAGTGCATGAGAAACTGGGTAGTTAATGAGTAACTAATGGACTCTTAACCCTCATGCCAACTCACAAGTCGCAAGATCACAAGGTGCCAAGGCTCCTCCAGTCCAGACCCATGGCTATGCCTATGGACCCTAAGTCCAGTGGACCATGGGCCATACTCCAGCACCGAGAGCCCCAGAAAGATGGAAGACCTGCCTTGCCTAGGCCAGGACATGAGCACAACAAGTGGGAGTGTGGGCATGTGCCTGATTGTACAAGGTCATGCCAACATTACCAAACACACCCAACACATTAACCAATTAGCCAACAAGCCAATATGCTATACAAATATGCATTGCTCAATTTTGAGGCATGCTTGGCCAGCACAATCTATCAAGACGGCCTAGTTTAGCATGTAATAAAATGAATTACGACAGTCAAATATGTATAACTCCAATAATGGCAGCATGTTCCTGAAATGAATCAACTATGCACAGTTGGAAGCTCTAATTAGCATGAATAAACTATAACTCCAATAAAGTTAGGCTGCATAAACCTCAACTTAGTTAA
Source organism: Sapria himalayana (assembly GCA_029783825.1). NCBI lineage: Eukaryota > Viridiplantae > Streptophyta > Magnoliopsida > Malpighiales > Rafflesiaceae > Sapria > Sapria himalayana. Next base: position 1,061,971 of record JAREIK010001208.1, read on the forward strand.
GAAAAGAGATATTTCAGCTGAGAGTAAGCAAAATGGAAGTCAACAACTAGATATTTTGTGGATAAGCCAATAAATGCAATAAACAAAAAAAGGTTGTTATACCCAATTTCAACTCATAGATATGAAAAGAAGAATAAAAAACGTAAATATTAAGGGACTGTTTGATAATGCACTTAAAATTTTCAAACTATTGAAAATTAAAATTTTTAATGGTTTGAAATTTTAATTGTGTTTGATAAAAAAATATTGGGAATTGAAAATTTAAAATTTTAAGTGAAAATTCAATTAAAATTTTAAGTAGATAGAGATCTATTTAATGTTGAATGCTACAAATTTTTAATAAATTTTTTTAACAAAATTATAATTTTGTCATTTTTTTTATTTCTTTTTCGTTTTATCATTCACACTACAGTTCAGTTTGTGAATCTGTCTTCTCCTCATCATTTCTCGGCCACTACAAACCTTAACCATCTTTCATGATTAATTTAAGAGATAAAATAACAAATTAACTTGTTATTTATTAATTTGTATTCTTATATTAAAAATTTGGATAATTTTAAAAAGTTTTAATTTTATTTTTTATTTTTTAAATATTTTTATTTCTTTTTTGGATTTATAATTTATCTATTGATATGTTTTTAGGGATTTTATTTTTTTTAATAATTAACAATTGTAGTAAACAAAAAATTTTATTTGAAATTTTAGTTATGTTGGATAATATGTAATACAATAATAATAAAGATAAATATATAAAATATATCATTTTCAGTATTCATTATTTATAATTATCAAACAATATATTTACATTAAACATTTAATTAATAGTAATTTATCAAATAGTTTTTCAATATAAATTTAACATTAATAAAATTCAGCTTTAATTTTTCAGTATTTATTTTTCAATACTTACTTTTTTTAGTTTTATCAAATGGAGCCTAAGTTGCTTTACAATTTCAACTCAAAGATAAAAAAATACAAAAAACTAGGTATAAATAATACATGTATACGAATAAATAAACTAAATTTGATATTATCACATTCAATGGCTCAACAAACTATTATATTGACTATGACAACATTATGATTACATAAATAAATAAAAATAAATAGAAAACAAATAATTGTAATATCATACTAACAAATAAGACAATAATTTTTATTAATTAATAATCACATTCATAAAATAAAAAAAATACAAAAAAAATACAAAAAAAATAAAATAAATATAAAATATAAAAAAACATATAATAAAAATAAAAAAATAAAAAAAATAAAAAAATAAGAAAAAAAGAAAAAAAGAGGAAAATGAAAAAAAGAGAAAAATGAGAAAAATGAGAAAATGAGAAAAAAGAGGAAAATGAAGAAAAAAATAAAAAATAAAAAAAAATAAAATAAAAAAATAAGGAAAAATAATAAAAAATAATAAAAAATAATAAAAAACAATAAAAATAATTACAAATAATAAAAAATAAAAAAAAATAATAAAAAATAATTACAAATAATTAAAAATAAAAAAATAATAAAAATAATAAAAATAATAAAAAATAATAAAAATAATAAAAAATAATAAAAAATAATAAAAAATAATAAAAAATAATAAAAATAAAAAAAAATAAAAAAAATAAAAAAAATAAAAACTTAAAAAAAATACAAAAAAATACAAAAAAAAACAAAAATAAAAAGAAAAAAAAAGTAAAGAAAGGATGAGGAGGATGGAAAAGAAAAAAAATAAAAAAGATAAAAAAATATAAAAAAACAAAAAATACTTAAAAAAAAAAATAAAAACAACAAATAAAAAAATAAAACAAAAAATAAAACAAAAAAAATACACACACATTCCTAAAATAAAATAAAAACAAAATAAAAAGCAAAGAAAACCATATGCCATGAAGCACGAACACAGCTCCCTACAGCCGTGTCCACGTGTCTGACACCTGGACACGTGGACACAGTATGAACACAACATGGATACGTGTCCGATACGTCACATGGTGCATCATTGATTAATCCGTATCCAATATGCCACGTGGCGTATCGGACGGTGCATCGGCTGCCATATCCATGTCGTGAGTGACTGACATCCGACGATGTCCAATGGCCAACATCGCCGCATGGGCGACATTGGCCACTCGACGCATGCGGCTGGCATGATTTGATGGGGGAGGTAGGGGCAAGCGTGATTTGAGAAGGGCGACAGGGGCGGCAGGGGGCGGCAGTGGGCGGGTACAATTTGAGGGGGGCGGCAGGGAGCAAGCACGATTTGAGGGGGGCGACAAGGGGCGACAGGGGGCGGGCGGGATTTGAGGGGGTCGACAGGGGGCGGGCAGGATTTGAGGGGGGAAAGGCATGGGGCAGGCGAGATTTGAGGGGGGAGGTAGGGGGCGGGCGTGATCTATGGGGATGCAAGACGGACACAATTTTGTGGGGATGCAGTGCAAGAGTCTGGGGGTCATGATTTTTATTAAATAAAATAAAATATTTTTATTTTATAAAATAAGAAAAATATATTTTTATATAATATAAGATAATTATAAAATATTATTTTATAAAATAAAATAATTATAAATATTATCTTATAAAATAAAATAAAATACAATATTTTTATTTTATAAAATAAAAAAATATATATTTATTTTATAAAATAAATATTTTAATTTATTTTAATTTAATTTATTTTATAAAATACCTAATATTTATAAAGAAAATAATTTTTATTTTTAAATTTTATTTTTTTTATCATGCCGTATCCTAGCTATATCTGTATCCTAAATTTTTAGAATTTGCCGTGTCCCTATATTCTGCCGTGTCATATCCCCATGTCCATGCTTCTTAGACCGTATGTATAACATTCCTAAAAAAATAGACACATTCCTAAAAAAATAGTGTAATAGTCCTAAGTATAACATTGTCAAACACAATAAACTTTTAAGATAAACCTACCATGTCTATATCATATGATAATCATTAACTCACTTAGTATAACACTCATTACAACTAACAAACACAATAAACTTTTATTATAATTATTAGATAAATCCTGGAAAACTAGATATTTCTTAAAGAATTAGTATAATAAAAATAAAAAGAATGAACCAAATGACATGGACATGATGTGCATGGGTTACCGCCTACTCTCCACCACAAAGAGTGGATTACTGCACCATCCCCTGAGGTATTGATGGACAAGTCGATGCTTATCAGGCATGGGAAATAACCAATTAAAAAAAAGCAAAAAAAAAAAAAAGAACTAGCCCAATATAAATTAGATTATCAAGCCTCTTTGTTGGGCTAGACATGTTTATCTTATTTTTCATCTTACGTATCTCACTCATTGACAAAACAGCTTGTGTCTCAACACAGAATGGATAAATAAGATGGTTCAGAAAATGAGAACAAAAGAAGAGACCTGCATGCTGATCCATAAGTTATATTGCATATACACCCAAGCTCACCTGAGGTACCTTCAAAATGATAAATTGTTAATCATTGATCACAGAAATCTGTAAGGAAAGACAGTGGAGAATATATGCAAAGGCAATTTTGTATTCCATCATAACTCCCACCATTGTTATTGGTGACCATTTTCAAAACTCATACTAATATGAGAACGCAAAATTTTTCCTGGGAATGCGAGCCAGCAAGATGGACCAACCAAAGAATCCCAGCTGGGCCGGGCCCACCTTATCCCAAACTAAATATAGTATCAAAACTCTTTGAGATTGATGTGGTTTACTGCTTTTTGTTTACATTTTAATTATTTTTTCTCATTTTGTTAGTTTATTCTTTTGATGTGAGCACTCAACATGTGAGCTGTCTTTATCATTTTTATCTGTTATATAAGTATAACATGTATGATATTTTACATAGTAATATTATTGCATTATTATTATTATTATCTTGGAATTCAACATGGTATCAGAGAGATACCCTTGAGAAAAACAAACTCTAAGATATTATGTACAAGTAAGAACTAGGAAGCCTAATAGAAGTCACACTTATTGAGTAACAACCCTTATTGTTTGCACACCCTTTATGTGTGACAGAATTCACGGTGGCATAAATAGTGTGTTGATAGCTAATGCGTCTAGGACATTGAAGAAGTTTCATTGTCAAAACTTAGACAGTGATGGATTAGGGTAGGCCCAACTGACACGTGGTGGTAGGCACAATTGATGCACGATGGTTGGCATGACAAAATGTGGTGGTTGGTGCGCCATTATGTGGTAGTTGGTGTGATGTATGTGGCGGATAGAAATTAAAGTTTAGGAAACCATAATTTAGGTGCAATTTCTTTTTGGAGGAATCTGAAATTTTATTTTTGGGCAGAAACTCTAATTTAGGGCAATCCACTTTAAGAAAAATTAGGAATTGAAGCAACACTAATTTAGTGCAGCTTATTTATGAAGAAGTCCAAATTATTGAGAAAAATTAGGGATTGGCAGCAACCCTAATTTAGTGCAATTAACTCTTGAATTGTGTATTAAATATAAATGATATTATTGAAGCATATACATATACATAAGAACCTCTATTTTATGTCCACATTATAAAAAAAAATACTTCATACTAAAGATAATTATTAAGAATTATTTACCGAGAAAAAACCAAGAGGACTTTAAAGAGATAGGATGGCTACTATAGCAAAGAAGAGAATCTCGTAAAATTTAACTTTAAGTAAATTATATTTTCAGACAACTTAATTTTAATTTTATTTTTTCTTCTACTAATATTTATTTACAGGAATTTGATATACTTAAGCACACTGCATTTGAATTTGAGCAAGGTTAATTTTATATCTTCTCTGCAATAATATTTCATTCTAGATATTTTAGTGTGATAGATTATTTACTTTTACATTCTCATTTTGATTATTCACCAACTAGTCAAATTAAAAATATTTTATTATTTATCATAGTCTTACCAATATTTTTATCTTATAATATGAAATATCTCAGCTAGAAAAACATAATAGAGTATAAGCTCTTTCTAAGGTAATGATTCCTTGTGCAAATAGTTTCATTTTAAGTCATGAAGAAGACTTACTCGAAATCGTGAAAAATTCGGTATTAGTATCTTGGCCTCAAAAGTCCTATATCAAATTAGAAACTTATCAAACTTAATAATGTACTCATTTGATGAAGAGTTACCTTGTTGTAGTAATTTTCACTAATCTAACAATTGATAGTAATATGATCAAAAGAGATTTTATTTTTTAATTAATTTTTCATTTTTGTTCATATAAAAATAATCAACTCACCTCTCATCTCTCTTAATTGTTCGATATCATAACAATATTGACTAATCCTTTTAGTTAAAATAATAATCCATACCCTTTAAATCAATCAAGAAAACATTGAGAATTGAGTTGTTCATTAAATAGAAATCTCAACTTAAATATTTCTCGAACATTATTTTTCTAAAATTGCATGGTCATATCCTCGTGATGATTCTAAGTGAGATGAGTGTAAATGATGAGGTCAACGCCCATAATCAAACTCAATTCTACTGAAAATAGCAATCAGCTTGGTTAGGTATTCATTGGTTTCCCATTTAAATACCATGAAATCATCATGAAATACCATAACATCAACTTCATCATATTGCATGGAGGAGTCAAGTCCCATATTGACACATCCTAGATTTGACACATCTCTTCAAGGTAATTATTACTCAAATGAGTGGACATAATTGATTCTGCTAAAATTTTGTAAAAATTATAATTTTTTTTGAAAAACTTAATAAGGTAGCCATTTTCCTCCAATATCAAATTGAAGTGAATATTATAACCAAAAGTTTCTTTTATATGATTCTCATTTAAAAGTTGAACATTAGTACCAAATTCATAGAAAGTGACTGTTAGCTAGTTGTAATTATGTCAACAAGAGATGACGCTTGGGAAATTTTACTATTAGGAACAATTTCTCAGATTCCTAACTCAACCTTTGGAATTAAGAACATGAGTAGGCTATGAAGTTTTTAAGAAATTTTGACTTAAGAATTTAGGAAAGTGATTTTCCAAGGAAGAGAGCGCAAAATGGAGATTTTCTAGCAAGAATAATCAATAAACTATATCAGTGTTTTAGGTCCAAATTAAGATTTCAAAAATTTGAGAAATTTTGGTTTTGTTTAAAGTTAATGTTTGAAAATTCTTAATTGGCTAAAGGGATGAAATTGAGAGCCTTGGGTTGAACAAATTGTTGGAATTAAATCCAGAAATTCAATTAATGCTTAGGGTCTACGGTCAACCGGTCTAAATATCCTGGCAAATTGAGTATTTTTTTTATACTCAATTTGGAGATTATGGTAGAGGGGGGTTTCACACACCCTATCGGAATGCATTGAAAAAGGAGGGGTTTCTCTAATGGATGCTCAATCTCTGCCTGAACGAATCAAAAAAACTAAAAAAAAGTGGACGGGGCTTCATACACTCACTGAAACAGAATTCCAAGAGAAAGAATCAAGAGCTACCTAATGAAAAAAATCACTTCTTCACAATTCGTTATTCTCGAAAAATAGTACACAAGCTATTTTATACAGGCCAATTGATAATATCCAAAAGGAAAAATAAAACATAGTGAAAACAAGACAGAAAGAGAAAAAAAAAATGCGATGGGGGAGGAGGGGGATGGTCAGTCAACCGAATATAAGTTGACCCAACCAAAAACACAAAACAAAACAAAAATAAAATAGAAACAAAGAATATAAAAATTCTTTTCACTCTATGTAGGCTATTTCCATAACGCCTCGGAGGCTTCATCAATGACTTTGGAACTCATATTGGGGTTGGATGGTATCATCTATAAATATGACAAAAATAAATATTCACATCAAAGTATTTATGTAACAATCATAAGGCTTTACTATTTTGGGGAGTACATGCTTGGTGTGTAGATTATGAAAGAATCTTTATGGTATGAGATAATCTCCCAATATATAGTTTAGCAGATTATCCTCATTGCTCACTATTTGTAGCTTTAGGAGATGCATATAAGATTATTCTTATTTCCATAGACATTGATCAAAAGAATAATATAAAATATTATTAATATATGTTGATATTCTAATTATAAGATATAATATGTTGATATATCTCAATTTAAACTATTTTTCCAAATTAAATTTAAAATAAATAATTTGATCCAATAAAATATTTTCTGAGTATTAATGTAAGATACTCAAAAAGTATGATTTTTTTTCTTAAAATAATAAATTTAGATATTTTTTCTGATCTTGATATGATGAGATATGCACTCATTGATGCACCACTCGATTCTAATGAAGAAATGTCCTCAAGTATCAGTTCCTTAGTTGATTCCACTAAATATAAAAGAATTATAAGAAAATCAAATTATCTAACAATTACTAGACTATATGCTATTTATGTTGTTAGAATAATTAATTATTTCTTATATTTTTTCTACAAAATATCATATAAACATTGTTCTCAAGATTCTCAAATATTTGAAAAAAACTACAAGACATAAAATTCATATAGAGATTAGGTGCATAGTTGGGAAGTTGCATTCTTAAATTCTAGTTGGGCTCCAATGACTACAAAGAAGAGATCCATCATAGGATTTTGTAGATTTTATCGAGGAAATAATACCTTCTGGAAAAAAATGTGGTAGACCGTTATTTTCATATCTAGTGCAACAATATAATACAAGTTTATGACACTGATTACTTGTAAGTTTCAGCAGATAAGTCACTTCTTGGAAGAGCTTGGCTTACCATTTAAGAGGTCAATGAAGCTTTACTATGATAGTCAAACGGCTCAACATATTACTATCAATCGGATATTTCATGAGTAGACAAAACATATCAATATTGATTATCACTTCATATCAAAAAGATATATAACAACTTAATTGTCACTATTAAAATATCTATTAACGAACAAATTATAAGTATATTCACAAAGACACTTAAAGAACCTTATGTTGTATTCCTATCTTCCAAGTTATGTGTTTATAGTATGTATGAATCATATTAAAAGAGAGTAATGAGATTTAGTAAAGTTCATAGATCTATTTTGTTTATTTTTATTTCTCATTTACATCGTATAAGAGCATCTGATATATGCGTTGTCCCAACTATTTATATATATTCATTTTTATTTTTTGAAATTTAATGAAAGACATTCAATTTTTTTCACAATTACTATCTCTTCACTCACCTTCCTTCTCTCTTTCCTTTATCCTCACCAAAACCTGAAAGGTTTTGACTTCTACATATACACATAATCAAGCTTAGTCTCAAACAAAATCTTCTATACAATTTTTTGATCCTACAAAATAACATTAAAAGAAAAAAAATAATATCCAAATTAAATCATTTAAAGAGATAACTTGCAAAAGAAATGATTTGAGCAATTAAGAACATATATAACACGAAAAAAAAATATCAAATTGAATATTAATAAGACCAAGAATTTTAAATAACATATCTTTAATTATAAGAACATTCACAGAATATAAAATGAAAATAATAAATATAAAAAATTACTTATAATATGATTGTTAAACTCTAAATCAATAATCCAAGAGTTCATAATGAAAATTGTGGGCAAGAGCACGATAGTACCGAAAGAACAAGATAGACACGTTATTGTCTTACTAGAGATAATGTCTATATATTTCTTTTTAGTGAGAGTCGCAGTGAGAAAATATGTGAAAACCCTTAAATAAATCCAGTAGTCTGCTCATATAGCTGAATGATATATAATGTCTTACTAAAAATAACTACCAACACGACTATCTTGCATGTCCACTATGTCTACGGTGTGTACATTGTAATGAGGATTTCTCCAAGGTATATAACCAGATATTTTTTTACTGGATCTCTATCTATAACATGCTATTAGCAAGTATCACTACAGTCACACTGTTACATGTGCAGCACAATGCACACCACACTGCACACTAATGTGGCACATACTGGACCACTACTGCACACACTAAGCACAACAATTCCCCTTTTTTATTCTTTTTTTTTCTGCTGGTATTGCACCTGTTTGTTGAAACTTGAGATGTGCCAGAAGTGTTGCAGTTAGACTTTTGGCATTGCACACACAACAGAATGATACAAACTATCTCTCACCAACCAAAGGGTGTCAGCCTCAAGTGATTACAGTCAGACTGTTCACTGCACGTACAATCACACGTGTCGTAACATGACGCTTACACTTCACACTCATTGTAGCACAGTTTGATGGTGTCAATGCCAACACTCCAATTCATTGGCTCCAACAGTGGGTTGGTGCCACCACCATGGCAAATTATATTGCGTCAATGCAACAGTGGAATCGATGCTACTATTTCACCACACTCACAACACCACACAAGTGTACATGTGACACCTCATCCCACATAGAGTCCCATTCCATTCCATCACACAATAAAATATAATTTTTTAAAATTTAGCGTACATATTTTTTTTCTTTTATTTGCTCAGCGAAATATAAAACACATAATATATTATTTAAGCTACAACCGACTTCTTTTCACATGTGCGATTCCACATGTGAATCTGTCATCTGTCCTGGACCTATATCTGAAAGGGATCTCACAAAAGAGTGAGCAAAACTCAGTAGAGATAAACTCCTACATGACTACTCCCTATCTAAGTGCACTTAAAACATCATGCATATATATCATACTCACTCAAATATAATGATTATATGAATATAATTATTGATAAAATATTTATATGCTCATATTACTGAGTCCCATCGACTTCCTCATAGATGCCGAAGCCAAGTGTGACATATTATATGTATATATATATATATTTATTAAAATATTTATTTTTTTGGAATTATTCTAAAAAATATGGACCTCATTCAAAAAATATATTAGACATTTTTCGATAAAATATTTTTTTTCCTTGAATATTTTCCAAAATTCACCATGTAACTCAGCCTAGACGTTGTACCAATTCGAGTTCGCATATTTATATTAGTCATGCATTAGGAAAAATACAACACAACTCAATCTGAACGTTGTCCCAATTCAAGTTCGCCAAATACAATCTATATACTTTTATATGTATATATATCATGTACCCACCCATTTATATGGAATATTTCTGTGCACATGAAATGCAATTATGTCATTTATGATTAAATGACATTTCAGACATAGAATTATTACAATCCAAACCCAATTCACCTGTACTAAATTTTACAAAATGAAACACAAAACTTTTCCACCAAATAACTATTTCTAATGATATTTCGAACAATTCAAATTGAAATATAAAATATGATCATTTATGACCTTTAAATAGAAAGAAATTTAAATAGGAGAAAACTACTACTTTTTAGAAAATTTCACAGAAAATTTATAAATTTGATATCAAATTAAAGATCTCGTTGCATAGAACAACTATAATTATTAGACTATTCGATTCCAAGTTTAGAATAATTTATTATGATAAAAAAAATCAACGAATCTTTTATTTTTTTATTTTCCTCTGCATTGTGTCTCTCTCTCCCCCAAAGTATATTTTTTTTATTTCCCCGTCATCTCGTTTTCCAGATTCCATATGTTTTTTTTAATATAAAAAAATTTATTATTATTATTATATTTTTTTGACACATGACCACGCATGGCGCGGTCTTCTGATTTTGTTCTTTTTTTAAATTTATTTATTTATTCGAATAATTATTTAAATAAATTAAAAATAAATAAATAAATTCTGACTTTCTCAAGAATTTGATGAAATTTATCACCATAACTATGTTTTCCAAGCCAAATTCAATAATGAAATCCATTTTATCATCTAGATTCTAAATTTTTAGCATATTTTCTTATTGCATAAATTACTATTTTACCCATTTTTTTTCTAGAAACAAATCATATTATTTATTTCTTTATTTTTTTTTTCAGAATTTCATAGTACATGCCCACACTTTTTGTATTTTAGGATTTTGCAAACCCTATTTCTGATCCTATGTATAAATCAATGTAAAAAATTTATAGGGACAGGCCACATGTCGACTTCTCACATTAAAAAGGTAAAGAATAAAAAACTATACCTTCACATTGGCCATTTAAACAATTTCCACATATAATATTCACCTGAGAGTCATAATAGAAATGTTACAACTGATGAAACTGAAGCATTAGACGAAAAGATGTTAGATAGACAAAGGGACTCCAGAGTCAAGCCATATGGATGAAAATGTTTCCAATTTAGAAGAACATAACTGGTTGCAGAATGCAGGATCAAAATTATAACTAACCTGTGCCGTACGTCCCAATTTGTCATAAGTGTGCTCGCAATTCATCAGGTCTCCATTGTAAAACCTCTACCAATGAACAAAAATAAATATATCGTTCAGCAAATACTTGCTTTTGTAGCAAACATCCCCTTTGGCAGGTAACGGCATATCAGTAAACCAAAATAAGGAGAGAAGTGACAGAACAAGATTCAAATTTCCACACAAAACTGTTGCAGGAACATCAGTCATCTGCATCTAAAAAGAATTTCAGCTCAAAGTACTTTCATTTTCATCTCTCTCTCTCTCTCCCCCCCCCCCCCCCCCCCCCCCCCCCCTGGAACACCCATCTGCACACCCTGATAGACACCTCATATTTTGCCATCAATCATATGGATGAAAGGATGAAGTCAATTTCCTTTGATTTTATTTCTTCCACCAGCATTTGCATGTCGGAATAAAATTAAGATATGTTTAAGTGAATTGTCAAACCAAATTTACAAAGTATTCAGACCTGAACAAAGTCTACATTTTCCAATCCAGTAGTGAAGTAGTTGAACTTGTCAAACCGACCAAAATCCACATATCCCTGCATAATCAGAGAAAGCATGAAACTTTGATTCACAAATGAAGCAGATGAGAATATAATTGAGATCAGAAAATGGTGTTTAATGCCAGAAGTGGGTTTCCATTCCATGAAAAAAGGTAGTTATGCATCGAAAAAAAAACAAGCTGAATCATTTTTATTTCAAATATAGAAAAAGTGTAAGTATGAATGAATGTTTGTAGTTTCATTTTCATCTCTCTCTCTCTCACCCACACACACACAAACGCACAGACATACTGATTGCACATTTTCAAAGCATTCATTTGGCTTCTTAGGTAATCCAAATATTTATACATACAATATATATACACATTTTATTTCAATGTAATAATTTCAATATTATTATAACCAACAATAGAGTTTTCATAATTATTAGTGTTGCAGTTTATTATTCTATTGTATTTTTTTTTATTTTATATTATGGACGAGGCCACATAACCTATGTGATACCCCAATTCAACTAGCCCCTTATATAAGCGCTAGCATGCATACACTTATTTTAGAGTAAATTTAATTATGTTATAGTTTTAGTAGTTTGTGTTTCAACATGGTATCAGAGCGAAAACCTCTAGGGTGGTAGATGAAAAACTATTCATCACTATTCACCATCGCACACTGTGGGTGTGCCATGAAGTTTTTCCAGCACAGTGATCTGTCATGGCCTTGAGTTTTTGAGCAAAATTCATTGGTTGTCTGTGCATTTTGGTGTCACCGAATTACCATCGCAATTTCTGAAACTTGTGCAGTGGGGTGCTTTAATTTTTTTTTTTTGATTGTCTGTGCATTTCCAAAGCTTGTGCAGTGAGCACAGTTTCTTCGATTGTTGGTGCATTTCAAAAGCTTGCACAAAACCCAAAATTCAGGTTTTGCATTTTTGTTTAGGTTTCTATGTATTTCAGTTGTGTTTTAATTTGGGTAGAACTAAAATTTTTGGGCTGTTGATGTTTGGGCACAAACCCTAATATGTAATTTTTTTTGGAAGATATCTTTATGAAGGAGATAAAAATTCTGATTATTAAGCTAGAAATCAGAATTATTCATGATAACGTACTAGTCGAAACAGAAATAGAAATATGAGAATCTCAATTCAGTTTACATACATGAGAATAAGCCATGTCAGAAATATTATGATATCTAATGACAAACATTCAAAAACCATTACATACGATAATATTCAACTTAATTCATTATTTCCTCGGTGTATTTTATTTCTTTCTGGATGTCATGTTAATTTTTCTTCTATAAGTTGTCTTCAAAAATAGTTTATTTTTGAAGAAAAACTTCATTTAAGAATAAGCAAAGTGGTCACTTATCACTAGCTAAGCTAAAAATATTTTACTATTATCTTAAAAATATTTGTACTTTAAAATATGGGACATATCAATTAGAAAAATATACTATAATTTCTTATCTTGTTTGCTAGACTATTATGAGTAAAGACTTATTTAATATTATATATTAAAACATACAGGAACAAAGTAGAGATGAGACCAAGGAGATCTTTAAATATTTGGTTATCTTTATTGATGACTAAACAAGATATATATTAATATTCTTTTTTGTGTTAGATAACATATATTTTTTATTTTAAAGATAATAAAAAATTAATTTAATATAAATATTAAAAAAAAAGAAATAACAATACATTATTAGAGGATGAGTCGTCCATCAAAAGTAATGACCTCAACTAAAATGTTTTTCAAACATCAATCTTCTAAATGTGTGTGATCATATCTTGATGAAGGTTTTCAATGAAGTGAGTGCGAATAACAAGGTCATCACTTATAAACAAAATCAAACTCATTCTTTTTAAGTTTGATCACATTCTAACATTACTGAGCAACATTAGCTTTCCTTTGAAACAGAATGAAGTCAATACGCAATCTGATTAGCTCATCTAATCTGATGCAGATATGAGCAAGAACTTCCTCATATCACATTGAGGAGGCGAGTCTCATACTGGCATGTCTTTCTCAACTGAGCAGACAACACAATTCCTTTTTATGATAATAATTACCAAAATGAGTGAACATGATACTATGACTTAGTAAAATAATGAAAAACAAATTAAAAAACAAACTAGCAAGATTAACATAGGATCATAGGTCTGTGATATCAAATTAATGTGAATATTACCATCATAATTTTCGTTTAAAAGATTCTTATTAGTTAAAAATTTTTAATACAAAAATTGAAACTTGAAACAAATTCGTAAGTACCTTCAAAGGGTCAACTTTGGTGATTCTTACATCAGCAAAAAGTGATGCTTGTGAAATTTTACTGTTATGACTAATGACACATCTTTAATCCACTTTGAAAATCAAAATGTAAATTAAGCTTGGGGTTCTTAATCAATTCTAAAATTAGGAGGAATGATTTTGCCAAGAAAGACGAATAAAAAATAGCATTTTCTAGCGATGATAAGAAAGTAACCCTGTTTGGGTTGGGGGTACAAATTAAGATTTTGGAAATTTAAAGATTTTGAGATTTTTATTAGGTTAAAGTTCAAAAATGCTAAATTGTGGGGGAAGATAAAAAATTCAGGGTTACTAGTTAATTATTAATATAAATTAAATTCGAAATTTCAATTCATACTTATGGTTTAATCAAATTAAGTAATTAATGAGAATTGAATTCAAAAATTCAATTCCCCACTTTGATGATTTGTCATTCTCTCAATAATCATAATTTTGTGGATCTGAAAGTACGTAATCATGCTTCAACTAACCGATAAACCACATTATCACCGACATATCATATCAATTAGAATTCAATCAAACCGAAAAAAAAATCATAAAAATAATTTGTGCCTCTGATACCATATAAAATTATCAACAAAAACATTTCACTTTAAAAGAACCTCACAAACTACAAAGAATATGAACACTTAGGAAAGCTTAATATTAAGTTTTGATTCTTTCTTTCAAAACACAAATACAAAAAAAAATATTTATAAGTTACAAGACTCAATCCTAACTACACAATAATATATTTACAAATTAATCTAAACTATTGAAAATAAACATCTACATAATGCTCATATAACTTTGACCAAACTACCACTATCTTCCATTAATATAAATTAATCTACAACTTGTGAATAAACAAATGACATACCTAACTTAAGTAATGTAAGCAATAACATGATATAAATTGGGTTTTAGCTAATTTGGATTGGGCATGTATGGATCGGGCTTTAACATTTAAGAATGAGTTTATACAACATATTCAATTATACTAAACATTGTCAAAATGTCAATATCAATGATAGAATAAAATAATGAATAGATAACCAGGGTTTTTCATAACAATAATTTATAGAGTAAGTATTCAACAAAAAAATCATTATAAATCAAATTCTAGTGGTGAAAAAAATTAAGCAACATGTAATTATTGTAATTACATATTCAGATGCTTTAGCTCTCAAGGAACTAACATATTTTGGAGATATCTTTAGAAGTATGATCACAAATATGAAAAACAACTTTAATCATTCTCTTCAATATCAAAAGATGAATGAAAAATTTATAATTTAATATATAATCAATAATTTTGTTATAAAGAACTTGCTAAGATGATTATTATTGATGAATCATCATTTAATTTTGTGAAAAAAAAAAACTTCAAGAGATTCTATAATATTTTGCAACTTATATTTCAACTAATACCCTGAATTATGATAATTAAAGATTATATTAAAATATATTTAAAAGTGAGCTAAAAGTTGAATGATCGGTTTCACAAGTATCTCTAACCAATGATTTGTAGATTTCTATCCAAAATCTTAGATATAAGTGTCTCACAACACATTTTATTGATAAAGATTAAAAGTTACTAAAAAGATCATTAATTTTTGTATTGTTTCTACTCAAAAACATGATGAGGTTATTACTCAATTCATATAGATATGTTTGTTAGGATGAGACTGTAATAAACTTTGCACAATGATCATAAATAATATAAATTCTAATGATGCAGCAGTCATAAATTTGATAAGAAAGTTTAATAAGGAGAATGAATTATTATTAGATGAGAACTTTTTTCATTTGAGACATTTCGCTCATGTCTTTAATCTCATAATAAAGGATATAATCAATGAGGTTAAAAATTCACTTATTCATCTTCGTGAATATGTGAAATATGTGAGATCTCATTTATAAGCTTTAAAAAAATGATTTGAAGAAGAAAGAATTATATATAATAAGTCAGTATGTTTGGATGTGCCAACAAGATGAAACTCAACAAACTTAATATTAAGTGGCACACTAGCTCATAAACAATATTTGAACAGATAGAAAAACAAGATATAAATTTTATACTTGAACAAAATTGGTTGATGAATGAAAGAGATTGGCCAGTGATAGGACCCTTGCATGCTTTTTTAGAAAAATTATATCATCATATTGCATATGTTGTGGTCAAAATATGCCACTTCTACCATTTACTTTCATAAAGTGAATTATATTCAAATTTTTCTTTTATAATATTCACAAAAGTGAGAATATTTTTTTGTAAGAAATGATTATAAAGATGAGCATGAATTTTGAAAAAAAATAATATATTAACAAAGTAAATGTGATATTAATTATGGCGGGGTATTAGATGTCTGTTATAAGTTGAAATATGTGAAATTTTACTATTCAAAATTGTATGATACTATCAAGATTGAAGAAATAATATGAAATGTAAAATATTTTATGGATTTATTTTACTAACAATATTTATCGACATCGTTAGAAAATATTTCTAATAATATTTTTGAATCTTTTTAAAACTCAAAAGATATTGACAATAATAATGTAAATGTAGAAGGATTTAAAGATGATATTCTAAATTTTGATATTTTGAATTGGTGAAAAGAAAAAACTTCTTCATATCATATATTTTCTCTTATGACATGATATTTTATCAATTCTAATTACACCAGTTATATCAGAGTCTTCTTTAAGTACTGAAAGTCAAGTACTTGATCAATTTCATAATTATTTAACTCTAAAAATTATAAAATATTTGATTTATACACAAGATTAGTTAATGAATTCCCCAGCCCCGATTAAAATTGAATATTATATATAATTGCTTGAAAAAATTAACACAAATATAGTTTTTTTTAGTTTTTATCCTTCCTTTTTTTTACAAAAAAATATCTAATGTTTTGAATATATCATATATATAAATATATATATTACTTTGTAAATATAAAAAAAATTAATAACTTATAGATTTCTCATGCTATCTAAGGTTTATTTTTAGAATTTTTGATAAGCTTGTCAATATTTAAAATTTTAAATTTATTTGTTACACATTTATATATTTTTTTATTTACTTAATCACTAACATCACATATGTTTTTTTTATTTAAGAATTGAAGGGTCAATGAAGTAATGAATTAATAATTTTTAATTTAAAATTGAGTTACTTGAAAAAATTGATACAAGTATGGTATATGATTTTTTTAGTATTTTTTTATTAGTTTTTAGAATTCTCTTGTATTATCTTTTTTTTTTGTTTTAGGATTTAAGCATCAAACAATATAACAAGCATAAAATTGAAGCAAATAACAAATTACTTCTGACAAATTAATGTTGTTTATTTGTTATGTTTTTGGTTTTGGATTGTAATGGACATTATATATTAGACTTTATTGTTGGATATTTATAATTTTAACTTTTAAATTTTCTATCTTATTATTTTTTATATTTAAAATGATGTATTATTTTTTGATATTATTTTTTATATTTCATAATGAAGATTGAAGTTTAATCAAAATTTCAAATTATATTTAATGATGAATTTTTTTATAATAATTTATAATTGGTGATAGTTTTATTAAATTTATATTTTATAATTAAAAAATCAAAATTAAATATATTTTTTATTAAAATTTAAATTTTGAAATGCTTCAAATAATCCAACCCAACTCACCTGTAATCAACTCAACCCGTCCTAACCCAAATCCAACCCGAAAGTAACCTAAGTTTCATAATTTCAAATTAGATTAGATTTAGGTTGACAAACTCAGGTTGAAATCAAGATGGGTTAGATATAGGGTTGAGTAATTAAAATTCGGGTTCATTTCAGGTTGTTGTTGGTCATCAACCTAACCCAACCCCACACGAATTGCAGCCCTAATCTCATACACCAAGTATATTTTCTCAAAATGATCTAAATAATGAAAAGTCTCTTTCTTGTTTATTAATATATAACTCATCAACTATTCAACAACACTGTATATCCAAAATAAACTTGATGAATATAATTCATCAGCTATGTTAACTCTTGTGGATTTGAAAGCAAATGAGCAAACTTCCAATGACAAGTCTACCAATCTCACAAATGTAGTTTACTATAAGTACATATCATTCTTCAATTTCTACTAGGTAATGAGACAAGAAAGTAGAGACATTGTCTCAATCATAATGTCCCCAAATAAACAAAAAATATATATATATTAATCAATGGATTACAAAAATTATCCCATGTAATCAAGTCGATGTGACTCAATCCTAGTCAACTAGAAATTCCCACTAAATGAGGTATCTACATAGTCAATATAATAGTACCAAAGAAAAAAATTGATTTGGCAACTATTATGGTTTACTAAGTACTAATATTTTTATTTTATTTTATCTTAGTTATACTTTATGGATGAAAACTCACAAAATATGAGTTTTTTTCAATCCAAATTAGGACTATATATTTATGATTTCCTTTGTACACATTTCATTATATTATTAAGTATTGTTTCTTTTATGGCTTTTCATTGCACGTGTCACATGGTATCAGAGCCAAATTTTAGGTAAGAGGAAGATAAAAGTATGTGAATGTGAGGCATGCATATGTAATAATGAACATTGGTATTAACCCAAGTGTTACAAATGTTCACTTCATAATAGAAAAGTCAAGTACATTTCAATCTCAATAAAATGATATTAAAGATAATTTTATTTCTTTAACTCTTTGACGTGATCATAAATAAGTTAATTATTGAAGAAATATATTATGTTATTTTCTGATAACTCAATCAATAAAAATAGTAAAAAAATAGTTAGATGTAAAAATTTTTAAATATAATTACTTTTGATATTTAAAATTTATAATTTAAAAAAATTATGAACATAAAAAAGATATTAACCAAATGATAAAAATCAGCTAGGTCAAATAAAAAAGAATATCATAATTCATATGTGAGAATAGTTTCGACTAAGTAAAAAAATATTATTACAAAAGTATTAAATTATAATACTTAAAATATGTAGGTATCTCAATTAAAAAAAAACTCACAAATTAGTTGAGCATGCAGAAATTGAGATAAATCATTAAAAACTTGAATATATATATATATATATATATATATATATATATATATGTAGGTATGTATGTATGTATGTATGTATATGAGTTAAATTTATACAAAGATTTATAATATGATCATATTTGAAAAACTAAAATTATATAGTTTATCTTGATAATATCAAGAATATGCTCTAATAATTATGATGGTGATGATATGAATTTTTAAACTAAAATTATATACAATCAAACAAAATACAAAGATCTATAAATATTAAAGGAACGGTCTTAGTATCATCCTTTTTTAATGGACGCTCCAACAAATAAGAGTAAAAAAAAAACCTTATAATCTCACGATTATTCATGCATCCCATTCTTTATTTATTATATTATATTTTAAACTTGAACATTAAAAATATATGTATGTGTTTTCTATAACATGTGAACTCTCTAATACCATGTCTTGTATGTGTCATAAATTATTAGTGAAATACTAATTTTTGTACAATTTAATTAAGATCAATAAAATGATAAATAATTTTTACTAACACGGAGCACTCCACAAAAAAAAAAGAATAACCAAAAAAAATATTAAAACTTCTTAGAAGTTAGAAGAGCCTTGATGTTTATAAAAAGATATTAAAATAAATAAAATGAATAAATAAACATGAGAATATAATAATTACACTCACTATCAAATATTGTATAAAATATATAAAGAGAATGTGAAAATCCTCAATTATTTCACAAATAAAATGATAAAAAATCTATGTTAAATTCAAAAGTATATGAAAAATCAAAATAAAAATAATATATTTTATGTGTGTGTATGTGTGTGTGTAGTCAGCTAAAAAAATGAGATAAAAACTTAGTAATGATAACAAAGACCATACCATTTGACAAAAAAAAAGCATTGTCAAGCAAATCCTAAGCAAGATCACGATATGAATATGCTATCTCCAATATTTATGTTGGGATGGAAAGAGGAAAACATATGAGAGAGAGAGAGATAGAAACATGAACTCAATGTGAACATTGATGAGAAGTACCTTTTGTGATCTAGTTTCCACATCTTTGCAAAAGCGAAGTACCACATCATATTCCTAGTAAAATAATCCAGTAAAACATTAATCTCAAGTATTAATTCAATTGCATCGCATGGCATGACTCTTCATTGTTGAAGAAATTTTCCATCATACCAAAAGAAGAGAAAAATACCTTGCTTTCAAACTCAAAAGAATGCCCAATCCACTTACTCTAGTTGCTAGATTTAAGACCAACAAGAAACAAAACAGCACCAATCATCTAAAATAACTCTATTTCTTGTTAGAGAATGCATAGGCAGCATTGAAACATGCCAACCAAAGATTTGACACTAGTGTGGGAACACTATTTTAAACAATATAAAATTATTAGAAAAAAATTTTATTGTTATTTCAAATGATTACTTACACAATCTATTATACAGACAATATTTAACATATTCTAAAACAAAAAATCTGTTTTGAGTTGCATCATATTAATTTATGTATTTATCTAAAAGTTGTTCAGGTTTATTCTATTTTATTTTATTTTTTTGTCTTAGTTTGTATGAAATCACACAATGTGTGTGTTATCCCAACTTGAATATATATATATATAGTTATATATATTGTTATTTATATTTTTTGAAATTAATGAAAAATACTTTTCTCTCTCCCTTTTCTTCTCTTCTCTCTCTCTCTCTAACGGCAGAAACTTTAAGTTCCTAAAATCCTAATTTTAAGATGGTATTAGAAGAATTCATGAATTGAAGAGTTATGCATGGTGTGGTGCTGGCCAGCTGGATGTCATACAGGCTGGACTAAATCCATGCTATCAGATAGCCTAGGTTCGACCTAACTTATTTTTATCAAATTAATTTTTTATCATTTTATGAAATAATTAAAAGATCATATCTTGGTATGATGGCAAGTATTTTCATCTAAGACAGTAAGTCTCGGTTACGAGACTTACCAAACATAGTTTCTCTGATTTTAATGATAAGACTATTAGAATATTAACTTCTCTTATACCTGGCACTAAGTGAAAACTTTGTGTACTAGGTATAGTCTTTACTTTATAAAATAACTATAAATAAATAAATATATATATATATATATATATATATATATATAATCTAATATGAATAAGAAATACTCATGAATTATGAACAATCTTCAATAAAAGTAATTAAATCCTAAAATTCTCTTATGTCTCATCTTTATTAGGTCACTATACGTCTTTATATATTAGATCAAATGAATCTTTGTTCACATTGATCTAAAGAGCAAAAGAAGTACTAGTACATTTTCTAACTAACAATCATCACACTCCAAGATAAAAATATTTTTAAGACTCATAGAATATTCTTAATTTAGTCAATAATGAGTGACAAAATTAAGAATATACAAGAAAATAGTTAAACACACTCAAATATTTATCAAAAGATCTTACAAAAGAAAAGAAGACATATAGTCCATTTGTCCACCCCCCCCAAAAAAGTATTTCTCAATTTATATGATGCTACAAATAAACATCGCTATAAAAAAATTAAATTAAAATTGAGTTACCTGAAAAGATAACTCACACAAAGAAGACTAACATAAGAATCATAAATAAACTAAATACATGAAAGAAATTAAAAGTCAAGTTAAATATTATTATACCTAAAAACATCTAAAAATTTAGTATTGGATATCACAATATTTAATAAATATGTACAAAATTAATAAAAAAAGAATATATTGTAAAGTGGGTTTTGACTTTTGAGTAAACAATCAAGAAGCTTAAAGTATAAGAATGAATTATAAAAATTATAATGCCTAGAGGTCGAGAAAAACTTGTTGTTGCCCCACTAGGAAGAAATCCAAAATATTCCCATGTAGCAGTGGATAGTATGGGAATATTATGTGAGGATGCCTATATGGATAGTATGGGAATATTCCCATATAGCAATGGATAGTATGGGAATATTCTGTAAGGATGCCTATATTAATTTGTCTCTCTCTACTACTTGTAGTGCTCACCACCTAATCTCTAGTGTGACTCACCCCATGCAATGTATACATTAAACTAAGACTCTCCTAATTTTACTTCTATTGCGACTAATAGCCCCTTGGTTGCTAGCATATACATAATGAGATGGCTCCCCAATATAAGCTAAATTACATAGTAATGCCTATCATATGAAATGAGAGAATTGTGTAAAGTGAGTAGTAATTTATTAGGACTTACTAATATTTTATAGTCTCGATTGAAGAAGCTAAATAACTATATCATATATCTATGTCCTCTTAGACGAGTATAATGATACAACAAACTCTCTTAAGATCTTTGTATGCCATGCAAAAAATATTGAAAAAACTCTTTTGATAGTAAAACAATGCCCTAATACTCAGCAAGAGAAAGAGGGGATTGCTCTCATTCTGTGTATTAGCATTGTCAAGAGTTTGATGTATACTATAATATGTATGAGACCAATATTTCATATAATGCATGAGTATTGAACAGGAACTTGTCGAACCTAGGAAAGAATCATTGAAATATTATTAAAAGGGTACCCTATTAATTTTGTATTGCAATTAGGTGGTAACAATAACAAGACCTTTGAAGTCATTGAAACTGTTGATACAGACTGAGATAGAGAGATAAATATAAGAAGATCCACAAGCAAGTATATATTCAACTTGCATGATGAAACCATGAGCTATATTAGCAAAAGGTAAGTTGTTGCCCATTCATCCACTAAGATAAAATATATGACATCTACTCATGCAAGTAAGAAAACTATCTAAATAAGAAGAATGTGTGCAGATCTTAACTTCAAGCAGAATGAACTAAGACTCAGACATGATAATCAAAGTTCTATTCATTTAGCAAGAAATCTGGCATTTGATACTCACACAAAGCACACCTACATCTAGCATAACTTCATTAGAGAACAAGTTAATCAAAAGTTAATTCAATTAGAAAAAATTAAAACAAAAAACTACATTGATCATGTGAAAAAATTAATAAGTACAAAAAAAATTCAATGGTAAAAAGTTTAGACTAGAATGAAGAAGAAATATTTACCAAGTAAAAGAATATTAGGATTGACTTATATTTCTAAAGTTATAATATGTGTTCGATGTCACAACCCAAATAATGATGTCGTGACATGAATAATATTGCAACTTATTTTGTGTTATAGTTATTATGACTGAAAGGCTTTTAAGGATTCAAGTCACAATCTTGTTCTTTAGTATTGTTATGCCTGAAAGACTTAATGATTTAAATTATAACTTTATTCTTTGGTGTTATGACATGAATAAATGAAATCACAACATAGATATGATATCACGACTTTCTTAGTTTAGAGAAGTTTCTTATTTTATTATATAAGTACTTGTAAATATAAATATTGAAAAGAATATCAATGACAATGATAAAATTTTAAGTGAGTTAAATTTTTCTTTTCTCTTATGGTTTCTCTCCCTATTCTCTCATGCATTGTATGTTTCATCTTTGAAAGCTCTCTTTCCCTTCCCAAAATCCTAACTCACCATTTCAATGCTAATATTTGGTATCAGATATTAGTTATGACCAAGGATAAAAATTTCTGATATATCTACCGATATATCTCCGAAATATCTATAAATTCTAAGTATAGATATATCCATCAAGACCGATATATCCGATATATCTGTAAAATCCAAGTACCGATATATCCGTAAAAACCGATATTTTAATCATTGGTTATGACAGATATCTCATATTCCTGGTATTTAGTATCAAAACAATTGTGGTGATACCTAAGATCCCAATATTTGGTATCAAATACATGGTCACATGTATCTAAGATTTGAACATATGGTATCAAGGCAAGGTTATGATCTCTAACAAAAATAAAGCATATCAAAGCTCACTTTACCCACTTCACATGGGGTATTGAGTAAAACTCTTTGAGGTACTCCCAATATAGGTTGTATGAAATTTCAATATTTACTATTTGACAAATTTTCAGCATTATGCAACCAATTTCTGGGTGATCATAAGTTTCTCACCATACCAGAAATACATTACCAAATATTTCAATATATATGATAGAAACAAAAACCTATTGGATATACATCTCATTTAGCATGTGCTGAAAATATAAGTATCAGTCAAATGTGACAAAAGTAGGAGAGTTGCAATGAGTTGTTTCCATATAGGCAGCCGAGAGATGCAGATTGATGAGGGTGATAGGTCAGCTACCAAAGTCATCCAAGGTTTCACACAAAATTTTCAATTTATGACCCTTACTAAAGATGAATATATAAAATTTTTCTCAGCTAGATAATGGCAAATGCATCTTATTTTTCAGATATTACCCCATTTATGACTTGCATTCTCACTATAAACTTTTGAGTTATCAACTCAATAGCCAACTATCAAATTACAGGTAATAGATGTTTTTTACTATTTTTTTGTTATTTTTCCCGAAATATTATAATAATCAATGATGAAACATAAAAAATTCTTGATTATGATAATATTTAACTTAATATTTTATTTCTTATACATGATCTTTTTTATTCTTGGGTGTCTCGTTAGATTTCTCTATGTGGATTGTATTTCAAACAACTCAATATTAACTTAATTTTTTTCTTTAATTGAAATTATTTTGCAAGATCGAAAGACTTCAAGGGATGTTTTCTTTGAGACGGAGCATGATGAAGATATATTCTCATTTTATGATAGGATATCTCAATAGTTACTTGAGTGTTTTTTAGTCATTACTTATTCATTCTCAATTTGATCACTAATTGCTGGACAAGGTAAGAATATTAAAATTTAGTATTAGAGATGTCTTTACCATAGAGTGAGATATTTCAGTTAGAAAACAAAGCAAGTTTATTATCCTGTGCATCAACTTGTGTGAATTAGAAATCATGCAATCTGATACACTTAGATGTTAGAAAACCTTGTAAAGATGAGGCTTGGCATGAATTTTACTACTTTATTGTATTTGTTGATGATTATATGTATTTTATGTAGTTCATTCTTTTTTCGTTTTAAGTCAGATTTTTTTTTCTATTAAAATATTAAAAATTAATTTAAAAACATTGAGGAGAGTCCTTGTTGATGATGATAGGGGTGTTTTTGAGGCTCTAAAATCTAAATGAAGCAATTTGTATGAATTTTTTATTTTTTCATGAATTTCATAAAAATAAAAAGAAATAAGATTTTTCTTTAAATATTAATAATCGTGTATAACGAATCATCATCATCATTATTCTTGTTATCAAGTATAATCAACGAGAATAATAAAATTTCTCATATTATAAACTTATAATATGTGGTCATCCTTTAAAATCTTTAAACATTAGAGAGAATTAAATAAGATGGATCTCTCATAGTACTCTCCTAAAGTGCCGGATAAAAAGCTTTAATTACTTTTCTAATTAATATTTTCACGATCAAAAGATATTACTCCTCTGATACACGATTCTAAAATCTTCAACTTATCTAATGATAAATATCTCAGCCAAAAATATATAATAAATAGATTAAAAGTTGACAAATATCTAGAATAACTCTTAAGAGTGGACAAAAACAAATATAATCCAACTCACACAATTTCTATGAAAGTCTTTTGTCAAATTTATCAATTTTGTATATAAATATCATAGAAGAGAAAATAATATATCAACTTTGTTACTTTATAATATAAAATATGCCAAATATAATACAACTAACAAAAAATAAAGTATAATAAAACTCTAATATATATAAAATGTGTGTCAAAAAAAAAGACCACATTAATATTAACTTGTCATCTGACTCATACAATAATATCATTAGGCATCACAATATCAAAAACTCTAGACTCTATCAAAAAAATTAAAAAATAATGATTACTTATGGCATGGACATTTTCTCCTAAATATATGACCCAAAAAATCTAGGGTGAGATGGTGAGCTGAAATGACGATTGACATAGATGTGTTTAAGCCAGTAGCATCCAAACAAACATGAAAATGACAAGATCAGTTGATGTGATAATAGATGAACCAACTTGAGTAAGTCCAATAATTTATTATATAACTTATAAACTACAAAAAGTCAGTCATAATTCATAGTGCAACGTCCAACTCTAGCACATCTTTTGAGTTTGGCTTAATCTCTCACAGAACGAATAAAACACCATCATCCTTCTATCTCTTGGTATACCTTTATCAAATCTCTCAACCCTCTCACTACCATTACGTGGCAAAGATATCATAGTATCATGACGGATCATACCAATTCAACTTGATCTAAGAATAATCAAAATAACTAAATCATCCATAGATAAATCTCAAAAAAAATAAAAATAAAAATATCTTCTCACTAAAAATCTATATCCACAAAATGACATATCAATCTTTTAATGTATGCATATAAAGAATTTTATAGAACTGATCACCAAATCTCATTAAAATAATTTGATCTACCAATATGAGTGGCACACATAATTCTTTCTCACAGTTATAATCAATTCGCATAATGAGTCACCTTATTTTGTTCAATCAATCTACAAGTCTGCAGCCGAGTAATATTATGATATAAATGAAATATCTTCAAAAATATATCGAAAAAACCAAGTTTCAAACTCATTTACAAATATTACAAAAATTAAAAATATTGGACATATTGTGATCAATCGATAACCAAATATATATTGGTAGCTATGTGACAATCATCATTTACTTATCAGTCTTAGTCTAATGTAAGTTTTCTAATAAATAACTCACGTAACCTTGAGTCACAAATCAAATACTCACCAACATACCCCAATAAAATATGTATCAACCCTTAATTTTCATTGGATTATCTCAAATGATCCGATACTAATTCCAATCATTTTTATCTTTTTTAATCTCCAACAAAACTCATAGCACAGTAAACTTCTATACTATTATTAAGAATGTGACAAAAGTTGCAGGAAACATCATGATTTAATACAAAACTTATGAAAAAAGTTCTAAGCACTTTAAAACACATAAGCACCACAAGAGGAATTATGTATCAACATCATCCTGGCATCCACCACGAGCTCCACCATCAGTTGCCAAACAAGGCTTCTAGGCCACTAAAAACATATCGTCTGAAGTCCAATGGTCATGAAATACCAAAGAAACACCAAAAACCTATCTTTCTATTGCCAACTTCCAACAATAAATGTCATTGGCACCCCTAGAAGATGGGCAATCATCCAAACACCCCAACACCACCATTATCTCACAAAAACTACTATAGTATCATATTGATGTGAACAAATTAAGATTTTGACCACATTATTTTTGGGAAGAATGATAGTTATTGGAGAGACAAGAAAAAAAATAAAAAAACTAAATCTTCATTATAAAAAAACTCACACAAATATTTTATTTAGAGCATCTAAAACTCTCATACTATCATCAATTAGTAAAGTTTTCAACAAATAAAAATATAAAAATGTATAGGAATGACTATAATTTAGGATATATGTCTGAGAACTTTTAATAATTATTATATTGATCATTAAATCATATAAAAAACTTTATGTACTAGCACGCCTTAAAAAAATCAAGTTACAAAAAAGAAAAATAAATATTCATTTGAGATAACTCGGATACTCTTCTTTCGCAAAACTATTTCAAAACAATTTTACAAAAATACAACTTTAGAAAAATATCATTTTAACAAAAAACTACCTCTTCAAATGCATGTATTCTGTTCATTCTAATCATATGTCTTTTCAAATTTTACATTATTGATATAGAATATTTAAAGTACCTTTTTAAAAATTTGAAAACACTTATTTTATCCAAGATATTTTAAGGACATGATAATAGGATATCTAAGGTAATAAAATACAACTTTGTTACTCTAATACTCAAAAAAGAAACAAATTTATTTACCTAAGACTGATAAAGAATTGATAATTATTAATATTTTATTTTTTTAGAATGACTCATTTTTTAACAAGACTCAAAAGATTAAGAAAATTGCACACAAGCTAAATTCAAATAATATTAGTTCACATTATGATAAAAATCTTATAAAGTTATCATATGTATTAAAAGAAATAGAATAGATTGATTCTAGAAAGAGTTAGGTTTTCCCGAAGAGGAAATCTTTCTCAAATCCAGCCATCCAAGCAATCTGATATCTCACAAATCTATTCAAGTTCTAACTCATGGTATTAAAGATGAGAGTGAAAAAGGGGTAAGTAAGCCAGATGAACTTACTTCAACTAGGACATTTAAGTCTTTGATCTATTACAATTATTACAGTTAATATTTCTACAAATTATCTTACAACCAACTCTCATAATCTTTATCTTTTAATTGCACTTGAAAAAATATAAAATCATACTCAACAATATATTTCACAGATATTATCATACTCACATCTCTTCTTTTTTATCACTTTTACTACTTACTTCAATGATACTAAGATATTCAAATTTCTTTTTTATATATTATTCCATCCGAGACATGTTGGAAAAGAAATACTCTTCACCTTAATGGAACCTAAAAATTAATACCTTAAAATTCAAGAATATTTGTTATTAGTTGTAGTTGGACATTCACAGTGAAGATTGATTTATATAAGAAGATAGATTACCTAAATATTACATTTATTACGAGTAAATTTACTCACATATTTAAGATAAATTATCATGATATTTTCTTTCTAATTACCAAGATAGTTTTGGTACGAATACTTATGTCACTAGTAACTTATAATAGATGGAGAATATACTAGTTAGATAAAAATAAATTTTTCTTTATAATGACATTGAAAAGAAAATGTGCGTGGTATGTCACAAGTGTTTCAAGTGATGCAGTAAGACTCAATTTGTGAATTATAAAATATATTATATAGCCTGAAACAATCATTGAATGCTTGGTTTACTAGATTTTTGATGATAGTCACATCTTTTTCTTTGCACAAACACAAGTGTATTACAGGTTACTTTTTATTTTTTTAAAAAAATTCAAATGATAAGTTTACCTTACTAATTGTGTACTTGGATGATATTATTATTATATATGATAATTTATAAATCAATTACTTTTAGTTGCAATTACAAAGAAAGATCTTAGGAACGTCATATAATTTCTTGAGATATAAATGTTCTACTATAAGAAAGATAAATAGATTATTTTGTCACAGAATAGTTATAAAATTAATATTCTCACAACATTTAGACATTAGGATTTTAATCATGTGGACACTCCTATTAAGTTAGATAATAATTTTTTATTTGATATGAGTCATTTAATTGACTCAACTATATATAATAGAATCATATGAATGATTAGTTATTTGTCTATTATCGAATCAAATATAATTAATGCAGCTAGTATAATTTATTATTTTCTAAATTTTTCACAACAAATTCACCTAATTGTAGCTCTTCACATATTGAAATATGTGAAAAAAAATTTAGGTTTTAGTATTTCTTTTAGTAAATACACGCACTTTCATATAGAGATGTCAAACAGGCTAGACCAGCCCGGCCCCTCGAGGCACGACACGAGCCAAGCCTATTCACGGTACGAGCCATGTCGTGCCGAGGCCAAACGGGCCACATGTCGGGCGAGGCATGGCCCAGTTCTGAAGCTCATAGGCACAGTTTCTCGGCACGAGCTGAGAAATGCCCCGACCCACCTAGCATGATGCCCCCGACCCTAACCGACAACCCGAAGCCTGACGGATCCAAAAGTTCCGTCAGGCCCGAACCCTACCAATGGACTTTTTCAACCCGAATATGATGCCCAATTTTTGCCTCCACTCCCTCCAATCCAATATCCAAAGGCTTGAAGCTTCTGGAATGGGACTGATCAGGTTGGTTCGACGGTCGAAACTGACCCAAACGGTAAAAAAATATGAATCTAAGCCATTGAATTTTGTCTCTAACGATAATGAGGCAGAATTTGATGGCAATTAGGATTATGCCCATTTTTAAATGATAAAAAATTTAAAAACAATCAATTAAAATTACTTTTTTTTAAAAAAAAAAATCATTTTGATAATCTATAAACCGTCCCCCCCCCGCACTCTATGATTTATGTTTTTTAAAAATATAAATCTTCATCTTCTCATTCATGGCTCTTGCTCTTCAATTTCTCTCTCTCTCTCTAATTTTCTCTAGAAGTGTCAACCGGGCCGGACGGCCCAGCCCAGCCCGAGGGCACAGCACGGTTCGACAGTGCCTAGGCCGGCCCGGCACGTTTAAAAACCGTGCCCGGGCCCGTGCCGTGCCCGGGTTAGGCACGAGTCGTGCCGTGCTGTGCCACGGCCCGAGTCGTGCCAGGTCAGGCACGGCACGGCATGGGCCAGGCACGGCACGCCAGCACGGGTTCTTCCCGTGCCGGTTTCACGCGGCCACGTAGCGCCCGGCCCCTCCCGAAAAAAAGACTGCGGGTCGGGTCTGATTGGACCCTACCCTCGGTCCCAATCCCAACGGGAAAAAAAATATGCAATTAATATTAATTTTCAGCCGTTGGATTCGCCTCCAACGGCTAGGGGGCAGAATCCAACGGTCCTTATGATTCTGCCCCCTAAATAATTATTAAAAATTCAAAAAAATATAAAAAAATATCTTTATTTATAAAAAATTAATATCTTTAATCTATAAATTCTACCCCCCTCCTTTTAACATTTATGTTTTTCAAAAACATATATTCTCTCAAATCTTTCTCTTTCTCTCACATAAACCGTGCTTCTCTCTCTCGGGCCTCGGGATTTTGCTTTCGGCTTGGATTTTCGTAAAACTCAACTTGAGTTTTGAACATTAGAGCTTGACTGTGGTGCACCGTGCACGTGACCGACCTCACTGCTTTTACCGGGTAATTTATTTTACTTTTTTTTACTCTCTCTCTATAGTTTCTCTCTCTCGAAAAAAATTAGGAAAAATAAAAATCATAAAAAATGACAAATACACCTGACACGTATTTAAATTTAGAAAATGAAAATATTACTCAGAGGTCTGAGGCTGCTGAAACTTTGGTTTCTCCAGTCATCTCAACCCAAAGTTCTAAAAAACAAAAAACTAGGAGGACTTCTGCAGTTTGGACTCATTTTAAAATCATAACACAAAAAAATATTAGGAGTGAGGAACAAGAAATGACACAGTGCAAATATTATATGAGATTATTAACATGCAAGAGTTCATTTGGGACTGGGCACATTAAGAGGCATGCCGAATTATGCACAAAAAAACACGGACCCTTAGCACCTAGGCAAACCCAACTTGGCACTATAATTTTTGAGACTGGATTGAGTTCAGTCTCGAAGTTTACTCCATTCATATACTCAAGCGAGTTGGGTAGGGACAGCATGGCCAAGCTCATCACATTGATGGGTCTTCCGATCAGATTTTCTGAAGATCCAAGGATAGTGCGCATCATGCATACTTATTTTTAGCCTTCCTATTGTATGATTCCTAGGTCCACATCTAGGAATGACATACTAAAGATATATAAGTTAGAAAAATAAAAAATAATTAAGGAATTTATGGCATATAGTGGAGTGGTGTCCGTGACATCCAATATATGGACAAGTCATGATGATTCTTCTTATGGATATCTCACGAGTCACTATGTAGATTTTAACTGGACAATCAATAAAAAAAATTTTAAGATTCACTGAGATTCTTCATCCTCATGATGGGCCAGTCATTTTTTGAGTGTATGATGAAAAACTTAAGGGAATATAAAATTCAAAATAAAATTTTTAGTGTCACATTCGTTAACGCTTCTAATAATGGAGTAGTGATCAATATGTTTGTTAGGAATATTAGAGACGCACCATTAGGAGAGATCTTTCATGTCAGATGCATGTGTCACGTGATTAACCTGATTGTTCAAGCGGGTATGAAGGTGTGTTCCCCCACGTTAGATAATATACGCAATGCACTAAAATATATTCGCACTCCTCGCAGACAACAAGAGTTTGGTAGTCTTTGTTTGTCTGCGAATCTTAAGAAGAAGAAATTCCAATCGGATGTGAGACATCGTTGGAATTACACGTACCTAATGTTAGAATCATGTGTTGGATACGAACACGTGATATCCGATTACGTCAATATTAAGATTGATGAACTTATTATTGACGACACTGACTGGGCTTCAAAAATTTCATTTATGAAATTCCTGAAGATATTTTATGTTTAGGAAGTATCGAGCTGACCCGACGCTTAGCCATATGGTTGCAGAGATGGAGACTAAGTACTTGAAGTACTGGTCCACCGTTCCATCTCTTTATTGCCTCACTGCATGCTAGGACCCCAGGGTTAAGGTGGAATGGGTAGAAAACACTCTGACTTTCATTTCCTCGAGCATGAACCTGGAAGAGCCACCTGAAGAGTTCATTCACAAGAAATTGACTGACCTATTCACATACTACGATACTAGGTATGGTGGTGATAGTAGTGAGACTGTGATTACGGACATTGATACCTTGTTTGGAGATGACGATTTTTTCATTCAGCTAGCGAGGGAGAAACGTATGAGTGGACCATCATATAGGAGCGAGCTGTCTCGGTACTTAGATACCGATTACTGCTCAATCCTATCACATTCTGATACTAAGAATCTTGATTTATTACAGTGGTGGAAATCATATGAGTTCACCTTTCCCGTGCTATCTAGGATGGCACGGGATCTATTGATTCCTCCGGTGTCGAGCGTAGCATCGGAGTCTTCTTTTTCTGTTGCAGTGAACGTGATTTCGGATAGGAGATCGAGATTACGTCCAGATATAGTTGAGGCCTTGGCTTGTTTGAAGGATTGGGATGAATCGAGGTTTAGCATCCATGATTGTGCTGGAGCTGGGACTGGGACAGACACTGCAGTCACATCCACATCCACTATGATGGCGGAGGAGTTGATTGCCAATGATGATGATCCATATGATACTGATCTTGATATTGCGGCTGATGATTCTCATGATATGCCGATTGACGATTGATGATGATCTACTGTTTGTTGTTTTCGATATTTTTTTTATTGATTGTATTTCTACGCTTTGTTTGTACGTTGTGTTGAAACTTATACTTGTTTTGTTCGGACTTTTGGTTTCAAATGGATGATTGGTAATTTTTCATTTGTGTTGTTTATGTTTTTTTTAATTTTTATTTTTTCTAACATAATGTATTGATTTATTTTTTTTATGATTTAAATTTTCTTTTGAAAAATAATAACTTTAATATATAATTTATAATTATAATAAAAGTTAAACTAATTTGATTTTGATTAAAAAAAAATTTTAACTTTGTTTTTTTAATTGATTTTTAATTTTAACATTTTTAAAAATATTAATATTTAATACTATTCACTTACAGAATTACAATATCTAAAATTTAAATAAAAAAAAAATTTCTGCCTCTCGGATCTGCCCTGGCCCGTATGGCCAGGCCCGAGCGGGCCCGGTACGGCCTGCCATGCCTACGGGTCGTGCCGGGCTCGGCTATTTTTGAACCGTGCCGGGTCGGGCCCGGCACGGTACAGTAACCGTTCTTGGCCCGGCACGAAAGCACGTTCGTACCCTAAAAAAATAGGCCGGACCAGCCCAACCAGGCCCGTTTGACACCTCTAATTTTCTCTCTCCGAATTTTGGTCTTTAGGACTCGCAACTCAACTTTGGTCTTTGAATTTGTGGTGCGCGTGCGATACGGATATAAAAAAAATTAAAGTTTATGCATTTTGGTTTATTGGTATTTCGTATTTCCTTTTTAATTAGTTAACTAGTATCTCTCTCTCTCTACTCTCTACTCTCAAGTCTAAAAAAATAATAAATAAAAAATGACAGTAATTTAAATAATAAAAATGAAATTAATTTTAATTTAGAAAATAAAAATCTTACGGAAAGGTTCGAGGCTGCTAAAACTTTGGTTTCAATGGTCGTCTCGACCCAAACATCTAAAAAACAAAAAATAAGAAAACTTCAATAATTTAGACTCGCTTTTAAATAATAAAACAAAAATATTTTAGGGGTGCCGAAGAAAAATCAGCACAGTATAAATATTATAAAAAAAATTTTACATTATAAGAGTTCGTATGGGACTGAGCACCTTGAGAGGCATCCCGGACTATACACCAAAAAATATGAAGCAATAGATCATAGGAAAAACCTATTCAACGGTGGGTTTTTTGAGGCTAGATCCAATTCAGTCTCAAAGTTTATCCTCTTCATATACCACACCGAGTTGGAGAGGAAAGGCATGACCAGACTGATCACCACAATGAGTCTTTCGATTAAATTTTCAGAGGATCCAATGATAATCTGTATCATGCAGATATATTTTCATCCTGCATATCATATAATTTCTAGGTCTACATCCGGGAATGTAATACTAAAATATTATAAATTTAAAAAACACATAATAATTAATAAATTTAGAGAATATAGTAGAGTGATCTCCGTGACGTCGGATATTTGAACTAGTCACAATGATACATCTTATGTATGCTTCACCCGCCCACTATGTAAATTCAAAATGGACTCTAAATAAAAAAATTTTAGATTCTCTGAGATTTTTCATCCTCATGATGGCTCGACCATTTTTTAGTACATGATGAATATCTTTAGAGAATATAAAATTCAAAATAAAATTTTTAGTATCATATTCGATAATACATCTAATAATAAATTAGCGATTAATATGTTTGTTAGAAATATTAGAGATAGACCATTAGGAGTGATTTTCCATGTTAGATACATGTGTCATATGATTAACCTAATTGTACAAGCGAAGATGAAGATGCGTGCCCATGTTTTGGAAAACATACGTAACTTACTATAATATATTCGCATGTCACACAGACAACAGAAATTTAGTAGTTTCTATTTGTCTACGAATCTTAAGAAAAATAAATTCCAATCAGATGTGAAATATCGTTTGAATTTATACTTACCTAATGTCAGAGTCATCTATTAGATACGAACACGTGATATCCAACTATGTCAATAATAAGAATGACAAATTTATTATTAACGATACTGACTGGGAACAAAAATTTTATTTATGAAATTTCTAAAGATTTTTTATGATACGACGAACATGAGTTCATCGGTTTATACTCCCACAACTTGCATTATACTCAGGTGCATATACAATATTAGTAGAATATTTAGAATGTTTTGAGATGACCGATACTTAGTAATATGGTTGTAGAGATGAAAACTAAGTACTTAAAGTACTGGTTTATTATTTCATTTCTTAATGACTGACTACCTGCATGGACCATAAGATTAAGGTGAAAGAGGTAGAAAATATACTGACTTATATTTCCTCATGCATGAACCTGGAAGACCCACCAAAAAGGTTCATTCACGAGAAGTTGAATGAGTTATTTATATACTATGATACTAGGTATAGTGGTGGTAGTAGTGAGGCTCCGAGTACGAACATGGATACCATATTCGAAGACGATAACTTTTTCATTCAATTAGCGAATAAAAAATAACGGGATGAACCGTTGAATAGGAATAAGCTATCTCAACACTTAAATATCGATTACTACTCAAACCTATCACATCCCGATACTAAGAATCTTGATATTTTACAGTAATGAAAAGCATACGAGTCACTTTTCTTATACTATCCAAGATGACACGGAATTTACTAACTCCTCCGGTGTCGAGCGTAGTATCAGAGTCTGCTTTTTTCTGTTACAGCGAATGTGAATTCGGATAGAAGATCGAGATTATGTCAAGATATTATTAATACTTTAGCATGCATAAAGAATTGGGAGGATTTGAGCTTTGACATCCATAATCGTGATGAGACTGAAACAAAAGCGAAAAAATTGATTACTGATTATGTTTCATATGATATTGATATTGAGAATGATATGATAATTTATGATATTGACGGTTGAAGATTGCTAGATTGCGATATTTATGTCTGATTCTGATATTTGATTTCGATTTACTCATTTATATTGTATTTATATTTGTGTTTATTTAAATTTTGGTTGTAATATTACTTTGAAACTTGAACTTGTGATTTATGCTTTTGTGGATTGATGCATTTGATGCTTGAAAATCGAAACTTGAATATTTATTTTTTTTGAATTTTTATTTTGCATTAGTTTTTAATTTTTATTCATATTTAAGTTTTAATATTTTATTAATTTATATTTTATACACTTACAATCTTACATTGATAGTCTGATACATATTAACACATTTAACTTATAAAGTATTAAAAATAATTAACATTAACTAATTACTAAAAACAATTAACAATAAAAAAAATTTAAAGTATCAAAAATATTAAACATATAAAGTATAAACATAAACTAAAAAAAATTATTATAAATTTAAAACCGGCCAGTACGAGCCAAAACTAGCCCGCACTTGCATGTTAGGCACAGTTTCTCGACCTAACGGGCCGACGGGCCATGCCTGGCCTGGCCAAAAAATACCATGCTGGGCCTGGCACGGCCCGGTAGCTTGGTTGGGCAACCTAAAATTGGGCTAAGCTAGGCCGGCCCGACCCCTTTGACACCTTTACCTTCATCAAGCTATTTTTTTAGATTCAAGTTGAACACTAATTTATATCAAGAAAAGATTTACCATAGATTTCTGTACTTTTCTTGTAGATAATCTTAAATTGTGAAGAAATAAAAGACAAATAGTAGTAACAGGATCTAGTGCAAAGACAAAATTCAAGGCCATAACATTAATTACTTGCATAATATTTTACATTTAACATATTTTTAGGAGATTAGATATCCACTTACTACTCTTACATCTGTTTATTATAACATTTAAATAATAAGACATATAATCTCAAAATTAAAAGTTTATGAATGAATAAACACATAAAAATTAATTATTTTTATTACAAATACATAGCTATTAAATGTACACCTGGGGGATGCCTAAAGCATAGGTGCTACAAAGCACTTGCAAAAGAACCTCACCTATGGGTAAGTACAACCATTTCTAAAAGGTACTGGAAGAGCCAAAAAAATATGTCTCGCCTCATTGAACAAGCTAACACAACTTGTTCATGAATTGAGCTAGAGTAGCTCATTCATGGAATAAGCTTGGGTAGTTCATTCTTGTAAGTTGTAATGAGGTTGGGCAGCTCGTTCTCAGAACGAGCTTGGACAGCTAATTTTTGGAACTAGCTTGGACAACTAGTTTGTGTGTGTGTGTATACATACATACATGCATACTTATTTTTATTTATATGTATGTGTATATATGTATATAGGCATGCATATATATATATAGGCATGCATATATATATATATATATGTGTGTGTGTGTGTGTACATATATGCGCGCATGTGTATGCATGTGTATATACATATATATGCATGCATATGTATGTATGAGTCTGTATATATATATATATATATAACTATATACATATATGCCTACTATCATATGTAAATACATATATGCATGTGTATGTACATATATGTATACATCTATACATATCTATATCCATAACTATACATATACATATATCTAATCCATACCTATACATAAACATAAATAAATACATCTATACACATAGATATGTGTGTGAATGCACGTGCACACGCATATATATATATATATGTGTGTGTCTATATATATATATATATGTATATATGTATGTATAGCTATATACATGTATGTCTACTATATGTATGTACATATACATGTGTATATACCTATATATGTATGTGTATGTACTTATATGTATGCTTATGTATATATTTATATCCATACCTATACATATACATATACAAATTCATCTACATACGCACACACACGCACACACACACACACACATATATATAAGATTATTATATTTTATAATATTTTATAAAATATATAATTTTTATATATATTAGGTTGAGTATACCTCAAAATAATATTTGCATCTTACTTGCACCTTGCATCTCAAGACTCAAAAACTTTTACACATTAGAGTGTCGTGTATCTCAAATAATTATGCTCGGAGAGATGATCCAAAATGAGATAATTATTAAGGCCTGAGTTCATACAATAAACCAGCCAATTAACATTTTCAAAAATTTTTGAAAAAACTTCAACTCATTTTTCTCTCCTTCAAGCTTGATGTTCTGGATTTTTACACACCAATATGACAAACTATATTGCAATTTATTTTTCTCTTTTTTTATTACTTTTGTACTTTATGGATGGGAGTGCCCGATATATAAGCTGTCTCAATCCAAGTTAGAGATATATATAGGATTACATTTGCACAATATGTGCAATGTGATTATTTAATTATTAAATTTTATATTTTTCAATTCTGAATAAAATGATACATGGAAAGTGTGATAAAAAAAAGATTGAAGGAAGGTATATGTAAAACATGTCCAATGATTCAGGATACAAAATCAATAATTTTACTAGCATTATTAAGAACATAGCAGTTTGATGCTGGAACAGAAACTGAGGAAGCTCCATGTGCCAATATTAGAAAGGCTGCAAGAAAGGTCAGAAAAAACAAATACTACTTCAGACAAAAATGCTTCACAATTTTTTCTGATCAAAAACAATTAAGACATACATAGGATTGTACAGAAATAGATTATTTTCTGTTATATTAAACATATCATTTATGTCTCTGGAGGATTGTACAGAGTGCATTTAAGAGTACTCCAATAACTTTTTATGATTACATTTTTCATAATTCAGTGGTGCTATTCGCTAGCGAGCTGCTTGATTAACAAGACTACAGGGATACTACCATCCTTTCTTCATCTTTCTCTAAATGATCAAAGTAATTTTATGATTCCTATTTTCCAGATTTAACCTAATTTAGTGTTTTGATCCAGTTGATCCTTATTCCCTATGAAGTGCTAATTTTTATTTTATCTATAACTTGCAAGAAGACATGCGACATGACTGTCTCACTATGTATCACAAGTATAACACGTATTGTCTTTATTGTCTACCAATCATTGGAAATGAAACTAACATATTGAGGAGTAAATATGCATTTTGATCAATCTTTTGTAGTTAAGTATTCATTTTACTAAGATTCTTCATGTTGAGATTTATTGAGCAACAATTAGAATATTACAAGGTTCATACTCACTAACAAATTAGTATTCAATAGTTTTAAATCAAATTCTAGAAGAATCTACCACTTAATCTTCATAAAAGATCGTTGATGTTTATAGATTTGAGTTTTACAACTTGTAATTTTTTTTTTTGTTTTTACTTTATTACATTATGGATTAAAGCATCTAACTTGTAAATTGTCACAATCCGACTTGTCTCCTATATATAAGAATTTTATTTGTACATATTTTCAAATTAAGATTTATAGAGTTATGAATTATTTATTTATATTTTTGTCTAGCTTAACTTTTATCATGATATTAGAGTCAAAATCCTAGGGATACAAAAAACCTAATATATGTGAGGGATCATGTGCACTGTACCATCACAATGCACATGACAAGGTAATTTTGCGAAGGAAGATTGAAGAGAGACGCACAACTTGTGCACCATCATGATCAACATTGCACACCTATTGATCATGTTTGTGGGCATAACTATTTTTTGATCATGTTTAGAGTAGTAGCATGTGATGGAGACCCCAAGAACCCTAATTTCACAAATTTCGTGAGTGCAAAAAATTCAAATAAGGGTTCCCATTTTGGACCCAATCGATATTAAGAATTTTGCATTGTTATTTGAGGTCAGCAACTTTTTGGCAGATTATTATTTCTCAATATTAGGATTTCGAATTTGGAAACCCTAATTTTATTTTTGAGTGTCAAAATTATATTTTTTTAGTGTTGGTATCAATTTAAAAAGTTTTGATGTGACATCAATATGCAAACACAGAATTTTTTTTACAACGTTCATATTTTCAAAGAGGATATCAAAAGTATTATAGAGCATTAAAAGAGATAAACTAACTACATGAGTTGATCTAAATCCTTAGAAAGTCATACATTGTAATATTTACTAGAGAAAGAGTATAGTAAACCCTTCCAATCTTATAGATATTATTGATTTTATTATTCCTATTTTTACTTCAGACTCATTACATTATAAACATAAGAGTTAGTACTTACATTAGTGATAATTATTCTTTTTCCAATATATTTTTTATACATTGAATATTATTATAGTCAATAACAATTTATCAAAAATTATTAGTTACGATAGTATTATGCTCGATTTCTTATTTCTTCTATGTGTTTTGTTTATTCTCAATTGCTCATTAGTCTTCTTTCCATGAGTTACATTTTTAAACAACTCAATTTGAGCTTTATTTTTTCTTCTACTAATATTTATTTGCAAGAAAAATAAGATATGAAAAAAACTTTCTTTAGGTTTGAGCAAGATGAAATATATGTCTTCTCTTCTATTATAGAAACTCATATTAGGTATTAAGTGTGTTATACCATTTACTTTAGCATTCTTGACTTGGTCAATATTATTAGTTAAATTAAAAATATTTTATTTGACTCTTAAAAATATTTTTACCCTTAAGTATAAGGCATATCAGTTATACTAATATATCATAATTTTATATCCTAGATGTCAAGCTAGTGTGAGTAATGACTCATTTGATATGATACATTCAAACATATAAGGACCTAGCAGAGATAAAACCTAAGAAAATTTAAGATATTTTATTTTCTTCATTAATAATTATCCATGATTTATATCAAAATATATATCAGACAAATTCAATAGTTATTGTATCTATCAGATGATTATATATCAAACTTCTTGTGTTGGTAAACCTTTCAAATATTGAGGTTGATGAAAGAAAAAACAGACATCTAATTCAAATAATTCAAACATTCCTATTTAAAAGAAGTATACTAAAATATTTTTATGGACATAATTTTAATTACAAACTACTTCATCAATCAAATTCTCAATTTTATATTTTCTCAGTATGTAAACTTTCATATCTTGCATCCTAGAGAGAGTTTTGGTTTTCATCTCAAAGATTTTGAAAATATTTGCTCTGTCGATGATCACTTCTTAG
This sequence comes from Sapria himalayana, assembly GCA_029783825.1. NCBI lineage: Eukaryota > Viridiplantae > Streptophyta > Magnoliopsida > Malpighiales > Rafflesiaceae > Sapria > Sapria himalayana. The sequence goes on from JAREIK010001208.1 coordinate 1,103,110, forward strand.
GATGACACAAGTTAGCAACTAGAGTCTTAAGATATATCTTTCTTGGTTACTCTAGTATCCAAAAAACAAAGTCTTTTTCACTAGAGTATGATATAATTTTATTGAGTGTTGACATTATATTTTTTTAGCATTACTTTTTTTTTGTGAGCTCAAAAATAATATGAGACTAAAATATACAATTGGACTTGTAACTTTTCCATGTTGCTTAATTGTCCTACTTGGACCTCAAATTATAAAAGATAGGCATTCATTAGTTATATCAAATTTGTTGGCTGATATTATAAATAACACTCTTATGAAACCACGGTCTACTTCAGTTCGGGCTCATGATGAACCAAGGACTGAAAGACATAATTATTTAGGTCTTAAAATCTATACTATAAAAATAAGACATATACTGTATACTCAAACTATAGAAGAGTCTACAAAAAAGTTAGATGATCTTGTCATAGTTATTTGAGGTACAAACACACAGAGGCACAAAAACCTTTACGAGCCTTGAGGCACAAGACTCAATTAAGGTATGAATTTTTTTTTGTGAGGCATAATACGCAATTAAGGAACATATTTTTTGTGAGACACATTTTGCATAAAAATAAATAAAAATTATAGATTTTACTAAATAATTATCTATGATTTCTATCTATTAATGAAATATAATCAAAAAATGACATCAAACATAAAAATTAAACATAATTAATATTTCTCACTATCACAATCATTTAAAATTATAAAACAAAACAATAAAATAATAACAATTCAACATACAAAATTTAAATTTTAAACTTGAAATATCACATAAAATATAAAAATAAAATATCATTAATCTTTTCCTTCATAAAAAAATTATAAGTTAAAAAAGAAAAATAAAATAAAAACTCATAGGCATAGTTATTTGAGGAGCAAGACATATTGAGATGTAAAAGCCTTTTGGAGCCTTGAGGCACAAGATACAATTAAGGCGTAACCTTTTTTTAGGCACACTTGACCTAATATATATATAAATTATATATTTCATAAAATATTATCTATAATTATTATATATTAATGAAATACAATCAAATAAAATGTATTAGATATAAAAAAATTTATTATAGTTTTTTTTTAGGTACACTCAGCCTAATATATATAGAAATTATATATTTCATAAAATATTATTTATAATTTTTATATATTAATAAAATACAATCAAATAAGATATATTAAATATAAAAAAAATATTAGTATTTCCTAACAATACAAGCATTCAAAGTTCTAAAACAAAATAATAAAAATTTAATAATTATATAAATATATATATATATATATATATTGTGTGTGTATAGATATATTTATACACGTATATGTATAGGTATGAACATATATATATATATATACACACACACACATGTATGTGCATATGCATGCATATAAATGGATATACAGATGCATATATATGTACATATGCATAATATGCATATATGTATATAGCTACACACACACACACACATATATATAAGCCTTTTTTGTGTATATAGTTATACATATGTGCATATACATGTATATAAGCCTTTTGTGTATATGTATATATAAGTATATACATACATATACATACATATAAATAAGCATTTTGTGTGTGTATGGTTATATATATGTACATATAGCTATACATATTTTATAGTTGTATATATGTACATATAGCTATAAATATAGTATAGCTATATGTATATAGCTATACACATATATACATATCATACATATAATCTTTTTGTGCATATACATAAAAGTATCCAAGATTGAGCTATGATGGTAGCTCATTCCAAGAACAAGCTACGATGGCAACTCATTTAGGAACTAGCTACAATGATCCTTGTTCAATGAGGTGAAGTACACCTGGGTGAGACACCTATTATTGGCGCCTTCAACACTTTTGTGGTGCCTGAGCTTTAGGCACACCTCAGACACACCTTTAATAACTATGGATCTTATAGTCAATCTTTTTGATCTTGACCGATTATTACTCTTCGAAATGAACAAAAAAATTATAATAATCAATCAATTTAATAGGTTTATCTTACTTTTGTCTACTTCTTTTCTCTATTTCCTTTATTACTTCTCTTGAAAATACTATAATACTCATGTCTCATTTTAAAATATTATCTCAACTAATACAACATCAAACCATATTGGGGGGGATAAATATTATCTACTCCTATAATACTTGGCATAGGATCATAACCTTCATCTAGTATCATAACCTTCAAGAAGACTAATTATTAGTTATTAGTAGATATTTATTATGACAATGCAAAAGTAAATCGCCTTAAGATAAAACTTTTTGAGAAAGAATTCCCTCAAAAGTTTGGCATGAATTACCAATATTTTTTCTCTTCAATAATCAAGATGACCTATGTATGAATTTTTATTTTATTAGTAACAACTCACATATAGAAAATACACTAATATATATATGAAATATATTTCGTAGATTACGAAAAATATTATATGACTTAAAATAATTAAAAAAAAATTGATTTATAAAATTTTCACAGATAATCACTAAGTTTAGTTTACACAAGTGGCAAGAATGTTACGGCATTCGATCAAGAAAGATAATGAGTTGGAAATCACTCAATTCAATGAATATCTTTGATCATAATTCTATATAAAAAATCTTTAGAAATTAATATCATACTACTTCAAAAAAATTATTTTAACACAAAAGAGATAAGTAATAGATACTCTTATAGAGGTTAGATTGTTGAATTGTGCTTCAAATACACTCTCCTTCAACTGACTCAACTACCTATAGAAGAATTGTATGAAAGATCAACATATGACTATTATACAATTTGTGTGTTTCTTTAATCAGACTTGTCTCTTATATTAGAGATTTCATTGGCATATTTACCTATTGAGATTTACAGAATTATGGATTATTTATTTACATTTTTTTGGCTTAACTTTTATCTAAGATATATCAAAGATGATATGTCTATTTTTAGTAGTTCAGGCAATTTAGGCAGCCCAGAACAGCCAAAACAAGAAACCCACTGCTATATGCAAGACAACCTAGCCCGACCCAATCTAGCATGCCATGGGAAAAAATAACTATGTGGGTCAAGTTTGTCAGGGTAATGTAAAATAAACTTTGCCATGCTACAACACATCTGTGTGATGAAGCCACGTTGCAACCCTAGGAGCACCTGGAGTGAGCCAGGTATCCTAATCTTCATGTAATTGTAGTAGGCCGAAATCAAGCTGAGTTAGATTGATGCTGACTTTTTCTTGAATTTTAAACCAGTCTATTTGGCCTAGCCCAAATTACCATCATATTCTACGTTCACTATAAAACAAAGTTAATTGACCAAGTCAAAGCACTAATCCTTGATTGAAGCTTACCAAAATTAATGATTATCATTGTTGAAGAACATTTCAAATTTATATTCAAATTGACTATTACTAAAGAAGATTTGACTTCAATCCAAATTTTATAAAATCTTTCAAAAAAATATATTCATTAAATATTCTCTCTACTCACAAGAAATCAATTCATATATTAGAGGTCGTGCTTAGTGCAAAGTTTTAGAGAAGTTCATATTTCATTAACTTTACCTTTGAAAATCAAAAAATCTATATATGATGAGTCTCGAATCTAAGACCTACTACCTTTAAATTAAAATAATTGTCAACACACTAAAATACGACTTTTAAAACATGCATACTATACGAGAATTATATAAATAATCAATCATAATATTATTCTCGCTAAAATATTTTGAAAATTCTAATTAGATTCTGTATGTTAATATTTGTATAATCACTCAAATACTTTTAAATTGATTCAAATATAAGTCTCCAAATTACAAGTAATTAATTAAATATTGATTATCATCCAATGGCCCTAGGCCATGACTTACGATTTATTATTTATAATTTATTCCATGCCCAAATTTTATAACTTTTAGATTGAGAAAAACATGTAACTTTTACAAAATTTAGAGAAAAAAATACTTATATAATCAGCTTCAATCATGAATCAAGGATAATTTGTGTCTTACCACTAATAAAAATAGCTACTTGCACCTCATGAAGTATCATAGGGTTGGGACATTAGTAGGAGTGGCGATGTCAATACATGAAATTACAATACTCAAACAATCTATTATTTTTCTTTTGGGAAGGGGCTCAATGTTGGATGCTTCCTAAATCTCTCAATCTACCTCCTCTTCCTCAACATATATCATGGTTATGTTTCATCATCTTCCAATTTGATATGAGTTATCTCTGCCTTCTCTACCAGATTGAGCATATAGTTTATAGACATGCATTTGAGCATATATCATGGTTATGCTCTGTATTGTCCATTGTGGGATCTTGGTCTTAATCTTGCTTAAGTCAAGACCTTAGTTGCTTAAACAAGTCCGCAAAAACAAAATAGTTGGCAATCATGACTAACAAGATTTTATCCCAAGCAACATTGCACTAACACATTGAATTCAGCTTGTCCACCTTGAATTTTTTTAGGATGTTGATGATGATGACCTGAGAGATACTGTCAGGCAAGCCAAACTTGGGAGTGGCCTATTTATCCAAGGCTACTTGACCAATGTTTGGGTGACCAAAATGATACTGGCATATTAAGAAGCACGGACACGGATACGGACACGGATACGGACACGGATACGGACACGGATACGGACACGGAGATACGACACGACAGGATACGGGGACACGACAAATTCTAAAAAACTAGGATACGGATACTTTATGATACGGCATGATAAAAAAATAAAAATAAAAATTATAAATATTAAGTATTTTATAATATTTATTAAATTAAATTAAATTATTTTATTATATAAAATAAATATATATTATTTATTTTATATAATAAAAATATTTTATTTTATTTTATAAGATAATATTTATTATTATTTTATTTTATAAACTAATATTTTATAATTATATTATATAAAAATATATATTTTTTATTTTATTTAATAAAAATATTTTATTTTATGCCCCTGCCTCTCCCCTCAAACATGCCCACTCCTGTACCTCCCCTCAAACATGCCCGCCCCTGCCTCTCCCCTCAAACACGCCCGCCCCTGCCTCCCCCCTCAAACACGCCCGCCCCTGCCTCCCCCCTCAAACACGCCCGCCCCTGCCTCCCCCCTCAAACACGCCCGCCCCTACCTCTCCCCTCAAATCGTGCCGCCCCTTCCTCTCCCCTCAAATCCCGCCGCCCCTTCCTCTCCCCTCAAATCGCGCCGCCCCTACCTCTCCCCTCAAATCGCGCCGCCCCTACCTCTCCCCTCAAATCGCGCCGCCCCTACCTCTCCCCTCAAATCGCGCCGCCCCTACCTCTCCCCTCAAATCGCGCCGCCCCTACCTCTCCCCTCAAATCGCGCCGCCCCTACATCTCCCCTCAAATCGCGCCGCCCCTTCCTCTCCCCTCAAATCGCGCCGCCCCTTCCTCTCCCCTCAAATCGCACCCGCTCCCTGCCTCTCCCTCAAATCGCGCCCGCCCCCTGCCAGTGGCTAACATCGCCCATGCTGCGACGTTGGCCACCCGACATCGTCGGACGTCGGGCACTATAGATATGGATACGGCTGCCAACGCAACCATCCGATACTCCACGTGGCGTATCGGATACGGATTGTGCAATGATACCCCACGTAGCGTATCAGACACGTATCCGTGTCGTGTCCGTGTCGTGTCCAGGTATCGGACACGTAGACATGACTGTAGGGAGCCGTGTCCGTGCTTCCTTGCTAGCATATCTTCAATCATTGCATATCAATAAGGCGAGTTTCAAACTTTTAGTTCAGACAGAAATTGAGCATGCATGGAATAAATTTTTACTTTTATTGAAAAAAATCTAATTGTTCAAAATTACAATGAACACGTGTGAATATGTTGTAACTAATAGGATAGTTAAAATATGTTGAAATTGAGCATAAAAATTGAGCATTCCATCATTCAATAATATTAAGAAAACAGGTGAACCAATTATAATATATTGAAAAAAAAATATCATATATGAATCAAATAATGAAAAACTAAACTTTTAAAAAGATAAACTAGTCGTTCTAGCCTTTCTACTTAATTATTTGACAAAATCATTGTGCACTCATCTATAGAGTAAATTCAGTCATAATATTTTTTTGTTTTGTTAAGTCTTGTTAATTTTATGATGCAGTTGCATAGATCATCAAACAACTTTATATCATGCATCATTTCTAGTTTTCATAAGAAAATTAAATTTACAAAATATTCGACTACAAGTATATGTGAAAAGCTAAATCTTCTACCTTGCATATGTGGTTTTAAGCATGTTATTATATTTCTCTTCAATTACATTCGAACAAGTCAAAAAAATATACTTAACCTTATTCAAGACTTTTTATATGTATCTCATCATAAATTTTTTTCGTCATCAATAAAGAAAATAATTGATAAATATATTTCTCAAACTATTTTTTTTCTTGGGCTACAAAGTAAATATGAAGAAGATAGTAGAAACATATCCTTATTAACTGAAGTAATCCACTTTTCCTAATAAACTATCTCAATGTATTAGCAGTCATAACTAATTATATATATCATGTATAATGATCCTCTTCAAAATTTTTTTTATATTAGAAAGATTTTTAAGAACCTTTATATCAATTCAAGAAAATATGATACACAAAAATTTCAATAAAGATGTGATCATTTAAATTATATCCTCTCTATATTATAACGTGCATAGTAAATTTTGAATTTTTAACATATAGAAATTATAAAATAAAGTATACCCAATGCACAAAACTCTCATTTAAGTTGGAATATAAAAGAGATTAATATTCCGACAGTCATACTCCAGAAAGTTGAAGGGGCTACATCTTATGAGTTTCAAATTTAACATAAATGACACTAAGACAAAATTGCACTTGCAACACAAATACTTTTCAGGTGATTAGTCATCATAATATTATTCTCGTACAAATATATTTAACTTTAGAATTCTTATTAAATTTGGTATGATAATATTTTCATAATTGCACTCGTAGCTTATAAAAATTATATTTAAACAAAATAAAAATTTTAAAAATAAAAATTTTAAAAATAAAAATTTCATTCATGTCAACACAACCTAATTGATTGTTTATGATAGCTTGAATTATATTTTCTTCGTCAATTTGCTCCATCCATTAGTCTGTCAATCAAAATATTTTTTATTATCATTTATCATCAAAAACACACAATAAAATTCATAAACATTAATCTTTTGAAGCAATTAACCAAATAATTCATCACGATTATATGTTACATCATTTCATTCATCTAACATTACAACATATCTATGTTTTTGTACTTCACTAAATAATTGTTTATCAAATTATTAATGACAAGCAATTCTTTTTTAAGATTTAACATTCTACTCTCAAACATGGACAATTCATTCCCGCACTACACAAAAACATCTCAATCATAAGTTAAAAATTATGATAAATTATTATGTTAAATAAAATCATAATCTCATGTATTCACTTAACAATCAATATGTATGCTCTATATTACTTCATTTTATTGGCATTATTTTAATATAGTTTGTTTTGACCTAATCTAAATTTTGAACTATAACTTCATCATGAGTAAATAAATAATTTCACACTATTTATTTCGTTATCAAATATTATATTTTTTTATCCAAAAACATATTTACTAAAATATACAATTTTAATGTCTTAATTTTTTATTTTTAATTAATATATGCAATTTACAATAACATATTCAGTTATGTTTTGATATCCTCCATATTATGTTGAATGATAAATTTTACAAGATTTCTTATTCAACACATATTTAATTATTGCAGTAAAAAAATTATCAAAGATTTCATATTAATAGACATAACACACCATTTTATTTTCAGTAGTTATTACAATTTCACATATAACTAAAATTGTGTAATCTAAGCATCTCAATTATAATTTATTTTCTTTTTTTCCATTTCACTCATTTATGTTGAAAATAAAATATTCAATCGAATATTTTATTTAAACTACAATATTATAATACCACAAATGCTTAGGAAGGTCATGTTCTTTTTTCTTTGATATTAAAACCAAATAGAGTAGAGAAGTATTTATATTAACCATAAGAAATTCTCCACCAAACAAATTATAACCATACAATGAATCAAGTTTATGATTTGTGATTTGTGATTAGGCTGACTTTGATTTGTGATTAGGCTCCCATAATGAATCAAGTTTATGATCCAACAATCACTTAAACTTGATCTTGTAATTCTAAGTAAGTCGCTTAAACTTATAAAATTTTTTCTTAGCATTTTGCTTTGTTTTGTATATACATTTGAGATCCATCGCTTTGTACCTTTGGGAAGTGAAACAAGTTTTCATGGGTCATTCTTTTTTAAAGACTTGATTTTTTTGTTCATCACATCTCTCTAACTTCTCTTTTGCCGCTTCTTGAATGCTCGCTAATACAAAATCAGAAAATAAACAAAATAATATAATCTTGTCATTCAATTACCTCACAAAGATCTCTCAAAGGTTTATCTATTGTATGATGCACAACTTTTTCACTTTCACTCCCACTTAGACATGATAAAGTTAACTCGTCTATGTGAGTGGTTGATGCTAGTAAAGTAGGTTGAATCATTAGCTCTTATTAGTCTTCTCTATATTATTTTATTTGAATGAAAATTAAGCCATAAAAAAAAGGAAACATTAATGAAGATACTTTGTAAATAATAGGTACAAGAAAAAGAGTTTATATAATGAGCAAAATTGATTATCACAGTTCACATGATGGATGTTCTCATCCATAATAATATAAACAACAAAAAAGAAACTAAAAAACAAAGTTGTAAACTAAAATGAAACTAAAACTATGATAATTTGTATCAACTCATCTTCAAATGATTAAGAGATATTTGAGTTATCTATATGAGATCTAAAATCTCATATTCTTTCTTCATTAAACACTATATCTCATTTGATTATAATCTTTTTATTATTATGATTATTTAGTTTCTAATATTTTGAATTTGCATCATGGCTCATAAAGATAAACTCTTATTATATTAACAAACTTTATTCTTATTTCATCCGATACATAAACATGAATTATGCCTCCAAAACTCTCAGGAAAGAAAAATCAAGCTTTCTTCACTCCATACATTTTGTGGTATTTTTCCTCAGATACTTCTTGTTGAAGATTGATTGGACGAGTAGCATGTTGTTTGCACATGCCAATGTTTTGGCCCAAAACACCTTGGATAGTTTCTTAGTTTTCAGCATACTCCAAATTATGTTAAGAATAATTCAGTTCTTTATTTTTATCATGCAATTTTGCTAGAAAAATCTTGGAACTATCATTGAATGACAAATTTTATTTACTTCACATAGTTTTTAAAATACCTTAGAAGTAAATTCACATTCTTAGTCATATCTAATAATTTTAATTTTTTTTTATTTTTATTTTTGGGTGTGACTTTGAACTTATTGAAGACTTTAAAAGCTTAAGACCTTTGTTTCAAAAAATATACCCAATTTTTTTTGAAAAAACATCAATAAAACAAATAAAATAATTAGTATTACTAAGAGAAGAAGAGAATTTGATTTGATCAGTCTGTATACATTAGTATGAATAAGCTCAATCTTGATCTTGAGTCTTACTCCTTTACAAAATGTTATCTAAATTACTTTCCAATTAGACACTTAATACAAATTTGATCATAATTATTGATATAAGATAATCATTTCATCATTTCTTTCTTAGATAATAATTTTAGACTTCTAACATTGGATTGTATAAAAAAAAGATGTCATAGTCATAATGTATCACGGTAGCAAGTTTTTATATATTTTACAACATCATTTTTTATATTGAACCCAAATATTCTATTCTTTGACATTTAACACTTTAGTAATAAAATTAATCTTGTTGTCTTTTATCAAAATTATGATCTTTCATATGTATATCATAATTTTTATCTAGCAATTATCTTGGGTTTAAGATGTTTCTTTTCATGTTTGGAGCATGATAAATATTAGAAATAAATTGATATCTCCCCATCTATCAAATTAATAAATATATTACCTCTTCTTTTTACTGCTAATTTAGAATCATCTCTAGATAAAATATTTTATTTACTTTATTCAACATGTCTTTCTTGTAATCAATATTTTTCACATATAAAGAAAAATTTTCTTTATAATTAATTTTCTTGTAAGAAAAAAAATTATTCTTTTAAATTTAATTATTATGAGCTCTACATTATTAAGCATAATCGTCAAATTTTTAATAATTATAATAAACTTGATTTGTATCATACCTCCAGCTCGGATTGTATCCTTCATGACCTAATTTTGAGTTTCCTCCTCTCTCATAGATGTTGTTGGAGTTATCATTATTCTCATTACAACCTTATCCAAGATAACAATTTCCACCACATCCACAACCTTTACCTCTGCCTTGGCCACATTGATTTCTACAATTATCTTAGTTTACAACCACCTCTTTAAGTTACAATCATGGTTTGTATCTTCCATCTTTTTAGTAATTATAATAATATATGAGAAAGTGGTAATAGTGATAGTGGTACTGATAGTGGTAGTAGTAGTAATAGTGATAGTTATAGTGATAGTGATAGTAATAAATATAAAGAGATGACTTATTTATCAGAAAAAAAAATAAAAATGAGTGAGTATAATAATAATAATAAAAAAATAATAATAATAATAAAATTGATAATAATAATGATTTTGTAGATTTAAAATTTAAGTATTTATTTATTTTATTTGCTTTGTAGTACTTTAATATTTGTTATAATCTGAAGCATTAATGATAATTTATTTTTAAGTTTGATGGAATATAGTTGAAGTTTAATTTTTGAACTTTATATTTTGAATTGTTGAAATTTTACTTGATATCTTTTATTTTATCTTATAACTTTGAATATTTATGAAAATATAAAATACTAAATAATATTTAATTTTTATGAATACTATTTTTTACTTGATTATATTTTATTAATAAGTAAAAATAATAAATATTTAATGAAACATATAGATAGAATGTACCTCACAAGAAAAATTCACATCGTAATTATGTCTTACACCTCAATGTCCCAAATGATTTTTATACCTCGGTGCACTTTCTGCCTCAAATAAGTATGATTACAACTTGAAGAGTTACCCATTAATCATTATTACCTAATACTTGATAAAGAAAACAATAAGTAATCTTGTCTCTCTCGTATATCTCAAATTATAATTTTGGATTATGATTAGCACAGCTCCATTATCCAGCTTGCTGAATTTATTTCCTATGATATTTCAGATATCATGTGTACCAAAGAGAGACTTCACCTTGATATTCTAATTATCATAATTATTATTGTTAAGCATCGTAACTTAAAAAAATGTCATATCTTCTATCACATATCAATCAATATAGTAAAAATTCATACAATACATTCATATATATGAAATCAAAATACCAAAAAACTTTGGAATAAACTCATAAAAAAATTTCAAATTTTTTTTTGATCATTATCACTTTCTAATAGCAACTTAGGATAGAGCATGAAGGAGCAAGACAATTATTGTGTGATGATCCTAATGTCATTGAGCTGTTCTAATCGAGATTTTATTCTTCCTTTTTATTGATACCTAGACCAAGTAGGAGAGAGAGAGAGATATTTATAATGATCACGTATAATTCACCACTACATAAATTATAATCACGCCTCTAACATTAAAATAACAATTAATATGATAATTAAAAACTACAATATTCTAGATAATGAACGTTTGCTTTATGACTTGGTTCTCATAATGAATCAAGCTCGTGATCCAACAATTTCCCACCTCTTAGTTAAGACAAACATTAT